>JABFEA020000048.1:17288091-17302854 GCA_019775915.2 Cyphomyrus plagiostoma | reverse complement strand
CGGACTCTCCATTGTAACATAGCGCAAGGTAAATAAGGGGATGACACCTAGTGGATTAGACTAGTAATAAGATTAGCATAAATCTTACGTTTAATGCTTGTGTTCATTGAGAATCGATTTTGAATCGACTACATTTTAAAAAACGATATATCGAAAAATCAATTTTTTTGCCCAGCCCTACTATTTTTCTCCATTCAGGAGCTGCCGATGCCAAAGAGGGGCATCCTACACCTGCCTGGTGCCTCTGTGTCCCTGTCAGCCTTAATGAGCCTTAATAAGCTTTTACATTTTAAGCTTTGTAAAAATGGGTTGGCACGCCGTGTCTGTGATCGGAAGGTCGTCAGTTCAAATCCCAGAGATGGCAGCGATTTCACTATCGGGCCCCTGAGCAGCGACCTTGATTTTAGTTGCCCCAGGGACTGTCTGTCCTTGCTTACTTACTCAAAATAGCATAAAAAATGTATGGCGCTTTGGGGGAAAAGCATCTGTTAAATAAATTAAAAATAAATCACAACTAGAGATGTGTTTTTTTTGTTCAGGTGTTGTGGGACCACCATGGATGGGATACCAGTCCATGACAGGGAACATGCACAAACTCACACAGTCATACATTTCTGGCAATTTCTTATGTACTATTCCTGTTTATTACTGTCCAAATGTGTATATTGTGGTACTGTAAACCTGCAATTTCCATTGTAATTAATAAAGTATCTCTATCTTATATATTTATAGTATCCGTCTAATCTGTTTAATCTTATTAATTTTGTGTAAATGTTTTTACTTTATATTTTAGGAATGTAATGCGTCAGACTCTTGGACAATCCCATCCTGCCAGCTTCAGTGTCTGTTTCAGGATGGCATGGGGCATCCATGCGAGGGCCTGTGTGTCAGCTGTCAGGCAGCCAGAAGTGCATAGTTCAGGTCCAGAAAGTAAAAATCCAAACCAAGATTTTGTTTCAACCAACCAGTTGAGCGTAAAGAGTCAAGTCACAGAGTACTCAGCGGGTTGGTTGAAACAAAACCTTGGTCTGGATTTTTACTTTCTGGACCTGAACTATCCACCTTTGCAGGTTGGGCAGTGCGGGGGACTGATGCTCTGGCCTTGCTCTGTCCAGCAGGACGGGGCCAAGCCCCTTTTTGGGAAAAGTCTGCTTAGCAGATGAACTTTCACCGTGTTTGTTCAGCCACCGTATTTATCTCTGCCCGCTTTGAAATGATCTGTTCGCTTCTGGCCATGGTCACGCCTCGCCTGGTACCTCGACAGGAAATTTCATTTAAGCTCAGCGTGTCCTTTTCCTTCCATTGTGTTTTTTTTTAAAGCCTGACGTGGCAGAATGTTCCGGTCACTCTGTGACCCGATGCTGACACTCATTCCTGTTCCTTCATTAGTCTATTGTGTTTACATGCCCATTTTCCCTCCCTCACTTCAGGTTATCATAAATTACCTCCAATAGTTTTATCCATATAGGTAATTTTAGCACTTAAAGCACTTCTGGGCTTATATTCTGAAACTGTTAAAAAAAAAAAAAAAAAAAAAAAAAAAAGGTACCAGTACTTTTAATGTAATAACTGAATTGTCCAAAAACACGGGAGCCTAGTTTGACATGCTGTGTCGCTGTATTTATATCTCATCTGTCGTAAGTGTAATGGACCTTGAGATTTGAATCAGTTTGAATCCTGTATATCCATTCCCTTTAGTGTTAATGTGACATTATATAGCAGTTAAGGTGTTCTGAGTGTGAATGTGCTCTTGCAGCCAGTGCCTGGGCCAGGCCTGTATATACAGGGTAAAGTGAAGAGCAAAAAAATCTGATTGAATTTGTGCATTTTCATTGCATTTTGAGGCCTGGCTGTTTCCCCGTAAGAGGCTTTATTCCATTACCATGGACTTTGAGTCCAGACTGATGTCCGGAAGTACGCGGCGTACTGTGAATTCGACAGAAAGGCCGGGCTGTGAATCATCTCTGCCCTCATGGCCGTGGCTCTAAACCCCAACCACCCACCCCCCCACCTCTGCCTTTCAACAGACCACATATCTTTTGATCTTTTGTCGACCGGTGAGAAGCTTCTGCCTTCCACTTCCTTTCTAAAACACTCTGGGGGCGGGGGGTCTCCACTCATCATTGTGCCTTTTGAGAACGGACTGTTTGAACTGCGTAATGAGACACTGCCATCCTGGCTGGTAACCCGGCCTGGTGATTATGGGCCCGTCGCTGTGCATGATGCTGCCAAACCGGGCAAGAATTACACGTCAACTTTACCCATGTAATCATACACACAAGCCTAATGTCTTTGCTGTCTGAGTGCAAGGAAATGATATTTAATGATGGAAAATATGCTGGAGGAGAAGCACACAGAAATGAGCAATGATTAGCCTCGTGTTTGCATTTCACAAACCCTCAGTATAAAATAACGTTAATGTTCAGTAATGTTTCAATAAGGACGGCTTTTAACTGAATGCGCTGTACTGCTGTTCACAGTGCTGCATTTGAATATATAATTTAGTATCTTTCTGCGCCCTTGGTGTTATGTCTGCGGGTGCTAGCTTGGAAATCCGGAATGCGCCTGTAGCTCTGTGTCGTAAGAGATGGCGTGAAAATCGAAAGGGTTTCACGCTCTTCGGGGAATCACGACCCATTTGGCAAACATAACCGAGAGCGCTGGAGCAGGCGGCCGTGGATCACGTTACGGCCGGCGAGCGGCACACAGCGACACTGCTCCCGCTGCCTGGCTTCGCCACGTCGCGGCATTTTGTGCTGAGACGTCGTTTGTCCTCTGGGACCATAGTTGTTTGCTTTTCAAGCTGTAATCGGGCCATTAGTATCCTGAAGCACGACGTCGTGAACGTGGACAGAGGGTAAGAGACGCGAGATCAGTCCGCCAACGCTGGTCTCCTGATTAAAGGCCACAGAAGTGGTCGGACCTCACAATGTAAATATCCTGCAGCTGTTTGAGACAAACATGTTGAATAAGATCACCTGGGTCTCATGGCCATTGATCCTCTCCGCCTGGGCTATCTTTGTGACGTCTGTAGGTTTTGTTGAATTTGATCATTTTAGTCGTTTTTTTTTAAAGTAGTTAATTATTTTAATAGTTTTTATTTCCAGTTTTTTCTTTTTCAGTTCAGTGGTGGTGCTTTGAAGTGCATAACACATTATTTCTTTGATCGCATTTAACCGTGTAAATTTTCATCCCCCGATGGGAGATTTTAGCAAGTTTTCAACATTCCAAGTCCCCCCCATTATGACAGTGCGGCATAAGCGCACCCCGTCCACAACGAAGTGAAATTTGGCTAAATTAGCACCGCCCCCTTCAGAAATTGCTGCCCAATCTGGTCTTCGGGGGCCCACGGACACCCAATGTTGCTGCTGTGCGAGCTGGGAGGGAGCAGAAATGTGGACCGTCTGGCAGGGAGCTGGGAGGGAGCAGAAACAGGAATTGGTTGTGGGTCCCCGAGGAGCGGCGAGGACCAGATTTACTGGCCCTGCATCCACAACACACTTGCTAGAGCTGGAATTGCACTGATTTCACGTTTGCACCCAGCTTGCTGAATGTCCATGTTTAATCTCATCTCTTTGGAACACAGTTTAATCTCATGGGAGCATATATTTCCTCAGTTTGGTACTCTCATCCTAGGCCATGTTGCCCGTTGATTATATTCATATAGGTTGATAGGCTGTTAGACTCAAAAATAGCAAAACAAAAAAAAACCACAACTTTTTTTCTTTAATTTCCTTGTTGTATTTCATTTCTGCTAGTTTCGGGCCGGTTGTATTAACTTCAGTTTAGTTTCCCTGTTTCACTTATGCTTTTTGTATCGTTTCAATTTTGATGAACTCAGTGCTCTTTTATTTTCAGTATTGGTTAACCTGGATGTGTACATTAGGGGTGGGAATTGGCAGTGGCCTCACAATTCAGTGTTCTATTGATATCTGTTTGCCTAATGGAAATGTATGATCTATATTTAATGAAAAGACAAGAGCTGTAACAGTGCATGTTTGTTGTGTGCCCCCCCCCCCCCATTGAACATTACATGCTGTGTTTAATTCTGCCGTTGGGTTCCCTTTTTGGATCCTGTGTTGTGAAATATTTCTCATTTAGTAATTCTCTGTGCAATATTCATATTATTGTTAATTCATTGTACTGGCAATACTGCATTGTTACCTTATTAGCTGTATCACCCTATCTTGTTCAACTTTGCTACTTTCTATACATTTTTAAGACGTTTTTGTACGTAGTACTTTTTGCCTGCACTATATACGTGTCGTTTTTCCTCTGAAGGGGTAACCGCTTTGTACTTTCATTGTGCATGGTATAATGACAATAAAAGGCTTCTAATTCTTTCAGGAGACCGGTGATACTTTAAGCTGCGTTTTCATGAATTTTTATTCATGATATCCATCCTCTGACCTTTCGGGTTTTCATTTCCATCTCTGCTCAATTGCTAAAAATGAACAGCAGTATAAGCAGTAATACCCCAGTGATCTTGCTTTGCTTTCCTTTCTGTGACTCATATTTCAGTCTTGGGCACTTTACAGCTCTGGGGAAGACAATATAAGGGCTAAGAAAGGGAGTTTGTTACTGTCACGGTTTTCAATATAGTAAGAAATGGCTCAACAGGTTAAGACTCGTGATCGGAAGGTTGCTAGCCCAAATCCCAGTGATTTCACAATCAGGCCCCATGACCAAGAAGCTTCTGTTAAATAAATTAAATGTGAGTGGGAGATTAAAGAGTGGGAGCTGGATTCAGGGCAGGAATGTCCAGCAGTAGTTCTGATTGGGTTGGGTGGAAGTCACTGGAGCAGCTGCTGTTTGTGTAAATAGGTTCTAATTTCTCTCAGAGCTCAGTGGCTGGGAGGTTCTCTCCTTCCTTGACGTGTAATAGAGAAGGACTCCAGCAGGCAGTAGTGTCATCAGGAAGAGCTGATTTGGTGCCGACCTACTGTAGGGGTCCGCAAGTTAATGACTGGTACTCCAGCTGTCTGCAGTGGGAGGTCTCTGCCATTTCATGCAACCATGCAATTCAATTAAGGAGTCCCGCTTGGTGCATAGGTGGGAAGGATGGGGCTTGTTCATTATCCTGACGTGATCCCTTAACATTAATGCCAATCAGCTGCTCACAGAAGTCCTAAGTACTTTGTACAATTACTTGTTTATATCAACTTGATTCAGTAAAGAACTTATATGCTACACCAAGACAACCACTTGGTTTCAGTTTGGGCTGTTCTGCAAAATTTGATTTGACAGCTCATAGTATCTGATCAGTCCTATCAATGTGTCCTGTACTGGTTATCTTTTCGGATAGACTCTACATTTAGTGGACTCCATCTGTTTAGCGTATGAGGCTATGGAAAAACTGCATAGCACTGGTGACCTGTGAACATTTGCCAGCTATGCAACCCCAAGGTATCAAAGAAACAGTCTTTACTTGTACATTTTCAGCATAGTGCGGGATATGGTGCTGTGCCTGACTCCTTATTGACCGAACATGGGTTCTCACTTCACTGATTCTCCCCCCCCCCCCCAGGGCCTGCCACGGTAGTCATGTCCTCAGAGGCATCGTCCCCGGTGCAGGCGGCCCCCTCCGCCACCTCGCCCACCTCCCCAGCCTCGCCGACATCCCCCGGCTCTCTGGACTTGCCCTTGTGCCGGCAACGGGGGCGTGACCGCTCCCCCTCCCCCTTGCGGGACTACCTTATCCCCAGCCCCCTCCCCACACGTCGCACACGCACCTGCTCTGCGTGAGTATCCTCGCTATCCCGACCGATCCTAACTGCTGTTAGTGGGTTTAAGCCAATGGAAGCCAAGAGCCAGGAGGATGTGGGCGGAATCAGATGGTAATTGACGGCACACGATAGCCCGAAACTCTCCTTTGCATGTGGTTGTGTTTTGTGTTGGTTTAACTCTCATACTCGGCCTAAAGTGCTTATAAAAGATGTAGGGCTGTAGACGTTAACACATCAGTCTGTTAGCATATCCAAGTCATAATGTCAACTGTCAATACGTTAATTTTGATGTCCTAATGGGAGACTAGGCAAAGAATCTTAATAGGGCCATCACACAATTAATAAATAATCACAATTAATTGCACAGCTTTTCCATTAATCATACAATTAATCACCTACCTTGGGGACTAATGGCATATTGAATCATGTTACAATACCATCAAAAAAAGATATTACAGTCTGCATGCTCAGTATAGAAATTGAATTCTATTAAAAAAAAATCTTTACTCGTACTATTCTCCCCTTGGGGCAGCAAAATTAGTAGACAGACAAATAACAAAGCTTTGAGATTAATGCTCACATGTTAATGAGTTAAGTTTGACAGCCCTAAAATGATGGCTGAAACGGAGAGACGTGTGCTCTTTTTCACCTGGGACATCCTCACCCTCTGGTTCCAGATGGCCAGCTTCTTTGTCTCCAGATCTTTCCATGTTGGACTTTTCTATTCTCCAGTTTCACGTCTCTGGTGTTTGTGGGATTTGAAGCCTTAGGGCCTCCCCTTTGTGTCCGTCTGGGGTCCCACCTGGCGAGGAGGCTCAGCTTGTACCGCTGTCATTTCCCTAGCAAAACACTCGTAATACCTATAATACTGATTAAAAAATATTGAAAAAAGGGAACTGTTGAGTATTAGGGTTTCAAATCCCCCAAGTGCTGTCTGTATGGAATTTGCATGCTCGCTCTCTAATGTGAGGCCTTCCTCTGGACTCTTGCCCTTTCGCATATGATTGTGTAACTCCTGCAGTGAGAGAGCACCCCAAGCAGGGGGTACCCCAGGCTTTGCAGTGCTTCCAGGATAGGCTCCAAGCCCTCCTGTACTTCTGATCAGGAAAGCAGTCAGAAGATGGAGACGCATGAATCCTAACTCTAGTTGAATAGATCCCAAAACCAGAAGAAGATAATTTAGATTAGAGAAGCTTTAGCTGTGGATATGAGGGCTTGGCCCCAAGCAAGGTGCTGTCTGTCCCTGTGACACAACCGATGTGTGAGTTGTTGCCGCCTCGCCCTGCAGGACAGCGAGGGCCGCGGCGGGACCCATGTTCACCGGCGTGTGCAAGTGCTTCTCGCGCTCCAAAGGGCATGGCTTCATCACGCCAGCCGACGGCGGCAGCGACATCTTTGTGCACATCTCAGAGTGAGTCCCCCTTTTCCCCAAATGCCTCTGGGTTCATGCGCATCCAGGGAGACAAGGAAACCGCCAGGAAACACCATTGATATGTAATTGAATGTAATTAATGATATATTACATTAATTACAATAATTATATTTATCAACACACTTTTATCCATAGCAACACACAATTAGGTGAGCGGGTTAGATGGTCTCTGGGGCTTTAGGGGTTAAGGACTTTGCTCAAGAGCCCAATCGCAAAATCACCCTGCCAATCCCAGGCTGGCATTTGGACCTCCAACCCCAAAAGGGGTCTCGACCCAGATGGGACTCAAACCTACAATCCCTGGTTTAGGAGGCCAGTACCTTATCTATTAGGCTGGTGGGGCTGCCTTCATTTCCCACGTATAATATTAACCCCTGGTTCTTGTGGTTCCAGTGTGAATCCTGTGGCTCACTGAGTGTGTGTTTCTAAGCTTCTAATTTGTGTGTGACCTGGAAGTCACCCCACTAAATATTTTAAAAACCCATTTTAGAATTATCACTGAGGTTTTGTAGAAGCACGTTCTGCTAATCATCTTGCCTGCTATAATCCCATGACTGTACTCAGTGTCTGTTTAGTTTTGGAAACCATCTGGGGGTGGGGTCCCAAAAACAACACGTCCTCCCCTGTCTGTGACTATGGGGGGGCTGTGATAATACTGCCAATTTTCATTATCGCTGCATCTTAGCTCTGAATTTCCAGTCTTGACCTGAGCTAAACCAGTGGAAATGTGACCTTTGCTGCTGCAGACCAGGGCAGCTGCTATTTCCTTGCGATGTGGGTGAAAGATCCGGCCATGTTATGTTTTTCGGGATTTAATTGCAGGCGTCGTTAGCCACTGTGACTCATGTTGGACACCCAGGCCTCATTCACCACACATACACATTTAGGGTTGTTTCCTTAAAGGAACCTTTATTAATTGCATGAGTATGAAGTTTGCCTTTTGTTCTGGGAATTTTCAATCCCAGTTGTATTTGTACAGGATTGCTTTGAAGTTGATGTGCATATTATTGAGACCCTTTGATCCCGTAATCTTTCAGTCACCATGGTGACCGGGACAGCAGATGTGTCCTCAGAGGGAGATCTCAAACACTTTGGTTAACCTGGGGAGGGAGGCGGTCCACCACATTAGCCGTCACGATCGTCTGTGGGAACCGTCGTCACCGATCCCGCAATGTCTCCCCCACAGCGTCGAGGGCGAGTACGTGCCAGTAGAGGGTGATGAGGTCAGCTACAAGGTCTGCTCCATCCCACCCAAGCACCAGAAGGTCCAGGCTGTGGAGGTCACCATCACTCACCTGGCCCCTGGCACCAAGCATGAGACGTGGTCCGGCATGGTGCTGAACTCGTAGGGGAGCTGGCGGACAGCTACACGCCGGCTTTGAGTCATTTGTGGTGCCAGCTGGTAGGGTCAGGTCAAGTGGTGAATATCTTATCTTCAAGATGCCTTTTTTGTATGGGGGGGGGGGGTGTTGATAACCGGGACAAGAATATAAGAATATGTCTTACAAAGCATTCCTATCTAATAAAGTATTAAAAAAGCATATTATTGGAAGAACTCTCTTGTCTGTGGTGGCTGACTCGTCATTGCAGTCCTGGTAACAGACAGGGTCTGGAACAGCCTGTGTTTATGTTTGAAATAGCGACCATGACACTGGCCAGCGGTGACACAGCAGTGGGAAGGGCAGCCGCAGTCATTGTGTTTTTGCATTTGACAATCTGAGAGGAGCAGTTCTTTTTTTGCATTGCAGGAAACCAGCCAGGCAAGTTGAAGATAGGCATCTAAGCAGATGCAGACATTGTTTGAGAAACAACCTTTATTTTTTGCGATGGATGTTTGGATCTAATTACAGTTGTTTTCCCTAAAGCCACAGTTGGGACAATTCTCAGGAGCTGACTAATTTAAGCTCTGTTTTGGGTGTGAAAATAATAGCAAAATTAGCCTTCGATGGGAATGTGACCCAGCTGTTGTTTTTTTTCTGTTAAAAATGTATCACTTAAATTGCTCAACCTTGACTGAGGACAGGATGACGCTTTACTGTGTCATTAGTCCTGCAGGTAGAGTATAGTGTTAGAGAATATGGAGGTTTACTGATGATTCAGTATGACTGTTTTAATTATCACCCTGCTGCCATGAAATATCTCCCCACTTTAGGAGTTTCTCAAGGCAAAGTGACTTTACTATAAAGAGCCCTAATTACGGCACCATGGCAACAGCCCTCAAGGGACAAGTGACACCGGGACGAGATGAACGTGGGTGTCGCCTAAGAGACGTGGTGACTAGTGTATCAGACCACAAACATCACAAATCTGTTCTCGAGCCGCACTTTAACCGAAGCACAGCTAATATGTACGTTTACTCCTGTATGTATGGGGTCTTACATAAGTATTACATAAAGAACCTTTTGTAGTATGGTAAATATGGTAAAATGCATTACTGGAGATGCGCGCCAAATAATTTCCAATGACTGCTAGTAAAAATCATCTAAAATATTTTTACTGAGGAAACTCAGACTGCATACAGCTAGAACAGCGTGAATAGCTGTAGATGTAGACCAATTATGAAATTGCAGTGGCGAAAGTATTCCTCGTATTGCGCCTCACGTCAGGGTCACACATGCTTCCTGATAATGCAAACCAGTTATCGACACCATCATCCCATGAGTAGCCAGACGATGTCCTCCTCAGCAGCGCAAGTCTGCCTTCAGGGTCTCGAGAGTCAGCTGTTTATAGTCTCTCTGGAAGCGCTTCCCCCATGAGTCTGGTTGTCAAGGTTCCAATTTGTGGATTTATTTATTTTTTTCCCCCAGTCATTACAACATGGATCCTCTGACACGGAAACCAATAAAATTCCCATAATATTACACCTGGACATCTTCAGTGGTCCCCGGCTGCAAAGATTAATTATCAGCCACTTTTCCCCCCACCATAGATTTAATGTTAAGACTCAAAACATTCTAAAAAAAAAAAAAAATACAAATTTTAAACAAATTAATGTAAATGTTATATACAGGTATTCACAATGATGGTGACAGAAATTAAAAGGTCTTTTAGAATACATAGTCGTTAGACAACAATTATACCACACTTGTAGTTACGTCTAAACTAGCAATTCTTACATTACCATATAACAGTTTCTCATGTTAAATTGCAAACATCCTTTTACAGTAGATTTACTTGAAACATCTAATGCTTTTAATTCCTGGAAATAAAATTACAACTCTAGTACAGAGAGAGAGAGAGATTTTAAAATGGCTGCAGCTTCAGGATGTGGTCACGACTTCTAAAAATGTTTAACATTCAAAACGCTTTAAACACGAGACCATTAACGCTTAAAACGGGTTTGGCTGCATCACAAAAATGTCATTAACGACATGGTGTAAGACGGGTTCCACAAGTTACTTTCATTTGGGACTGAGACTTGGCTAACTGTCCCATAACTGGGACTAAAATAGACCCAGAGGTGCCCAGTTCTTCTGTATGCACTGTAGAAGGTTATGAGGACATCTGTGTTTAAGTTCACAATGGGACTACAATGGCTGAACTCAGTTTCATGATCAATGAAGATTTTTTCCTCTGAATATGTACAACCAACTAAACGAGGCAGAAACTGCCAAAAACCATAGATATCTACCAAAGGTCAAGACCAGCACGCCGTAGCAAGGTTAAGTGCGATCGACGATGTGAAAAAAGGTGATTCACAGACTTGAGGTGCATTCGGAGCATGGAACCGCTCCGTGTCTTGCTCTGCCTGGAAGTTTAGCACCTGGATCGTGCATAACGGACGACGCCAGGCTCACTTTAGCGGGGAATCGGTGGCGCCCACGCAGAAAGGCCTAGGATTCAGGCACGTTGCAGCTGACACCATGAGAAGGAGCAAGTCTGCAGAATAAAAGGAGCCACACTGGGGGAAAAATGGCATTTCGTGCCCATATGGACGCAGGGGAGCGTGAACGGACCCCGATTTCTATCAAAAACATCTCCAGGTTCCATCACTGAATCATTTCTCCTCCTCTCACTGACTGTTCCTCACACCAATATAAATCATTTAAAAAGTACCGCGTGTCATGTGGCACAGTACCGTCAAGCCGTTTACCTTGTAGGAGCACAAACCCCCTGCCACTTTAAAATTCAATTTTACATATAATTCTTTTAAAAAACAGGGCAAAAGTGTGGTTAGCGTTTCTGTAAACTACTGTCAAGATAAGACCATTAAGGAATGAGTATTGTGCGTGACATCATAAGCATTGCTGTTTGATAGTATTAATTAGTACATCAAATCTCCTGCTAGTATCTAGTGCTACGAGCTACATGCCCAGGTTTGTGTGAACTTGTTCAAAGGTTATACATTTATACAGAGCACCAAGACTCGACACTGTCCATTGGGCAGCTGCTTCAAAGTTTAAGGAAACGGTTCAGCAAGGTCTCCTGTCACTGCCCTCATCCACCACACTATCCATCTTCTACACCCTCGTGTCCTACCAATGTTTAAAAATTAATTACCAGTCCTTTCAGTGTCACGTCACTTGCAAGGATAACTAACAGGTTTCGTTAACGTCTCGTTACGTTGGTCAGTTTAAAATCAGACAGTGGGATGCACACGATGTTTTACGGCAGGGCTATTCAACTCACGGTCCTCGAGGGCCAAGTCCTGCTGATTTTCCAGCCTTCCTTCACCTGTGAGCCAGGTGTGAAGCCTCTGACCAATCAGAATTAGTCATTATTAAACTAACTACCTGGGAGAACTGAAAACCAGGCCTGGATTTGGAATCGAGGGCCTGAGTTGAATAGCCCTGTTTTACGGTGTCTGAAAACAGATGCCAGCCTCCGCCCCACCTAGTGGAGACCTAGAGTACTGCTAGATTGACGGTCACAAAGTTAGCATCTGAAATGCTCTAGTAACTTCCACATACTCTGACCGTACTCCCACCTGCAAATACAGACCTCACTTTGCAGGATTGAATGATTATTCCTGTAACACTACTGCCAGCAGATATGATCACGTTCTGGAAAATAGATATTTCATGTCTCATGCAAATTATCTAAATGAGAAATTGTGCTCTTGCCCATGAGGGTATAAGTACTGCTTTTGTGCAATTCTTAATATCTATACATGTTACTGAAAGAAAATGAATGTGGGTGGAGCTTCTGTTAAAGAACATGTGTGATTGGCTCATTCACATTATATCACTATGGATTACTCCCCCCGATTGGTTTGACTCTGTGCTTCTCCCAGGATGGCCAGCCCCCCACCCCTCCGCCACTAGCCTATTTGTGCTCAGCCAGCACGTCGTTGAAGATGTTGAGGAAGAGGTGGACGTGGTACTCCTTGAAGACCAGTGCAGGCCGGAACCGAATGGACTTGTCACCACATCCACCCAAGATGACCCCTGTGCATCAGAGCAGAGCATCGGCTTATCAGACCGCTGCCATATAATCAGTCACATTCAAAAAGATGAACACCACATTTACACCGATAAGCCAAAACATTATGACTGCACCCACGTGAAGCAAAAATCATGTCTCATAAAAATAATATATCCCGCATCAAGCTCTGGGATATATTACACGGCAAGTTCATGTTCGGTGCTGGTAGTGGACATGTGGAACACAGACAAAATGGGTGGGGATCAAATCTGAGTGACTTTGACCAGATGACTGGGTCTGAGGATCTCCAATACAGCAAGGCATGTGGGGCTCCCAGCCAGGCGAGGCGAGTGTCTACTGAGAGAGTACCGAGGAGGAAATAAGCACCAGCCATAACACCGGCAGTTCAGGCAAGGTGATTCCCCTGAAGCTAAGCTGGTTTGAGCCTGGCCAGTACTTGGATGGGAGACCAACTAGGAAAGCTGGGTTGCTGCTGGAAGGGGTGTTGGTGTGGCCAGCAGGGGGAGCTCATCCTGCAGTCTGTATGGATCCCAGTGCAGTGATGGGGACACTGTGCTGTAAAAACTGAGGTTCTGACTCTCAGATCCTTTTGAAAGAGTATTTGAAAGTCCCAGTCCTTTGAAATATGCCCCTATTCAGCCCTTATGTCTAACCGGCAAATTCTCTCCTACCCAGCTTAGCTACTTTGCGGTGAGCAGAATGGCTGCCGTTGTATCATCCAGGTGGGGGCTGTGCAGTGGTGGTTCAAGTGGCTCCCCATTGCTTGTATAAAGCACTTTGAGTGTAACATGCTGTGGCACAAACAGAGGACGATTTTGCTGGTCTGGGGAGTAACATGTCACACAGTGGATCGATCCCTGCTGAGTACAAGGCTGTGTCATCATATTTTGGCTCATAGGTGTACAAACAGCTCAACTAACTCACATCAAATGAAGATCATGCATATAAATGGAATTACTAAAATAAATAGAATTAAATCACATTAAAACCACAAACCATTGAAGCTTTAAAGTTATAGTTGGTTTGTGGTCCGAACTTTCTGAAGCAGCAAGTTCCAACACCACCTCCTACTGGTGTTAGGTCAGCATCACACACCCTACATGCACCCAGCCACCTACCTTTGTCCCTGACCTTCTGGATCAGGCCGTCTCGCGTTTTGGCATCACAGGCGTCGATGGCACAGAAGGTGCCCAGGCCTCTGGCAGCATTCAGGAGGTGTGGGTACTGGGTCTGGGTGGAGATGCAAAGCCCGGTTAGATGCTCGGCCGCTGAATGAGCGGCGCGGCTCGCCTGGCCGCTCGGTACCTGGAGCTCGCCGAGGCCGTGCAGCAGGGCCGCCCCCGAACGCGCGACCTCCTCCAGCAGCCGCTCAGTCTTGATCACGCTCAGCACCGCAGATAAGAAGACGTTCTTGGAAGGGTCTCCCATCCAGGTGTTGAAGATACGGTACGGCTGTGAGGAACATGGCAAAGATTTTAAACACTGCTTATGAGCCCCCCCCCCGAACAGCAGTAACAGCCCCTCCCATACCTGGATGTGGGTCGATGCTTCGCTATCTACTCCCATTAAAATGGTCGAACTCTACAGCAGAACAGAACATATATAGATGCTCAAGTACCTTATCAGGCATGAGCTCGTCTCGGAAGAAAAAGCCCCCAGTCAGCATTTTCTTGCTGAAGGAGACTACGTCCACGGGCTCGTCCAGATCCCAGTGCTCGTGCGCCCAGAACTTCCCGGTAGGACCACACCCGGTCTGGACCTCATCAACTTGGAAAGCACAGCCATGCTGCCAGGGAGCAGATTGGAGAATCCCAAAATAAATTAAGAAGGTAATCTGTAGCTGACACAGGAGCCACTAGGAGGCGTACACAGGGGGCGAGGCCACAGGAGCACTGGACCCAGGTGATTGGTCCACAGCATATCCATTCCCTTGTCACTCACAAATTCATATACAAATTGTGTGTATCATCATTCCCCGCACCCCACCTTGCGTGCAATGTTTCTCAGCTTCTTAAAGAAGTCTGGAGAGGCGTGGTTGTCTCCCCCCTCAGCCTGGATTGGCTCGATCACAATTCCTGCCACGGTCTTGCCCTTCTGCCTCCACTTCACGATGAGGTCCTCCACCTGTGGGGGGGGGGGGGGGGGGGGCAGGCGGTTGAAACAGCCCAAAACCAATAGATTTAACCAGGGGTGGCCGAGGAAAAAAAGCCGGGGAAGAGA
>JABFEA020000048.1:17257956-17268730 GCA_019775915.2 Cyphomyrus plagiostoma | reverse complement strand
CCCCCCCCCCCCCCCCCCCCCCCCCCCCCCCCCCCCCCCCCCCCCCCCCCCCCCCCCCCCCCCCCCCCCCTGTCTGCCTCCCATGATCTTAAAAGCGCTGTGGGAGCCTCACCGATTTTAATCACGTCTCTGGAATATTCCTCCTCATCCGCCCACCGCTGCTCCGTGGCTTCGCCCCTGCTGAGAATGGTGGGATTGACCCTGTCGCGAATTCCAAGGTCCGGCTCAGAGGTACAACTCTCCCGGGGCCTCCTGACCACATCCAGATCGCCATCTTCATCCACGAAAGACTGCGGGGGGGTCTGTGTCTCATCCTGTTCCCCCGCCCCCTCCTGTCCTCCATCCAGGCTGCAAACGGCCTCGGAACACTGGAGAATCTTGAACCGGGAGACAAAAACTATACAGGAAAACAAGAAATAATTATTTATATTCTTAATGGGTAATGTGTATTCATAACATTTTTTTATTTCCGCTTGAAATTAAAATAATGCATGTGTGTTTGTTTGGGAGGCATGTATATAGTACGTTGCGGGGACATTTAATCCCCACAATGTGACAAAAACCTGTTATTTTGATGTTGTGGGGACCATTTTTAAGTCCCCACAAGGAGAAACTTTAGAAAAATCTATGATCGCAATTGGAAAAAAACTAAAAACCTTGTATTTTGCTTGGTTACTTATGGTTAAGGTTTGGGCTGGGTAGGGGTTAAGGTCGTCATGTTGGGATTAGGGTCTTTCCAATAGAAATGAAGGGACGGTCCCCACAAAGACACAGATGAAAACATTATCATTATTTATTACCCCCTGCTGCATCAAAGATAGGCTGCTGAGATCATGTTTAATATAAAATGGAAGGTAATGTAATACACTAATAGGGAGTTGAAGGCTTTAAAGCTTGCTAAGGTTGTAATTTCTTACTAGGGAACATGTCACACACCATCAATGCAGTACATCTGCAGAGGAGCATTGATCATCCTTACCACTAACCCCCACCTGCTTTTTATTTGTTACACTCACACCCAATCAGGACCCAGAGCCAAACCCACCAGATAACATCCAAATGTTACATCAAAAGAAGAGAATACAAAGCAGAGTCACAACCCAAACTTTTACAGATGTGGAGTCCAGTTTTAAAATGAACGTGCTGAATTTCAACAGCACACAGAAGAACAAAAAAACCATTTCCAAAAAACCACGATAATAAAAGGTTTCTGTCTTTCCATTCTATTGTAGACTTTTTGGACAGGCGAGATGTCACGTTTCGATGTGCCCCTGGAAAACTTCAAGAACAGCAGGCCTGATAGTTTCACAGCAATCGTACTGACGCAGATGGTTTCCATTGCTGATGCACGGCGGATGTAAACATCGCATTTAACGGACTACTGGCTGTTCAGCCAAGCAAAGCCCCGCTTGCTTAGCCAATGAGATGATGGAGATTGGAGAGATATGTCCTTGTTATGTCACATCCCAAGCTGCGTTAATATACTTATATATATATATATATATATATATATATATACTGAGACACAATGTTTATAAAGATAAACTTCATTATTTCAGGGGGTAAACTCTTGATAAGCAGAGTCGGAAATTTAACGAGTCACAGTTACAGAGTACTCCACTGGTTGGTTAAAACAAAATCCTGGTCTGGATTCGTACTTTCTGGACCAGAAATTTCCACCTCTGTCGATAAGTTCAGCTCAGTTGGCTGGGAATTGAGGCTAATTGTATACTTCTTTTAAGGCAGCTACGATAACAAGGAAGGACTACAAGTTATGTCCACCAGAGGACAGTGCAAGAAAATCATCGTGATTGGCTCCGTTTCTGGTCTCACTTCTTGTTGTGCCATAAAACGTTGTACACTCACCTGCTGATTTTGTGACATAGCCGCACCATTCTCTCATATTCTACCCACTGCTCCACATCGTATTGGTACTTTGTTCTGCCACGTATCACTTTACTACCTCATGTTGAATGTTGCATTATATGTTGTTAGATCTCTCGCAGTAGTTAGCATGTCCTATTTAGTATATAACGCTGCACGATACTGGAGGTTTGTGTTGTTGCAATAATTATATATATTGCAATGTTAAAAACAAAACGGAGTTTTCAGAAACACGTCTATAAGTAATTTAAAAAGCAAGTATGAAAATAATTACGAGGGGCTCTGAAAGTGCACGCGCAGCCCATGCAAAAGCAGTGGAGGTAAACTGTAATTTTAAACATATACTAGATAATCTTGAAAAGGAAGGATCATTGAAATCTCAAAGCTTGCTAAGTTTTGTTTCCTATAAATTTTCTAACGATACGTAAACAACCCCTTCCCCAGTCTAGGCAAATTTTATCACCAATATTTCTAATTAGTAATTACCATATCTGCATTGAAAAATAGCAATGCTTATAAAATTACCTTATACTGCAGTATAATGTCCGTACAGTATGAATGTTTGCAAAAAAAAAAAAATGCAAAAAAAAAAATGCAATTCTCACATCGCAACTGGGTTAAGGTCAGGCTACCTTAACCCAGTTGCGATGTGAGAATTGCATTTTTTTTTGTACTGTAACCTCGCACTGTCTTCTTAATTGTATGTAGTCTGTGGAGAAGGCATTCAGTAACAATTTCATTGTATTTTATACATATGCAGTGTTGCCACCTTTGGTCAGCTGGCTGGAGTGAGATTTTAAACTCGACACTAGTCTGTACACATGCTTACATGTATGTAAGACTTTTGTTACATTGTAAATAGTCTGAAATGGAATAATAAAGATTTGCTATAGGATTTCTTACGTGAGCATTAGAATCGGAGAGGGTGAGTGTCACTCTGCATATGACACTGCAAGAGAAACTTAAACTGCCGTTAAATTTTAAAGACTCTGTACATAGAAGCACACAACAGTGTTCGGAGTATTTTGTTTTGCCTCCGAAAATATTCAGTTTTGAATATCTCCCGGCCACTCATTCTTAAAAAAATATGCTACTTCAATACTAACTGTACCGTGCATAGTTCCGTGACAAAAGTTGACCATACTGCCCCCTCAAGTGGTACTGCATCTCACATAGGCGCACAAACGACACGGAAAATGGACGCCAAATATAGACAGTGGCCAGGGCAATGCGTCCCCAGCATAGAATAGAATATACCATTGCTGACAACTATATCGAAAAGGCTCGGGGTCTGGCATATCTACTGACTTAAGGCAAGTTTCTCTGAGACTACAGAGCCCCACCGTGCGGACGATTCTTTAGGGCTATTAGTGACTCAGCGTGCGATTAATCACCCAACAGCTGCCTAGCATTCAGTCAAGGCAAAATCAAAGGAAACCACCATAACTATGCGGAGAGATCGTAAGACACAGCTCTATGACGGTGTCAATTCCCCCTGAGGCCACAGGGGGGCCACATTATAAACAACAAGGACAATTATCTGAAGCGTGACTGGTGATTGATGCCACTAAGGAAATTGTCGAGACTGAACGACATACAGGGACAGGCTTTGTCGCATACCTCTGCTCTTGCTGCTTACACAAACAGACAAAAAAATACGGAGTCACTGAGACTTAAATCAGGATAACTTCGGCTGCTACTGCCCCTAGTGGTCAGGTCATACGCGTTACCTGGCTGTCCTGCAGCATTGAGACGGACCATGAGGTGGCGGGCATTGGGAATCAACAGGTGAACGTCGGAGAGTACAGTGTCACTGCGGAAGGTGACCTGGTCCATATCTGGCCCAGAGCATCAGGACTTGATGGTGCTCCTGGAAGGCAAAGCACCGAGAGAAACTGTATCATATCTACCCAAGCCTGAACTGGTGGTAAACTTAAAACACCTCACTCAACAGCACAGCCTAAGAAATGCTTGTTTCTAATAGGCTCCTCTCTGAGTGCAAAATAAAGCCCATCTACTATAAAAAATTTGGATCAGAACAAGTAAACTGCAAGCAGTTAGATATATGAGTGCAGCCAGACGAGTTATTATCATATGGAAGTCTGGAATGAGAACTGTTAAGGCAGGGAATGTGTTTTTTAGAGGCTAAAAGAATTTAGCTTTTTTTATTCAGCAGAGTGCACATAAAATTGTTCACGGGAAACATACTATGAGTGCTACATTCTATCTGGTTTACAATGGGATAAATGCTCTTTTCCGGAAAAACAAGCGATATGAAATTCATGCATTCTGCAGCACGTCATTTCAAAAAATCCCGGGACACTGAGACTTCAGTTGATTCAGAAAAGCTGTGATGAAGTTACCCTCTTCAAATCGCAGCAAATCCCTTCTCCTCTACCGTATCGAGCCTTGCGAAACAACCCTTTTGCTTCTATTGCTCAAAACTACGAAATCAACACATGAAAAATTAGGCTGCGAAATACTGGTTAGTTTGGAAATTCAAAACGCCATGCCGATTCGCACACATTCCATACCACTTTTTGGTAATGTTGTCTAATGCACGCGTTTGCTATCCAAAATCATCAATCTCTCTGTAATTCCCAGTTAGTTTGAGACCCAGAGGACGCTGGTGACACAAAGAGTTTTGGTGAAACTTACGGGGATCTAGCGCCACAAATCCCC
The DNA here is from genome assembly GCA_019775915.2 of Cyphomyrus plagiostoma. Classification (NCBI taxonomy): domain Eukaryota; kingdom Metazoa; phylum Chordata; class Actinopteri; order Osteoglossiformes; family Mormyridae; genus Cyphomyrus; species Cyphomyrus plagiostoma. Next base: position 17,264,164 of record JABFEA020000048.1, on the reverse strand, counting down.
GTGGCTGTCAAGTTTCAGATACTTGCCACACGCCGCCTTCAATCACGAGGAGGCACCTAACCAGATATCCGTTGTACTCTCGTAAATTTCCGCAAAACAAGCTGTTGTTCCATAATAGCTACTATTAACTATTACAAATTTATAAACAAAACTAGTATTCCAACGTCACAAACACTGAAATAACATTTTACAAGTTTTGCAAAATACTACATGTTAGACGATTACCTTACACTACAAGGAGCGTCACATTCAATAGGATCCTACCTTGCAAGGGAAACAAATTTTAAAAGGTTCCGCTGAGTTTGGATTTCGACGAAATTTATTAATTTTACTTTAGATTATAATTTTAAACTCACATTATTTTATACTGTATTTCAATTTAATGTTTACTGTTTGCAGTTTGCGCAAGAATTATTTCTAAATTTGCCTACGGTACCAGTGAGCCATTAGTCTTTCTGTAAAAGGAAATCCACACCTGCTCACACATCGTTAAAGTATTATATAATACAAGTTCTGTGTGTTATCTTGAATATGAACACCGTACTCTGTTTTTATAATCATTTCAGCCTATGCACAATAATTCATTTCGTGTTTGGGAGCATTTGTGAGTTTCATCCTTTTTAATAACAAAATATGCTTATTCACTGCCTTAATTATATAAATGAATGGATCCTATACAACTGCTATCCGGTACAGGGTCGTAAAAGGGTCTAATGAAGCATAGGGTTGCCAACTCTGGTCAGCTGACTGGAGTTATATTTTCAATTTGAGACAAGTTAGCACACACATTTACAATATGTATGTAAGTTTTATTATCTTAAATCATAAATTACCTAAATAGTTTGTAGGGTTTGCAAGCTGCCCTGACGATTTTGATATAGTTAATTAGGTTTATGATAGATTAATATATATTTGCTGTAAGAATTCGTACATTAGCCTGAGAACCTGAAAGTGGAAGTGCGTGAGATGCGTGAGAATTTGTATCCTGGAGTAGGAGTACACATTGGACAGAATGCCAGTACATTGGAGCGCATATACACCTCATATAGCCTAAATGCATGCTTTTGCAAAGACTCCAATGAAAACGTAAAATGTTGAAATTGACGAATGCAGCTTGACGAATATATGAAATGACGCTTTATTTTTTACAGGTGCGGGGGCAGGTACATTTCAACGCTTATCTTCTCATATAATATTTGTTTTCTCCCTTGATACATACATATACACACGTGAAGCCCTGGATCAGAGCGCAGGGTTAGCAAATTATGGAGCATTTTCAGTACCTGTTAGCAAGGGAGTAACTTCGTATTGAACATTGGGGGGTTAAGGTCCCCAACCATTCATCATAACAATATGATTTTTTATATTTATTTATTCATTTATTTATCTATTTATTTATTGCGGGGGGTGGTGTATTGGTAAGTTCTGAATATTTACGTCCATGTATGTCAGTATAATTAGCTATGCGTTTTATTTGTTAAGGTCGTTGTGGCCGTGGCACAATAACAAGTGATGCTGAACTAGTGTCGGAAAAGAGACGGTTTTCAGTAAATCCCAGCAGGGAGGAGGCGGAGAATGAGGGGAAAGCCTTTTAAAAAGTGCCACCTCCTTGTTAAATATGACAGCTGGTCATGGAGTTGGGTGACAGTCGACAGATAGAACTGTAATATAACTGACTAAAATATGAACTGTAAAGCTGTGGGCGTTTGACACTTTGTCCCCTAACAGATTATCCTGAGCTACAGATCTCCACCAAGTCTGTCAAGATGAAGCTTACGCTGAACGCTTTGGCTATTTTCGTGGCTATCTCCGGTGTTTTGAGTTTCGCGTCTCTTGTCCTTGCTATAGGAACGGATTTTTGGTATATTATCGATATATCCAGACTGGACCGCAACTCCTCACATCTTAGTTCGCATTCGGGGTTATGGAGGACTTGCAACGGTAAGTAAAATGGATTTCGTGAAGACGAATCAACTATTTTGATTTGGATATATGATGGTTCTAAAATACTAATTCTATTCTAGCTCAAAACCAATGCCGGCCATTCATAAACCCTTTTGGAAATTCAAACAACTACACGAATTCTGAGAAACAACTACTTGGTAAGAATCATTTAAATTCTAACCATAAATGATCGCATCGATGTGGGCTGTGTAACCAGACTGTAAAAAGCTGAGCAAATATAGTGCTACAGTAAACTCGACAGCTGATATAGCAGACGGCGATTAGGGTGACTTTGAATCGGAAAGACTCCGATTAATTATCGCACTTTTTACATCGACGCGGGGAAGATACTTAATGCAACTAGTTGCATAACGGTGTAGGAGAGAGTTTGGGGAAGAGATATCGGATGAGACAACTTGTTCATTTAAATAAATTTGGATATTTATTATTTATTGGGGATTATTGAAGGCAAATTAACTATTACGGGGTACACGCCCCCCCGACTCGTTTCCTTCGTCTACAGTTTTATTTGTCACAATTCCTTGGTTTGAAGGGATTAAATCTATGTGAGCTATTAGAAAATTACCTTGGATTACTGTCTTTTTTAAGATTAAAAATAATGGAACAATAGACCGCATGCACTCCTCATTTCTAGTTGCTATTACAGTGCCTTAATGTAAGTGATGTAAGTTGAGTAAGTGATGTCCGAGTTTGTCATTTTCTTGTAATGACTTAAGGGCCAAGTTATTGATATCATGTATTCATAGTCAGGCTCTTCTTTACCTTAATAAAACTGTCAACAGGGGTGCATAGTTTCAATAATAAACACGGAAACACACGCTGTGCAAAATATCTGCCATAAACACTTCGCGAGACGTTGGCCCGGCAGTTTCCATGGTGATAATGCCGTCCATTGAGTCGGCGGGAGCTTGCAAATCGATCCCTGAACTGGGACCGGTGCGGGAACTGAACATTCAGCTCCATGTGCAAGTATGGTAATGTTAATTATGCTTAAATTTAGATGGTATTATATGGCATTTCGAAACTCTAGGTTTTGTCAGTAAGGATTTAAAAGTGAGTATAAATTCACTCCCGCAAAACCTTAAATGGACAAAATAATCAGACACATTTACATATGTACGGTTATTCTTCTGCTAGGTGCATCTAGAACTGATGATAGTATGGAAATTTTCCAGCCTATATCTGACCTTTAACAGACCTATAGACACTACTCCCAATAAGACAACTTTAACTGTAGGTTCGTTGGAACAAGTAAACTTTAGCCTGTTTGAGCTAATGGGGCTGATTTTGGTACGGATGGCAGGGACACGTTCCTACCATGTTGTGGGAGTACCGCGGGTGTTTAGTGGGGCGCTCGGTTCGGGGCCGATTTGATCGCTACCGATCTTGAAACCAAACCTGCCCCCTTGCTTTAGATCCAGTGCTGCAGAGAATGACATTTGAAATGGCTGCCCAGCAGTTATATTTGTTGAAAACGAGTCAGCACGGGGGCAGACATTGTGCATTGAATGTCAGCTCTGATCTATGTTTGTGGTGTTTGCGTTTCTTCCCCGTGCAGCTCAAGTTGCCTTACGGAACTCCAGTTTCCTCGCGACAAGCAGACACCCTGCACCCTGAATTGTACCCTGCATTGCCCCCACCAAGTCTGATAATGCTTATATATGAAAGACAGGTGGATCTCTTAGTACTAAATAGATTTGATTTGTAATCCTGTATTGATTCAACTGGATACTAAAACAACTAATACTTTCCCAGGCCTATAAATCAACCTGAGCCAGAGGAACTGTTTAGTAGACCACACGGGTGGTATAAAACAAAACTACGTGCAAAAAACATCAAAAACGAAAAACAATAATGTTTTCTACATCTACACCTGAACGAGTCACGCACGGTACTCTTTTCAAGTCTGCACAAATAACAAAAAGGATGAATCACTTTAATTACATAAATCACTTACCACGGAAGAAGAAAGTACTGAAATACTGAAAAGAAAGATTGTCTTCTGAAATTACCTTACAGTTTCCAATGATAAAAGAATCCATTTTCGCTTTTATTTTAAATAGGTCTAAATATTTTGAACAGTCTTGCTGCGACAGTAAAGGGAAATAAATTATGTTCTCTTTAACCAGTCATTACATTTATGCATTCTGTATTCTGTACATTCACCGCAGGCAATTTTGCCTAATCTGGAGGTCAGATGTAGCAATATGGCCAGAATTACCCCGTTCATTCCAAGTGCAGGCCGAATGCATAGTCTTTTACATTGCATAGCAGTTAGGCAAACCATCGTATTTTGGCGACGTCCTGTAAATCAGACTCGTGACCACAGCTCTTTAAACACATATTATACCGGGAATCAAATGATCAAATTACCGCTTTTTACAGAAGTACCCCCACGAAAATGTGTGTTGGGAACTAAATGACAAAATGACCCACATTAGCGGGAGCACACGGGAAAGGATGAGCTTGCTACCCTTTTGTGTGTCAGCCGTGATCCCACAGTATTTTGGCCAGCAGCGAAACAACGGCGTTAATTATGCATATTCACAATGAAGATCCTATAATAACTCCTCTCATTTTCCATGTTTCATAATCAAGTCATATTTCTCAGGGAAAACAGTTTTATTATGCACAAAGTCGCCTTCTATTTCGGGGCTACCGTGGCAGCTATAAGTCACCTTGGTTTTATGCAAAGAGAACAGTTGGCTGGGGTAATTATATTAATTAACATCCCACGCAGTTATGGCATTATTGTATGCAACGTTTTACCATACTTTCTAGCCAATAATTGCACAGACGGTAACATAAAGGGAAATGTCACGGGGTTTTAACCTTAAAGGAAAGTATGCGCAAAGACAAAATGGGAAAGGAAGGCAAAATATGCCGTTTTTTGTATATGGAAAGAGGATCCAGTAAGGAAAGAGTTAACTTCTCTGAGGTATACCTGCAAGGTTTGCCTTAAAAAATGCGACAGTAAATACAGCACACACACAGACACACACAAAATGACATGGCATCATTGGTAACATATTCATCTCTGAGCAGGAAACATCTGCACATGTCTAATATACCATTGTCTAGGCAGACTAGAGGCGGTCAGTCACCGCTGCAGAAGCAAAAGAATAAATCAGAATTAGACACACTCCAGCTTCTTGTTAGATTGGCTTATGTGTGCGTGTATGTCCCGTTGTTTCCGGGATAAGCTCCATCCATCCATCCATTTTCAAACCGCTTATCCTACTGGGTCGCGGGGGGTCCGGAGCCTATCCCGGAAGCAACGGGCACGAGGCAGGGAACAACCCTGGACGGGGACCAGCCCATCGCAGGTCACACTCACACACCAACCACTCACACACGCACACCTACGGGCAATTTGGCAACTCCAATCAGCTTCAGCATGTTTTTGGACTGTGGGGGGAAACCGGAGTACCTGGAGGAAACCCCACGACGACATCATGCACCACCATGCCGCCCCCTATATATATATATTTATATATAGGGGGCGGCATCATTGGTAACATGTATATACCATGTCATGTATATCTAATATGGCTTATGAACAGACAAGAAAATATCAGACGCTGGAATATTTTAGGGGTTTATTAACGCGAAGCAATTAAACCACGCACTTCCAAGCAGGCACGTGCGGACTGCCCGAAGGTGTATGTCCCTTTTGCCCGACCGAACAAAAGTGCCCCGATTTTAGTCTTAGTTTTATTAAGTCATTAACGACCACACTAAGTTTACTGGGGGATCCCCCCATGCCCCCGTCAAGCTCCCTTATCTTGAAAACGGCATCGCGTCGTGTGTTCGGGTTTACTTACTGAATATTGCATGCATACCAGCATTCCGCTCATATGCTGAAACTTATAAACATAAATACGTTGAAGCAATTTCAAATATCAGTAAATGTATCCTGTTGTTTTAACTCTTAATGGCAACAGAAGTATCATCTTCGAACTCTTATCGAGTCAACATGATCGTAATCAACGCGCGCCTAATAGGCCTATATAGTTAACCACTGTAAATCTGATTTTTAGATATTTGAAGCCGAAAGCCAAGGGGAACCTAAAGGTTCTTGTTCTGCAGTTGTCTTCTTCGTCCCACAGGAATGCACGGTACCTTCGTCATCCTGCTGCCTCTGAGCCTGATCATGATGACGGTCGGCGGCATGGTCAGCTTCATCAGCATCCTGGCCCGGGCCAGAGTGATGCTGCTACTTACCGCAGTTTTTCTCCTGTTC
>JABFEA020000048.1:17241095-17257940 GCA_019775915.2 Cyphomyrus plagiostoma | reverse complement strand
CCCCCCCCCCCCCCCCCCCCCCCCCCCCCCCCCCCCCCCCCCCCCCGCGAGGCGGCCCCAATTTAACATCCTTTCATCTGGTCCAAAATCGCTATGGCTCCCCTGCTCCTTAGGGTTGAGGGCTCTCATGACATTTGGGTCTTGAGTGTTAAGTGCTTTAGATGGAGCTTAACGAGACGTTCAACTAAGGGAAATTAACTTTACATTATTTTTTTAAAAACAAAATTCCTCAAATAGCCTCTACATTGCGAAGCACTGGGAAATGTGTAAGATATACATAAATGTGTATTTTAGCATCTGATTGAAACAACATCCCCTTGAGAAATCGTGACAATAAGAACTTTCCTTGTGCAAACTGAAAATAATTAAAATGGTCTGTAAAATAATAATTTAGACCTCTCGTTTGCACTGCAATATCCCAAACCATTTGAATTAATTAAGAGCGACAATGTTTGCGAGAGAGGGAGCTCACTGCCGCGCTGTTGGATCCGCATTGCGGGCGTCAGTGCTGAAGCTTCCTTGTGTGTAGCTCACGTAGCTTTTCTCACTTACCTGGGAAATGCCAGCTTTTGACTGCACTTATGTCTGTTAATGGAACAGAATGCATATGCATTCATCTGTGAATCACTCAAGATGCCCCGATGGTTCGTGATTTCGAGCAGCTTAAGACCTTATAGGCCTATTTCTGTTTATATGCGTTAAGGACCATGTGAAAAATTAATGCCAGATGAATTCATAATTCACTGCTTCCTTTAGGTAATATATGGATTTTCAGCACTGAGTATAATAGCTTTGTAATTATATACAGTATAATAATCAAAATAATTAAACAAATCCTGGTTGTTACCCATAGAACTAATGTACCCATCTGACTGACTGTGGACCAAAAGGGTTGTAGCACATGGAAAGCCTGACCCCCCCCCCCCAATTCTGCCCCCAGCCCTAGTCAGCCTGGCCGGCATCAGCGTCTATGTGGCCTACTCAGCAGCAGCTTTCAAGGAGGCCCTGTGCATCTCCGGCAGGAAGACTCTGGAGGGCCTGGACGTCCACTTTGGCTGGTCTCTGGCCCTGGCTTGGATCTCCTTCATCACTGAGGTCCTCACTGGCGCCGCCCTCCTGGTGGCATCTCGGATCACTACCGTGCTCAGCAGGCAGGAACATGCCATTTGAGTTCGGGACCGATCTTTGAAGAAACTCAACGTCAGTGTCAGCTTCTAGGGCTCGAACACTGACACGCACCCAGCAGATCGCGTCCCCAAACCGGGTCTGGGACTCAAAGACTCTTAGCCTTGATCTGCTTTTGACAGTTCCAGTTTCCAAGCTAGCATCTTAACAGTGTGGTCTGGATATTTTTTTCTCTGTGGAGAAAAATGTCTTACTGATGAACTATATGTTTGATTTGTCGTTGTTGCTTTGTGGAAAAACTTAAAAGCTAGAACTAGTGCTGAATTTTCATAAAAAAACAAGTGCAACAACATCAAATGCATTTATTGCTTGTAATCTAGGATGTGGCTCTTATTAAAAAACATCTCTAATACACATAATAATCTTAATCTTACCCCAGTTTTGTCCCATCAGCAAAGGTGTAAATATGAGGTTTGAATTTCCCTTCTGATAGCAGTAAAACCTGGGGTATAATGATTATCAGGAAAGCTCACAGATGTGAAGTGGCGCCTGTATGAGGTGTGTTTGAGTTGCATTATCTGAATCCCTAAGCATATTTCAGGCAATAAATTTGCAGATTTTTTTCATTTTATGAACCATTTTCTGCCAGAAAGAGAAATGCCATTTTCCCGTAAAATCTTGTGAAGTCTCCTGTGTCATTCTGTGGATTTAATTTGCAGTTATTAATCAATGTTAATTAACCTTGAGTAAAATGTCACGATGTGTGAAGAACACTAATAACAACTTTATATACTCATCCGTTTTCTTTCTTTTGTCCTTTTATAAATATGCACTGCCTAGTTCCAGCCAAAAAAAACCTGGCAGCTCTCCTGGCGCAGCGAGTATAAAGCTACCTGTGTTTTTTGTGGAAACAGATGAAAACAAACACAGGCCTACTGGCAGGACCCAAACGTGCCAAAGCCAGCAAGGTTGGTATAATTATCAGGAACAAATACCGCTGGCTGTGGACTGCCCTGCTGACTGAATAAGCTTCCCCCACTTAATTAAAATCAAGCATGTCACATGATTGTTATGCACAATAACCTTTTATCGACACTCAGTGACAAAAAAAGTTAATCTGCAGGTGGTGAAAGGTCATGTGACTGTATCGCAATTATTATAATATCAGATCAAATGGACAAGTTGGCAGTAAGGGCACAGTGCTGGTCCCATATCAGTAGGGTGTGGCTGATCTGCACATGTACCAAATTACATCCAAATCACTTCTGGGTGCTTACATTTTTTGCATTTAAAGTGAATTATATTTCACATGCTACAAGAAATAAGTAGAATTTAAGGTCACCATGAAAAAAATTGCTCCAGTGGAAACTCCACCCCCCCCCCTTTCTGTCCACAGTGGACTAGCTGTGAAAATGCCGCATTCTCGTTTTCACCGGTTTGTCGATAGTTTCGGAATAATTAAATGCATAAAATGATTTAGCCAGGGCCTGTCATCTGACTGCTACTGACAAGTCTACGTCATGGGATCCAAACATTTACAGTGACTTTGAACTGCCGGACGGGCAGAGCCTATGACCAAAGAGGCTCTTAAAGAGACATTTGCGTTTTACACAGCAAACGGCAAACAAAGTCGTATAGCTCAGAGTGGTAATTAAGAGCTATCAGGCGCCTGCACCCCTGCAGCAAAACCATCGCTAAGCATAACAATATAGCCTGTTAACTTTCCCCTTTCGTTATCTATGACGAGCAAGGGCCAACAATTCACTCGCTCGTTGTTTAAAAGCCGATTCTGGCTAGGTTATAATAGATTTTATCGTACGTGCTTTATCTAATAATACCGTTACATCACACTGCATAATTGCTATATTAGATCATACCTCCTACAAGTCCCATGACAGTATCTCAGAGATGAGAGACGATACCTAAATCGGCACGTCAGGTGTTGGAGCGGCACCACGCTGAAGGGGATGTTTCACCTGCTTTCAAAATGTTAATATTCACGGATGTGTTACCGCTTTCTTGTAATATTTTGTCATATATTGTACGTTGCACCTAAAACACACACATTTGTTTACGCAAATACAAAATATCTCATCCCAGCCTGGTAAGGACCCAGTCTGCTTGGGTAATATTACGGTGATAAGAAGAAACATGTTGAGAGATCAGAGCAAAAACTTAATCTTAATCCCCTATCTCCACATCCACGATGGATGATATTTATCCTGTAAACAATGAAGGCGACGCTGTTCTTTCGGTGTAGGCACTAGATTTTCCGTAACACTTAATCACGTGCTAACATAAACAGATCTGTCATACTGACACGTGTCTACCTTTGTTTGACAGCTCAATAGAGTCGTACAGGCATAGAACATTTGTAAACATATCACAACAACAACCTGCCATTTTATGAAAGGGCAGGGTTTTCTTGTAAAATGTGAGTTGCACTTTCAAAACGCAATTCGGTTCGTCAAATAAATGTCAAGCGGAAATCATTACATCTTTAATAATGCAAAGGCTGAGAATGTAATTGGATAATTGTAATTTGAAATGCAGCTACGTGCATAATACAGGTGGGATTAAGCTCCTGCTTAAACATCGTTCACCTGCAATGTACGACCTGCCCGGCTTGTACGTCGCTTTGGGCAAAAACGTCTGCTAAATATGCAAATTTAAAAATATATATCTCTACACGTCCAGATGCAGATTTTCACTGAGCTCTGAAGGTAACGAATGGCACATACAGGTGGATACTATGTAGTAAGTAAGGGACGGTCCTTGCTTAATATTTTACGTTTTCAACATAAACCTATAAATTCCCTAATGAGTAGCTTTGTAGGGCATTTAAACTCAGATTAATTTAGCAAAAGGTCATTAACACAGCTTTCAGATACAGCTGTACGCATATAAATTACTTCAGAAACACAGCTTGGGGTGCCTTAGCCAGTAATCCTGGGGAATTAGATGGTTTAAAAAACGATTCCATTAAAATGCAAATGTTTTCTGTCAAGCATCCTCACGCGTCCTACAATAGGACGCTATACACAAGAACATAACAGTGTCTAATGTAAAACTTTTGTTTTATTCTTTCAAATTATGTTGTATCATGTAAACTGTCAGATTGGATATATACAAACTGTGGACCAAAAGGCTGAACTTTCACAGAAAACCCTTACTTTATATTCCCGCAGCTACACGGTCTATGTACAGTCCATGGGCTTGAACACATTCTCAGCACCGCCGTCTAATCCATCGCCACCTCGTCCTCTTCGTCATCCTCCTCTTCATCAAAGTAGCGCTCCTCCGCATCACGGCTCACGATGTCCAGGTTGTCGTAGTCCGGATTCTCGTCCACCTCGCTGGAATGTGGCATCACGGCATGTTAGTCACAGCTGTGTGTTCTGGTGGTCTGGGCTGGCCAGCCTGTCCTCAGTCCCTGTGCATTCTCATCTAGTTTCAGCCTGTCAAACTCTCACTACCTTCCATATATATAGATATAGCCGGCTCTCAACCTCACTTGTCTTGAGAATTTCTAATTTTATTGTTTCTTAAAAAAGCCCCTGTGTTTTCTCAAAACACTGCAACTTGCCCACAGACCCTCAAATACAACTGGATACACAGACAAACAAATGAAATGTATGGCTTCTCACGTCACACATACAGGCATTTACACCTGGAATTTTTTATCCACTAATATCATCCAGCCACAGCCATATATCACATGACCCGCTGACCTGTAGTTGAAGTCCTCATCTTTTCCTTCCAGGAAGCGTTCATGCATCTGACTGACAAACTCCTCCCGCAGGCGGGCCTTCTCTTCTGGGGTGGGCTCCCACTCTGAACCCCCGGCTTCACAGGCCTCTGTGGGTGCAGGCCGATAGCATGATGACAATGTGACATCCACCCACCTTCGTCAGGTGGGAGTGAAGAAATACTGCAAATTTTGCTTACTGACTGCTCTGAGATACTCTAGGATGGCTTATGACAGGCGAATCCTGTCTATTATTACCATCTGTAAAGATAACTCTAAGGCACAAGGCAAAAGGACTAGAAGGTTCTATGCTATAACGGGACAATGGGCATCATGCAACTAAAATAACCTGCAGTCCCCTGTCTGTATAGGTCAAAGGTTGGCAAACCCTGGGTCAAACCGCCCAGCTGCCTTTAAACCACTGATGACCTCAGAATTAGCGGAAAAGGCTAAAGTTAGAGAAAAGGGCTCCCCACCATTTGCGGAGGCTGAGAACGGGCAAGGCACAATGGCGCCACCTAAGGGAAATCTGTGGCCAGTCAGATTATCAAAGTGAAAGTAAATAAGGACAGAGGAAGACAGCTCTCACCATCGTCTTCCTCATCATCCTCCTCCTGGGCGCCCTCTTCCTTGTCCTGCTGCCAGTGCAGCCGGCGCTGGAGCAGCTGTTCCTGGTAGGAGTTGATGAGCAGGTCGGACAAGCCTCCAGAGCCCTCTGCCAGCAGGCCCTGGGAGCGCTCGGCCAGCTCATCTTCATTCAGATACTGACCGATGTACTGCTCATACAGCAGTGGCTCTCGGCCCCTCATCTGCTCCTCGCTGAAATACTTGCCCTCTGCGGGGGGGGGGAGGCTGCCGGTGAGAATAGGCAGGTGGCAGGAAACCAGTCCCTATGCTGACACCCAAGTGTGTGCCCATTGGTGGAAACTAAAGCAAGCTATCGCTCCAAAAAAAAAAAAAAAAATTAAAATAGAATAAAAAAATACAATGCATAATTGAAGTCTAGCATTATTCATTCTAAACTAAACTTAATCTTACTTAAATTATTATGATGTTTCTCATTCTGATAGTGCCATTACTAGTTCAATAGATTGAATTCCAAATAACCAATTGATAATCAGTTTTAAAGGAATTAATGAGCAGTGAGCCCTTTTGATTGTATAATGATGTGGGCTGGTTGCCCTGGCAACACAGCTCGTGGCCCTCACCCTGCTGCAGGGCCCTGAGGGCGGCATAGCGGTGGTTCTTCACACTGGTCTTGCTGGCCTGGCTGGATGCCCTCCTGCGCACCTCCTCGCTGTAGTACTGGGTGCGGCAGTCGGCACTAAGGTGGGCGAAGGCGCCCAGGTGCTCTGGCTTCAGGTGAGCCTGGTAACGCTCCAGGAAGACCAAGGGCTTGGATCGGTACTGCTCCAACAGGGCAGCCCGGCGCTCCTCAAGCGTCAGGTCTGGTTCCCCGAGCTGCTGGCTCTTCACGGGGTTCGCACTGACTGCCACCGCCTCGATCATATCGGACAGGGCACTGGGACACTCATCCTAAAACAGGAGCCAAAGCGTGATGTCACTGCAAGGGACTTCCATGTTGGCACTTACCAAGCCAGGAGGTCTCATTGCCAGTAACTACCTCTGGCTTATCTGGTTTAATAATTCTGTTTCATACTAGGATTACGGCAAAAGCAGCAGTAAGGTAATTTGTAAAAATATACCTCACACGAGGATGTGTACAGTTATAAATATCGTAATTAATGTAGGGCGTTTTCATAAAAATATATTTAAATACACACAAAGCCCGCCAGGACATTTAATGACGCCCAAGAGAGACGTTACTACCAATTGCACTTTTTATTTATGAGATTTTAATCTTTGTCGTATTCTTTGAATTTTTGCTAGGCTGACAGGTGTTTCGAGTCATCAGAAAGACGGTTAGGAGCAGTGCAGTGAGACAGTTAAACTCTATGACAATACTTTAATTTTGTAACATTATTAAAATGACTTGTTCTTTACCTGTGTACTCTTCGGTTTTTCATCATCGTCCGCCGCTTCACGCGCTGATGCGGAGCCCCGTGCTTCTAAACTGGAGCCGCCCGATACCGTCGATCCGGTGCACGGTTCGATTTCACCCCACATGCCTATGATGAGCCATCCACGTTTTATATACAAGTTAAGTTTAGCCTGGGCATATTTTATGCAGATGCTTATGTATACATGAAATGTATATAATAATGTACACTGCAGGCAGTTGTACTATAATTTCACATCGGTAAATCTTGCCTAGGAAATAACCTGGACAATCTTTGGCACAGCAGACATTCGCCAGCTGTTAAATAACATGAAAATTAGTTAAAACGCAGAGTTACCTTTTTTGCTCTAGCGAATGCACTTTCCTTTTAAAGCCGAATAAAACATAAATCACAGAATACTCAACCATGTAGCTATAATAATTTATTTACTTGTCAAAGTTAAAACGTCTGAAAATCTTTTCTTGACGTCTGTTTCTACAATCCCATGTTTTCTTCTACACTTGTCCGTCAACATTATCAGTCCCCGGCGCACGCTATACTTGGGAGAGTAGTTCCCCCACTAATGATTTGTCGTTGTAGGAACGTTTACCGATCGTTGCGATTAATGTATGGAAATAGTCATTATTCTCAGAACGTTATCCTGCTACTTCGACTTCTACCACAACTAAGACTAGTATTATAAAAGCCAATGAATGGCATGGTAGAGCAGCGGGTAACACCGTCACTTCACACATAAAAGATCATGGACGGCATACTCGTAATATGCGCTTATTGAACTTTAATAAATTATAATAAAATACATTTTATTATAAAACGTTATCTCTCTTCCTTAATTGTGTGAAAAGGGTGTTCAAGTAATAATTTTGTCGTGTTGACATATACAGAACCTTTGTTAAAGTGTAAAACGTGGAAAAAACGTTCTCTGCTAGGTCGGATTAGACCTTTCACATAACGTTGGCTAATATTCTGGGAACGTTTCCTGTTGCCTGGGCTCGCGTAGCTACACCAGGTGTATTCTTTGAATGAATAATTATTTTGTGTTTTCTCAAAACACCACTGGATGGTGCTATAAATGCACAGAAGAGAATGCTTGTGTTCTTATCCTTAACATCCTGAACAGGATACAATTTAAGAGACATTTCAATAACATTCGCAATTTAGGCCAACATTTTATACTATTCAAAATAACAATCAATCTCTAAATCAAAATTATACTAAAACTTTAATGTATAACCATTGTTCTTGGTTTAAGTGACAAATAGCTACAGTAGTAGTAAACAAAAGATATTTATTAAAAATAAATAAACCAATGAGCATGATGCAATATATTACATTGTAATATGTGATTCAGGCCATTTTTGAATAAAAAGAAAAACATCTTGAATAAAAAGTAATTTTCAGTAATCTAGAATAAAAAACAAACATTGAAATCGAGGGAAATCGACTTCTAAATTTCAAAGCTTTTCTAAAACTATTTTTTTCCTACAGCTAATCTTCCTTGCACGCTCATATTTTAGTTTTATTATGGATATATATTAACGGCAGTTAACGGCAACATAACTAAACACGTAACTTCAAGTAGAGAATAAGACAAAGATAAATACTTTCATTTCTTCCCATTCATGGTCTAAACAGACTATGGCTTTTCAGCGATTATCGTACAAACGCTCACAATACTCATTTCATGAAGTTACAACAGAAAGCCAGCTCATGTGATACATATGTGAGACTAGTTCCACACATCTACAGCCCAAACGTGTATTGGAAAGACACACAATATGTGAATGTGCGGTCACTACTAAGAGCAGGTCTTTGTGTAAAGAAGCAAGATATTTACTTTTTTATCATTTTAATCTTGACAGACTACACCCCTTCTGTACATGTCAAACAACCAGTCTTAATAATAATAATAATTATCATCAATGACACTGATTTTAATCTGGTTGTCAGCAAAATAAACTCGTTTTATTCAATAGCATTTCAGAGAAAACGTGAAATACAAGAAGCGTCCGCTGTTTCTGGATTCTCGCGCTGCCAGTTCGATCTGTGCTAAATAGCGCACACCTACTGCAGTTTCCGCAAGTCATCTGCACACCCATTAGAAAACTCCATTTGCGCTACACAGTATCAATACTACGTCAGTTCTAGCAATTTTACTTCTGGACCTGCAAGGCTTTTGCTAATTTTTCCACGTCACCAGTTAACGGATATCAGCATCGGCTACATAAAGCTATCGATTGCAAAATATATTCGCAGGATCATGATTATTAGAATGTTAGAACATACACGTTCTTATTTAGACTTATTTTCTTTTAGCCGTTAAAAAATCTGTCCAGTTATTCAGCCAAGCACTGCAAGCCAGTGAATAAATCTGGGCCTGTTACAGTATGTAAAATAGAGCGTAAACCAGGGAGAACATCTTCGGCGTATTAAATGTAAAAACAATTGGAGTATTTTGCGTCCTTAATTAAAATGAAATAACAGAATAATCTACCACAAAGTTGCTCTTAAAATATGCCACAAGATATATTATATCCCATAGCTTTACCTACACAACTGACTACCAAGATCACATTCGCCTTTTTGTGACTCGGCGCCATTAAAATTAAGTTAATATTATCGATCGGTACTTACACAAAATGTAATACCATCCATAAAAACGAGAGATGTGCAGCGCTCATCTTTGAATCAATTTTTTTTCTTTAAGTATTAACAGGGAGTTTAATCTCCGCACACCGTTGATGTTCCGAGGCGCCAAAACGCGCGAGCTGTTTTCCTACATTATCAGCAGGACGAAATTCTTTGGATGTGCACGCGTTTAACGAGTGTAAATATTAATTAAAATACTTCATTTTATTGCAAGTGAAACAAAAACACAAATAATTCAGAGTGTTCTGTGAGGAAAACACGTTTGCCATTACTATATGGACTGTATATTTGAGGCACTACTGCGTATTCCCAAGCTTTTAAATATCAATGCTTCTTCTGAGGTAAATGTTTATACTCACAATAAATTTAATTTCAAAAGTACCCTTTAAGTATTTTTTAAAAATCGGAATTGTTTTTACTAGTACGGGACTTGAAGATTCAGATTAAAAATATTTAAATATCACCGGTGTAATTTTCAAAACATATAAATACTGAAGAGGTTTCCTACTGTGTACATATTAAAATTATTTTCCCCTTTCTTCTTATCAAAGCCTAAACTACTCATTAAAGTGTGGGAGAGCTATAAACATTGCATTTTTATACAAAAAGCCCTGAACCCACAATAAGATACTAGTCAGAAGGCCAAAATTAGTCAAAAAGGGTCTTCGGCCATGTAAAATCATTGGTATTCATGCAACTTTATACTTGTACATGTGATAAATATGTTACAAACTTCAGATTTGTTCTAATCCCCTAAGTAGTCTCACTGATACAGTTGAGTACCACAAAAAAGCCACAAGGTTCTCCTTCTGTGTGCAATATAGTCAAATATTGTTTGATAAGTGAGAAACTTCACATCCTGTTTAAAATTAGTTTCTGAACTCTTGTCAAAACCTGAAATTCCCAACTCTAAAGGCACCACTTCAAGGCGGAAAATTAAAATGGTTTTAGTGGGACGTCTAATTGGATTTCTTGTATCACACCGTAACATCATGACCAATTTACTTTTTTTTGTAACAACTTAAGCCCTACTCCCAACAACTACAAACATGAAATACAATACAGGAAAACACACTCTGTGACAATTATTATTTGATTGGCTATTCAAAGTGTTTCATGTACAGTCGGGTTGGTGGTAAATTCCCAGTGAGTTCATGTCACTAGCACAGTTTTCAGAAGTGGAGAGAAATTCATAAAAGTGTCGTTAAAAGTTTGTCTCCTTTTGAATGAAAAAGGGTTGGTTGTTCATCGTTCTGGTCACACTGCACTTCCGGTGGGAATTCCATATATTCACACAATCTCTTTGTAATAAAGTGAACCCTGAATATCACTTATTGCACTCGGGTTACAGAAAATGAGTAGTTTGGTTTTCAGTGGATTTCATCAATACAAAAGATCTGTGTTCTCCACAGAATAAAAAAATAAACTTAAATTTTCAGCAGCATTATGTACGCAAGAATCAATCCAACGACTGCTGAAATAATAATTAAAAAAAACTGTACATTCACAAAAGGACAACAAAACACCAACCCACTTCAAATTCAAACTGGTATGTGCAAAACGGCACTCATCTCTATAAAAATATGTGCATATGAACACAGCTATTTTCTTCAATGGTACAATATTTTTCTGTTATACCACAAGATGTACAGAAGATGTACAAGTTTTTTTTTCTGAAGATGTACCTTTACATACTGTGTCTTTAAGGAAATGACAGTAAATAAATAAATCTATAAAATAAAACAAGTCGGTACATATTTTGGAACCCAAATCAATGTGATTGAGCCATGGGAAGTAAAGATCCCAGTGCGAAGAGTTAAATTGCATATCCAATGGAAAGTACTGGAACCCAGGTCAAGTGGGCTCCCTCTGTTCCACACAGAGATGCAGTATCTGACAAGCTCCGGCTATGCCACAGCGTCGTCCACATCTTCAGTCCTGGTACCCGCCACTCCAATGAGGCCCCTCTTTCGGAGTGGACTCCTGGCAGGGCTGGCCAAAGCAGGGTCACCGGCCTCGCCAGAGCAAACGTTTGAACCGTCCTGGACCCCAGTCTCCCGGCCTGCTGAGCAGGACATTGAGGCCAGTGCCTCAGAATCCCGAGAGACATCTGCCACACTGTTCCGTGCATTCAGGTCCGGCAACTGCAGTACAGACAAGTGTCCACGGCTGCCAGGACAGCGCCGGAGGCTCTCAGATTGGGAGGTGACCTCTGCAGGCTGCAGCGCCTCCTGCAGGTCCAGTGTGGGGTCACCATGCTGTGGGGGCAGCTCGGAGGAGGGGGTTCTCCTGCGCAGCAGCGTGCTGGTCTCTGGTGGGGGAACGAGGGAGACGGTCGCAAGCTCCGCCTCCCGGGGTGGCTCCACTGAGATGCAAGGTGGGCTCATCTTCTTCTTCCTGGGGGCGGTTTGGCTCCGGGTTGGTGCAGACCTTCCCCGGGATGAGCCTTGCCAAGGGTGGTGGGTTGGAAGCCCGAGGACTGAGCCGTCGGCATCACCATTTTTGGCAAAGCGGCAAATCTCGATAGAGTGACGGCGAGCCTCGTTGGCCCCAGAGGGCTTGGCCAAGAAGCCAGCGGCATCCACGCTAGAGAACTTCTTCGGGTCCTTCTCATTGGTCCGGCAAGCCGCCAGGTGGGTAGAGCTGCCTCTCTTCGGCAGCCGGGCAGCAAGCGTGGCACACGGTGAGAGCGAGTGGCTGCGGGCAGCCGGCTGGCTGCATCCCTCCCGGCGCCGGGCTGAGCTGTTGATGTGCCAGACTTCCTCATCAGTTGGGTCCTTCAAGCTGGGAAGCAGGCCGTCGGGGATGGCAGCTCGGCGTGAAACACGGTTTTGGCCTAGAATTGGACAGCGGGGGTACATGCTGCCCTTGTGAGGTCGTGAGGACGGTGGAGGGGAACCCTGTAGGCTGCCCGGTCCAGAGTATGCCATCCAGGGCAGTGATAGAGTCAAGCTATCTGGCATTGGAGCTCGTACATTCCAGCTATCTCCAGACTGCCTTTCCAGGCCATCAAAGCTTCTGGCCTCCAAGGAATCCTTTTTCATCATCTTCCTGAAGTCCTGCTGGAGGAAGCATGACAGCCTGTGAAACAGCTCAGGGTCCACAGACCGTGTTGACCATGCCGGCAGGGCCACCTCATTACCTGTTGGCGGCGCGACTTGCCGTTGCCCAAGTAGGCTTTCATTGGGGGTGGCTGGATCCTTGGCCGGCCCCCGTCGTCACACTGTGTCTGGGGAGACGCTCCAGGCACCTGCAGCAGGAAGCTCTCCCCACAGGGCTGGGACTGAACAGAAGTTGTGGAACCTGCAGAAGCGGAAAGCCAAACCATGGGGATGGGTTTCTACTGCTGGCGATAAGTCTGACACAGGTCACTTGAAATTTGTTATCAAGTGCTATTGTGACTTGCAATGACTTGATACCAGAGATATCATGTCCTAAAAACTTCTGGGACATAGCTAGTGCAGTGACCCCCAGTCCTTGGCCATGACCTACCCAAAGGTAGCTGGGCCCTTCAACACAAAGTCTTAACCTCATGCTGACTCAGCGACCATGAATGGTTAAGACATTACCTAAATGAAGACTACTGCCAATGGGACCATCCTCCGGCAAAGGATAGGGGGCGCTGGCTGGTCTCACGGGCCGGAACATGTAGCTATCATTAGGCAACGAGTGCATCCTGGACACAGACATCTTCTGCAAAGACAGCGAGTCGTCCTTGGGCTGAAAAGACCCTCCATCCTGCAGGCAGAAAACCCTGTTTACTCATTCTCTCCTTCCTTCTTTCATCTCATGAACGTCTCGAAAATTGGAACAGGTTATCCGAATAAGGTACAGTAGCCTGGGTGCGAAAAATTCAACATTTATGAACCTCAGCTGCCTACATTTCAAAGAACAGATAAGAGCTAAAAAAATTCTTCACAATTTTCATTCTGTGTGTTGTTCAGTCACTTAAATACTTATTTTTGTTTTCACTGCCTTAAAAAACCCCCAGTTATTTTTAACTCGTTTGTCCTGGAGTCTCTGGCGCATCACTGGCATCCCCTGCCCGATGACTGACAAGAGAACTAATGCCTGCATCCGTCCACCAGAACACCACTTACATGCTTTAAAGCAGAGAGTGACTGACAGGGCTTTCAGCACGGCCCCTGTCTGGAGAAGCCAGTGGATGCTGATTAGCTGTGTTTGCCTTCAGATCGAATTAAAGACCCCGGCATTCTGCCGTGTTCTTCTTCTGCCGGCTCCATGTAGCAATTAAAGTCCCATCTAGTGGATGTTTCGCTAAATGATTTTTATTTAGGGACTGGATAATGGACAAGATTGGCCTGCTGCTGCTGAACCAAGCCTCAAGCAGATACTGTATTACCGGAGCAAATCAGGTGATGCCGGAAGAATGAGTCATGTGACCAGATTCTTCTTCATTACCAGTTTCAGTGCCAGAGCCCCTATGGCTATATGGCAAATCGTGCCAACTAGAAGCCCCTGGAGGAGCAATCTTATGCATTAATGTATCTGTGAGGGGAAAGCACAGTCACTGGCCTGATCTGGTGAGGCAGAGCGTGGTGTCATGTAGGTGGGCCGGTTCTCCGGTCCCAGGTCCAAGCTGTCCGAGGCCGCACTGAATCGGCGCTCCTCCTCTGCATCCATCTCGGCGTCCATGTCATCGTCGTCACTCATTTCCTTGTTGCTCTCCTCCAGGTGCTTCATGAGCACGGCCACCACCACGTTGACCAGCACGAACTGGGCGATCAGCACGAAGGTGACGAAGTAGAGAGGCGAGAAGATTGGCAAGTAGCTCAGGCAGTGCTTATCCTCAGTCCTGCACTCCCGCAGTGTGTCCTGCAGAGGGCAGCACACGTCCTGTATCACCTTCACATCCATAACATTTCACACTCCTACGTCAACTTCGATTCGCCGCACTTCAGCATGTCATACTCAAACACGACGTTCCTCCAACGTGACAGTTCATCATCACATTCTCCTACATCAGCTTTCTTCATCATCTCACACCTTCAGAAGACTCCTAAACATTCCGGGGCGATTCTAGGATCTTCTAAGGGGTGGGGGGAGGCAACCTTATCATTAGGCAATGATATGTTTTGAATTGCTGAGTGACAGGGGAAGGGGGCATTCAGCGGACTTGCCTTCATAATGCCGTTCCAGTTGTCCCCGGTGGACACCCTGAACAGGGTCAGGAATGCCATCCCGAAGTTCTCGAACGTGGCGTGCCTGCTCAGACCTTCACAGGGGTTGTCTTCTGTACATTCTGGAATGTAAATCGGAATTATCAATAATGCCCCCGGCACAAAATTAGTATACCATTAGCATGAAACAGGCATCAAATTCATTAGTTGTGAAAGCACGCTGTGTCTTCATGTTCCGCTTTGCTTAAAAAAAGATCTTAATGGCTGCATATTTTTTTCGGAACTGATCCTGACTTATTTTTTTTCTCAACTGCTCACCCCGAAAGATATTTAATTCTCTGTTATCTCAAAAGTGTTACATTTTTCATGACCTGCCTTCCGAAGTGCGTCAGGAACTGCAGCAGATCACCCAATCGCGTGCAGTGTCCAATATTGCGGCTGGCTTTTTATGCCCTTGTGCAAAAACCACGCTTCTTCTCCCGCTTGTACCCTTTCCTGCAGTGTTACCATGGTGACCGGCGAACGTTTACATTGTCTCCCAAAGCTAGCCCCTAGTTAGCCGCCGCACAGACCAGCAGATATGAGATATGTTATTGAAATCTTAAAACTACTGCTAATGTGATTTGGCATTTCTGGCCAGGACGCGGCAGCTTTTTCCTGTCACGTAGCCCAGCGGTTTGTGTCTTTTAAAGTGGCTCTTGCAGAGAATGGTGTCCTATTTGATGGGAGCGGCCATACTGTGGCGCCCATAAGGCTGTAGCCGTGGCCGTTTTCGCTTTCTGACGGTGGAAGAGGCACAGCAGGGCCCAAGGTAACAGGAGGCCTGGACGTGGTAATGAAAAAACGTGTGGATGATCACTTCACACATAAATACGGTTTCGAAGCCTCTACACAAACAGGGACACAGTGACAGCAGGTCCGTTCGAGTCGGAACACGTTCTCCAGGCGGATCTCGACTGAGCTAATCTCCGATCTGGAATATAACAGGCCATCACCGTTCTAAATATGGACCTATGAGAAACTGTCTCATAATCTAACCACCCACTGCACAAGTTTCATACCCTTATAGACTCGTTTGCACTATAAACAAGCTGTTATGTTCCTTCTGAAAAAGGCCAGTTCTTCATTCTACTTAATGTCTTTGTATTTTTACATTTAGATTTTTAGTTGTATGTTTAATTTGCTTCAGTCATGACACCACCGGCGGCCAAAGAAATTCCTTGTACTTCTCTGTACTTGGCAAATAAAAAGATTCTGGTAAGAAACTGTCACTGCAGTATATTCCTGTCAGGTTCCTGCAGATTGATTTAAATAATAAACTAGGCACATCTTTGACAGAGAGTATCTGGACGACGCAGATCTGAGTGCAGATCTCGGGAGCTGCATCTCAGATGTTCTGAGGAGGAGAGATACCAACCCAGCTTCCCGAAGAGCTCCACGCCGAGCGCCGCATAGATGAAGAACAGCAACATGAAGAGCAGCCCTAAATTCCCCACCTGGAAGTGGAGAGAAGTGTATGATGCAGGGCATGATGGGACAGCGGAGGTGGCACAGACATGTGATGTGCAGGACACACCTGCTCGCACTTGGCCTTTCACATGTTCACATTCACAAACACACACACACACTCACACACCTGTGGTAAGGCCTGGACCACTGTGTCCAACAAGGCCCTCATCCCTGTGGCCATCTTCAGCAGCTTCAGCACTGGTGTGGGGGGTGGGGGCATTGCCATGGAAATAGAGAGTGAGTAGGGTTCAGACTTAAGAAATCATACCAAACCATAGCATCCTCTCTAAGCAACCAGGACAGGTGGAAGGGGTTACCTCTGGCGATCCTGAGGACTCTCATGATGCGGATGATGGTGGGATTTATGGGCAGGGAAGCGTTGATCTCAATCTCCTCCAGTGTGATCCCCATGATGGACAGCAAGACAATTCCAAGATCCAGCTGGTTCCACCTGGCAAAAGACAGGCATTCCTGTAACCCTAATCCACCACTGGATGATGCCTCACAAGTCACCGGCTGCTTCATTTGCCCCCTTGCACAAATTAATTGAAACAAATTCAACATATCAACATGTAATATTGTTACACCCCGCGACGTCCGTTCCTGTTCCAGCCCCATGTGTGCCACGCCCCCCTCGTTACCTTCTGTGATT
>JABFEA020000048.1:17222665-17233899 GCA_019775915.2 Cyphomyrus plagiostoma | reverse complement strand
CTGATTGGCTGAAGAGTCCTCACACCTGGGTTTGAACAGCTGACTTAAAGGTTACCCCAAAAACCTGCATACACTGCAGCTCTTTGCGGATAAGGTTGGCCACCCCTGGTCTAGAGAGTAAAAGTCCCGACCGGGATTTTGTTTCAACCAACCAGTTGAGTCCTCTGTGACTGTGACTCTTTATGCTCAACTGGTTGGTTGAAACAAAATCTAGGTCTGGACTTTTACTCTCTGGACATGAATTACTCAACTCAGTTAGTTACCAGCATGAGTTAGACATACAGCCACCCATCACGGGCCCCCACCTCAATGGCCGCAGCGTCCTCAGCAAGCGCAGAACTCTCAGGATACCCAGGATCCGGTTTCCGCTGGCAGAAGCCAGCGACGCCAGGAGGTCCACCAACGAGACCATCACCAGACCGCCGTCCAACACATTCCAGCTGCTTCGCAGGTAGCTTCCACAGCCCACGCAGAGGCCCAGCGCCACCACCTGCCGTTACACGTCATTTCAGATATACCACCCAGTTATTCAAAAATCTACTAATTACATACGAAACAAATTTTACACATAATCTGTAATTTAATGTGAATTTTGTGCCAGTAATTACTGTGAAATACATGTAATTGTAATTAAATGTTTTGTAATTGTATTTGTGTGGGCATTTTCTACTTTCTGCATTATTCTGGCTAAGTAAGAATCCAGTAACAAGCATAGAAAATATCGCATTCAGGCACTCCAGGCTTTGTCTGAGATCTCGCGTGCTTGTCTTGTTCGTTAATGAACCTGAAATCCAGTAGGTGCTGCCAATTTTAAGTGGTGCCAGTACACAAAAACAACCTGAACTGAATTTCTGTGTAGAAACAAATACACCCACAACATACTGTTTCAATATGGCTCACAGCACATGACTCTCTAAGGTGATTGGCTCCAGATCGGTGTTAGTCTCTCTGTACAATTGAACCTGGCTGCACAATTAATCACAGTTAATGAATGAACCGTGGGAATACAGCAGGGAGAATGGGTCCACCGATTGAAAAGCGAAGAGGTTAAAGGGCACAAGAACATGTTTCCTAGGTGTGCTAGTGAAGTACCAACCTCACAAAACTTCAATGCTACATCACATAAATACACCCCCCTACCCCCCATACCGACAAATTAAATAAGCATGTTACCTTTACAGTCATCTCAGCAACAAAGATCACAGTGAAAACGTAATTGGAGATGGTGAGGAACAGGCGCTCCTGAAATAGGGAAGCAGAACATCATCCATGTGTGTCAGAATTCATGAAATATGCCCCCCAAGGGCCACCTCCGATTTTCCGCACTGGATGGTTTAGAAAGCGGGTGCGGCATACCCTGCCGCGAGGGAGGATGTCGGGCCTTTCCAAGGCAATGGTGATGCAGTTGAGGAAGATGAAGACCAGCACCACATGGTCAAACATCCTGTGCGAGATTAGCCGCTGGCAGGCTCCTCGGAACCTGTGGGAGATGGGACGGGTTTCCTTGGGGACTGTTGTCGTGAGCGGACACCCGGCTGGTGAGGCCCGCGAGATGAGACCTGCAAGGGCGGGTGCACTCACCTGTTCTGCGGGGAGAAGATATATAGGGACCAGTCCTTGTGATCGACACACCACCAGGGCCTGCACCTCTCCCAAGTCTTCCTCAGTCGGATGCCACAGGTCTGTGCAACGAGGGGGTCAGACGAGACATTCCATAGTCACACCAGCAGGAGGTGTAACGGTTAAACAACCAAAAGAAAACCATCCTTATATCAAAACTAAAAAGGTCCTTAAATTGATGAGGTGGTGTAAACCTTAGATTAAAAGAAAGCAATGCAGTTTACAGATAAGACACTAGAGACACTTCCACTGCTCCCCTAATGACAACCTATCAGAAACACATCCACCTTAAGTGGCAGACTCTCGCTGCCATTCTGGAGGTTACCCCTGCCTGGTTCTGATCCAGCACACTCCACCTCCTGGCTCTCTGCTGATTCCACTCACCCAGAGTAGCAGCCAAATCGTCGTATGCAGAGTCATCACGTTTTTGCTAAAGTCACACCAGGTTTTCTCTTTATTTTCCCCTTTTTCTTAATCCCAGCTCCTGCTGAACTGTCTTTCTCACAATCTAAGCGCGTATCCAGGACAGGGCTGTGGAGAGCCTTGGGGCCAATCCCACGTGGCACAGTGCACAAAGTGGACATATCCAGTCCTCCGTGGGGCACATACACACAAGCCAGAGGCGATTTATAGGTGCCAGAAGCCTAAGCGAATGTGTTTGGACTGTGGGAGCTAGCCAGGGTAACTCGAAGAATCCTACATGGGGCGTGGAGGACATGCAGGCTCGCGTCCACACGCAGTGCGGCGCAGAGGTAGCTTCCGGCCCCAGCTGTGGAGATGTGAGGCGTTAGCGCCACTCGCTCACACACCGTGTCACCCCATTTAGCAAACAATTAATGTACACAGAAAAGACCTGCAGGTACTGTTGTGCCTTAAATTATGTCCCCTTTAATTGATCGTTTATGGAATAAACGAAATTAGTACAAGGCCTCGTTCAAATTAATTAAGTGCCGTCAAGGGCCACAGAAAGATTGAAAAGTCACGTTCGGCTGCGCATTTCCGGGCTGTTCGAATCGTGCCATTAATTCAGTTAAGCACTAGATCGAGGCTAATTAATTATGGGCTCAATGGGAAACACATGCAGCCGCTTCCCCCCGGGGGCCGGGTTTCGGCAGTCCCACCTGAGAGGAAAAAGCGTTCGGCGCTGAAATACCAAACAGTGAAGATCACAGCTAAAAAAAATTTAAAATTGCAGATTAGGGCTAAAAATGAGAGCTCTATGCTGGACTCCGTATTCTGCTGAGAGGAAAGTTTGGTGACTCGGCATCTTGTTATGAGTCTGAAATGCCGAGTTTCTCCGGAGTCCCCAGCGACCACGGAGGTGACTTTCTAACTGCCTGAACACCATTTTTCCGCCCGGCGAGGTAGAACGCTGGGTGCATCAAAGCCCTGACCGGCCCCCTCGCCCGGCGAACTTTGGGGGGAGGGGGGCTTTGTTTGAGCTTAATTATTGCTCTTATTTTTGCATGATGACCAGGAAGGACAAGGCGCAGGTGTATCTGTGCAGGCCGGCGTGGGTAACGGGACTGGCCACTTACCTCGTCCATGTCCTCCTCGCTGTCGGGGTTTTCCTTGGGGGGTCTTAATAACGCCGCGTGGGGGGGGTGCAGGGTCCTGCCATTGCGGTCAAGCATCTCGACAGACGAGCGGCCCGCGGGTCCATGGAGCAGCTCAGGGAGGTCCAGGGTTTCGGGGTGGGGGTGGAGAAGCGGCCCCCCGCCTACGGCTCCCCTCCCCGCGCCCGGCTCGCCATCCTCGTCCGACTCGTCGGCGTCCCGGCGGCCCACGCCCGACAGCAGTGACTCCCGTTCCCCCGACGGGTCCCGCCGCTTCAGGCTGGGTGCGCGGCTAAGGCTGTTCCAACTGGAGCGCCGGCTGCCCCAGGCACTGCCGGACCCCCAGGGGGTGCAAGGGGAGCCCTGTCGACTGGACTGAGTAGTGAGACATGGGGGGGGGGCAGGGAGAGGTAAGCAAAGCACAAATTTGTCAGTGTCCTCACCCCAGAAAAAAAACAAACGGTTGGGTTTAGGGACTAAACTGCTGCCAAGGAACTCAAATATCACATTATAATTATTCACGTTAACCTGTCCTGAGTTCGTCTGGGGTCCAGTAAAGCACATTGTAAGTCTGACACACAATGAAATGTAATGCCAAAGCACGCAGAATATTCAAGTTAGATGGTAATTGCCCTCTTAAGAAAAACACCTCGCATCACCATAGTAACTGCCCCCCCCCCTCACGACCCACAGTACATGGGGATGCCTTTTCATCTGGAAGTGTAGACCAGACCGCAGCCACTGAGAATCTCATGAACACCACTGTCATTAAACTTTATTTACCACGAAATATCCATTAGACAGACAAAATGAGTGTAACTGATTGAATATGTATGTATTGGGTGTCATATGACCTGTCATGTGACCAGAGCTGCCCACTCACCGGGGACCTCTGGTCACAGCTGCCGGGCTCCACGAAGGCGCCGCTGCCCCTGCGTGACTCACAGGGGGCGTGCATCAGGTCGGCACCCAGCGAGCTCCGCGGCGTGGCCGCCGTGTGCATGATGGCCGGGGCGGGCAGGCTGCCGGCGCCCACCTCCAGGTGCCCGTTTCCCACCACGAGTGAGTACGTCTTCATCTCTGGGGTAGGAGAGGCACATCAGAGTGTTCCTGCCGGGAGTGGAGCATGGCGACGTGGCGGACGGGAGCATTAATCAGCCGCTGCTTTGGTAGCGTGCCTGGCTTGCCGGCCATGCGGGCAGCAGGAGGCCCCTCCCAGCTTCGCACACCCTCCGCTCCATTTGCTTTATAGCCGCCATTATTCGGACATAAGTTTGCTGTCAACCGCCCATCAGATGCTAATTAAAAAGCATTAGACAGCGTCTGGAGCCTCACCTGCGGCCTGGCACTCCGGCTGCTTCTCATCCTCGGGACACGTCACTGAAGACTTCTCCTCCCCGGCGTCCGATCTGTTGGCGTCCCCCTGCAGGGTGATGGGGGTGGGGGCTCCGGTAACTAAACTCCGCTCATACCCCCCAAAGTACAGCCCAGCCCGGCGCCTCACCTCCGCCTGGAAGCCCTCCACCAGGATGGCCACCAGCAGGTTGAAGAGCACGTAGTTGCCGAAGGTCATGAGGGCCACGAAGTAGAGGGCGGCCCAGGGGGAGGTAGAGGCCATGCCGTTGTAGAGCACCATGTTCCAGTCCTCCTGGGTCAGGATCTGCGAGCACAGAGCCATGGGTCCACGAGGGTCCGTGGCAGACTGACCGCCGGCTCTCCTATCGAAAGCCCACATCTCCAAAGATGGAGTTCATGATCACCAACCCTCGGCTGACAGCGGGAGCAGGAGTGTCTTGCATCTGCGGATAAATAATCCCGCTAATCCCGGGGTCGGCGGCCATTCTTGCCGAGTCCTCATCGCTTACATAACATCCTGTTTTTGGAGATGCTGAGCACAGCACCGCAGAGGGTGGTGAGGATCTCGCAGAGCGTTACCGAGACGCGCCTCACAGCGGGCCGGGACACACACACCGCAAGCGGCCTCGGAGAGCCGCAGAGCGTCATAAAGGACTTCGGTCACCCTGCACAGACACTATGCTCCCTCTTCCATCTGCCACACAGTAGGACTTTAAGCTCGTGGACGCTAAGACTCGGACAGTTTCACCCGCAGGCTTCTCAGCGAAAGCTAATTACACACAAAATCTTGCTATTATTAACATTGTGACAACTCTTATTCCCTTGCTTCGCCACTCCGATGCACCCCTTGCACATGTAAATTCAAAGCATTTGTTTGTCTACGGCAGTGTTATTTTCTGTTATTTATTGTTGGCCGCTGTGTCTGTTTGGCACTATGGGTCTGCCGGAAGTCTGTAAGTAAGAGTCCCATCGTACTGTGTAAACGTGACGATAAAAGAACATTGACCCTTGGTCAATGAGCCATTTGCTGCAAATGGACAATACTGCGAGTTACGGCAAACTGGGCTGCACAGGGGCGCCTGGTCCACTAACCACCAGTGAGGGAGCAAATGACACAAAAAAAAAGCAGGGATGCCTGGGAAGTGTTTGGAGATTATAGCCCCAGCCCCAGAGAACCTCTTTCAAACCACAGAGACTCAGGAGAGAGGTAGCGTGTCTATATAGGTCCCTTGGCTTTTTTAAGCCCCCGCAGGCATGTCCGCTCTTCACGCCGGCGCCTCTGACCTGAAAGACAGTGACAATCGCCCACAGCAAGGAGTCAAAGTTCTTCCTGTCTGGGATGGTGTCTCCGTTTTCTGTCCTCTGGCTGAACTTGCAGCCAAACAGATGCATTCCTAGAATACTGAGAGAGACCGAAGACGAGACAAGAATGAACGATTGATTAAACTTCACCTCATTCACGATGGCCACTTGTTCATGAAAACACATTTAGCCTCATTAAATTAAGTGTTTAAGGGTCTTTAGGTAACAATTACTGGCTCTGGATCCCGGGGGGGGGAGGGAACTGTTGTACCCTTGAGAGAGAATTTAACCCGAACCTTCGCCAATAAGTACAAAATAGACCAGTGGCAGGAATCCATAACAATCAACTGCTGGCTAATTCAGCCCCTTCTTCACGCGGAAAAGCAACACAACCCCCGTATGGCACCTGAAGATGAAGATGAAGAGCATGAGGAGCATGCAGAAGGTGGCCACGTTGTCCATGGTCTTCATCAGCACCACCAGCTGACGGCGCAGCGCTGGCAGGAAGCGCACCAGCTTGAGGACTCGAAGTAGCCGGAACGTCCGCAGCACTGACAGGCCGCCGTCCGCCTGGCCCACGATCTCCCACACGCTGCGGAAAGGCACACACACACACACTGGGCTGGTTATCGAGATGCAAACACACACGCGCCGGCCGGGTCACTGACACACACACACACGCCGGGCATGTGACCAACGTGCACGCGATCCTGGTAAACGCTGACTTCTGATGGTGAATAAAACGGAACAGAGCTGACACGTTGCTTCCGAGCTGCGACGGTGCCTTCGTCCCGAGACATGCAGTGTGACTTTGCTTACACTGTGTTTACCTCAGCGGGCCAGAGAGTGCAGAATTTCATTCAGCTTCGGCTCTTAATTAATGTGCCAGATGGATTTTAAGTCATTTTCCTGGGTTTTTCTTTTTTCGGTGTAATGTGGGTGCTAATTAAAATGTATTCCCCCAAAATCCACAGGCTTGGAAGAACAATGGGTGTTCGGTTCATTTTAGAGAAGAAGGAACAAACAGAGAAGGAAGGAGCATGAACCTGATGATGACGATGATCCCGTCAAAGATGTTGTACGGGTTCCTGATGTAGCCCAGGAGACTGAAGGCCAGGAGTTTGAGCAGCATCTCCAGCGCAAACATGCTGGTGAAGACGATGTTGCTGATCTCCAGGATGTCCGTCAGCTCGTCTGGCTGCCGGAAGAATGAAAAATGGACACAGACCTCAGAAAAGGGGTCAACCCCAAAGATCACCATGTAATAAAACAATTAAGGTCAGGGGACGCTAACACTACCTACGTTTGGTTCTGGATCAAAAACACCGATCAAGGACTCTCTAAGTTCCTTTGCTCCAGAAAACCCCAGAAGTTGATGGGTATGACCCACAGAAATTGGTTTCCCTCCATTTTGGAGTGGCTAATAACAGAGGACCCCTCACATGCCTGATGAATGAGCAACATGACCTTTCCCTGCCTTCTGATTGGCTCAGCTGTCCCCATGGACTTCTGTAAATCAATGACTGGCCTGGAAACCATGTCTGTGGCCTACACCAGTTTGTAATACCCATAAGACCACCATGCTCAAACATTAGGATCTTTGTCCCTGCTATATCTGAGACGCAAGCCTGACTTCCTAAGAACTCACCACCAACCTCACACAACAATACACTTCTTATGAAAGACACCATGACTGCTCCAAAGTCACCAGCATGGCGTTGCGTGACGGGAAAATTCATTCTTTCCTAACCGCAGGATCTTCAGAGCAGCTCCGAATAATGAAACATTTTGGTTACATTTCCACGATCTTGCAAAAGGCTTTATCATATGCAGATGCTCAGTGGAAGGTTCTTAGACCTCCAAACCAACAATATGAGCAGTGTCTCCACGCCCTCACCTGTTGGTGGTACTCGATACCCATGCTCAAAGTGTTGACCAGGATGGCGATCATGATGCCACGGTTGAAGTACTTGCTCTCCGCGACCCTCTTCAGCTTCATCTGGAATTTCTCCCACAGTCGTGGCACTGAATGTTGCCTTTTGCGGGGCCAACTCCGGCCACCCCAACTGCCTCTGCCACGCCTCACCTCACGGGGGAACTCCAGGGCTGCCCCCTCGACCTCGGAGCCATTGCTGTCCGAGTCACAAACCGTATCCAGGGTCCCAGCACAGTACGGGCAGCCAGGGGCCTCGAGGCGAGGCCGGGTTGGGACCGTCCCCCCCGTGGGGAGCTGCAGGCTGAGGCAGACAGCACCTCGATGCAGGCCTGTGGAGAAGACTGACTTGTGCTGTTCGTTCTGCTGAGTGCATGATAGAATTTGCCACAGTTTGGTTCTATTCTAGGTCCCCGAATTGTCACTCTACCGCAATCATTGGCCCCGGAGCTAGGATGATTCATGAATT
Source organism: Cyphomyrus plagiostoma (assembly GCA_019775915.2). Taxonomy (NCBI): domain Eukaryota; kingdom Metazoa; phylum Chordata; class Actinopteri; order Osteoglossiformes; family Mormyridae; genus Cyphomyrus; species Cyphomyrus plagiostoma. The sequence continues at coordinate 17,225,663 of JABFEA020000048.1, read as the reverse complement.
ATGTCAAGAGCCATCAAGACTGTGACAGACAGTTGGTGATACTTTTCAATTGCCAAAAACCCAATACCATAAGACTACCATTAAGGTGACTGTAAGTAAATGTAATGTTCTATATAAGTCTCATACCTGTGCTTTATATTGATGGTAAGTCAGTACACATAATATGGTAAAACCAACATGGGGATCATTCTCATACCTTGCTCACCGGCAAATGCGTGCAGCCTATCACAGGGGTCAGGGAGGCTATAGTTTAAAGCAGGAGTTGCCGGATTCTTGCCCTTTCTTCTGGGGGTGGCACTGATGTAGCCGGAGAGGGCTGAGGACATGACGGTGGGGTAATTGATGCCGCCATTAATGTAGGAGGTGTGTCCTGGGCCAGGCCTCCAAGGCCGGGGGCTGGCTTGTGAGAAGCCCCGCCTCTCTGAAGTCTCATAGGTCCCCTGGGAGTGGGTGGGGCTGCCATTACTGAAGTGGTAATGGCGCTGGTGGTTGGAGCGTGTCCACCGGCGGTCACCGCTAGTAGCCCGGGCCCTCCTCCGGCTGCCACCGGCCCCAGCCCTGCTGGCGTTGGGGTTTACCTTCTTGCGTCGCTTGTTCTGCCAGTTGCCGTAGATGCGCAGCGCCCGGCGCTTCACCTTGCGATACAGGTGGCCCAAGTACTTGAGCAGCTCCTCGTAGCAGCTGCCCGGCTCCGAGTAGCTGGCCAGAGTACTGTCGTTGGACAGGAAGCGAGCACGCTGCTCCCGCATTAGCTGGTTTTCCCGCTGCTTGGTCTCCGAAAACTGGGTGGCGATGACCACCAGGCACAGGTTGATCATGAAGAAGGAGCCCACCTGGGAAGAGCACAGACATCTCTACCTTCATGTCCTCCATGCCATACTCATTTGCAGCATCCATTGTTCCTCATTTCTTACCTCTTCCTTAGCTCAAACTGTGTCTTCTATTACTATTTTATTGGTTCTGCTTTGTCTTTAATGCTTGGACCTTATTCCTTACTTTATCATCACTCGTTATTTCTCATTACTCATGAATCCTCTCCACTTGTTCTTTCTTTGCTGATCACTCCTTTACTAATAGCCCTCTGTACTTCCTCTTTACCTTATAACTTTCTCACCGTAAGTCCCAATTACTCATAAATCCTCTTTCCTTCCTCCTTCTTTACTCATTAGTTATCTTTCCTTACTCTTTCATTACTCAATAGCCTTCCTTACTTTTCCTTAATTTGATACCCTCAAACCACACTTCTCGCTTACTCATAAATCCTCTATCTTTAATCATTCTACTAATTAGCCCTTTCTCCTAACTCTTTTTTACTCATTCTTTACTCATTAGCCCTCTTCACTTTTACCTTACTCTGTAGCCCTCTTACCATACTTTCCCTACCTTGTGCATCCTCTGTCCTTACTCCTTCTTTTTTGATCAGTCCTCACTCCTTATTCCTTCTTTACTCTGTAGTTCTCTCGTCATACTTCTCCTTTACTGATAAATCCTCTTTCCTTACTCCTTCTTTACTCATTAACAGTCCTTACTCTGTAACCCTCTAACCATACTTCTTCCTTACTCAGAAATCCACTTTCCTTACTCCTTCTTCTGTACCCATTGGTCTTCTCTCCTTACTTATCCATCAATCACAATCACTTTAAAGGCTCTGAGATGCTTTCTGTAGCGTCCCCCACCCCCCCTCAGAAAAAGCATCGCCTCCTTCTGGACCTTCAGACGGCACAGATTCGCTGTGTATCACAATTTGAATTCATCGCACTGTTTGTTCCAGCGGCTCATTAAAGGTAGGCAGCAGTATACTTTGCTTTGCCCAGAATCACATTATCCTGCAATTGCATTATTTAGAGACAACTGCAATGCAGGGAGAGAGCAGCGCAGCCAGTCACACGCTCGGGAAAAGGCTGCAACTCGAGCAGCAGAGTGATGTGTGGAGCAGGGAGTACTTACGATGATGAGTAACATGAAGTATATAAAATTGTAAAAAGAGTGGGCATCCATGACGTAATACATGATATCCACCCATCCTTCCAAGGTTATCACCTGTGGGGGGGGGGGGAAAGAGTGAGTGATTTAGGAATAAAATAAACCAAATGGAGAGAGAGCAGGAACACGCAACCCTGCACGGGAATGCCGTGTAGCAACGGCATGGCAACCGCCCCCACCCCTCCGGGACAGAGCGCAAGCGCTTAAAAGCGGAGATCTAGCCCTGAAGAGGGGGGGTTTAATGTGGGCCTGCATGTGTCCCTCTGTGACTGAGACATGCAAAGGAGATATGAAGGCATTTTGTCCAGCTGTCACAAACTACAGGCTTCGGAGAATGCGAATCCGCTTCACCCATCCCCCGTGTCAATCGACTGGCACGCGCACGATTTTTACCCACCTACTTACTGCCTGGCTCTATTTTTTAACTTCCACTTAATATTTAAAGAGACGGGAATAAAAAAAACCTGCACACACCAACTGCTCACAGGCAGTTAGGCAGAGCACGGATGTTGTCACAGAGCCGCGGCCGATTCCTGGCTCGCGATGCGGCATGCAGGATTCCCGTGAGCAGTCTTGGAGGGAAATCAGAATTTGTCCGGGATCATGGCCGACATGGTGCTGGGTGACCAGCGGGGGCGGGGCCCTGTCAGGATGATTCGTGATTCATCACTTCCTTACTGCAGTGCCTGGTTTTAACTTGTGAAGCTCCTCCCACCCGAGCCAGCCAATCAGAGGACACGCTGTCAATCACGGATGCACACACCTAGCATGCCGCTGTCTACCCCGACTTACAATGTTCATTCCCATAAGCAAGCAGCGGCGCCGGAGTTTTCACTTGTAAGAAAATTTCCAGGGCTCAAGTGTGGGCTGTAGAACACTTCTTGTCGCACGCGGGTTATTAACAGAGGAGAGCAGCTCAGGTGTGCTAGGAGTCAGCGGGGGGGGCCTTCGGTCACAGCAAAGTCACACGCTGAGGGAAACACGGCTAATAGGGTGTGAAAGCAGCACAGCGTGT
>JABFEA020000048.1:17195634-17213749 GCA_019775915.2 Cyphomyrus plagiostoma | reverse complement strand
ATGTCAGCAGATGAAAATTGCTGTGTTAAAGAGGCAATAAAACTGGCCTCCTGTAGACCAGTTGAGTAACTCCTTACAGAAATCTCCCCCGACACCACAGAACGTAAACCTCCCCTGGAACGGATACTTTGGGTCGCTCTCCCCCTGACAACGGATGGCCGACATGGTATCCAAAACATGAAGACAGAGCATCCTTCCGGAACGTTCTAAGCGAAGACGTCCTGGGGTCCTTGGAGCGGTTCGCTCACTCACTTATCCGTTTAGTCACCATTAGACAACGTTTCAGGCCGGCCTGTACATCCAATTGCAATGCTTCATCTCGAGTTTTTAACGAATCACATCAACTGGGTTCACAGCAGTTTGACCAAATAATGGGGAGACATCACCCACGTCAGGGTCAACAGGGCTGATGGAAAATCACAGAGTTTAGTTAGAAGGATGTGGACTCAGGTTCTGCCAACTCACTCTGGTCATATGGATTCACAAAGACTTGACTGACATGTTTTGAAGATTGCCACTGACAATCAGCTGACCTTGACTTCACTAGGTTGCTCATTTTTCCCAAAACACCTTTTATCAGCAGGCATATGTATCAAACATTGTTGGAACCTTTCCTCAGTGCCCTTGTCGACAAAATTTACACAGAGAACTTACATGAGCACGCAACGTATGGTAGGAGAGAAGGGACACTCAGCCTCTATGGCAAAGACAGTGTCTGTTTCCCCTTCAAGATGGCTACGGGCAAAGTGTACTTTTCATGTCCTTGGCCGGACATCCATTAGGGTCAGCTGAGACCAGTCTCCTGAAGTCCCACACGGACGGAGATACAACGAATTCTGTGTCACCACGTCTGGTGATGAGGAAAAACCAGACCTGGATTTGCACAAGCACCATCCACATTTAAATGTCAAAATGTCAAATCAAACTTCAGCAGAAGGGGGTGAAGCTGTAACCACGGCCAAGATTGATTGGATAAAATTCTAGGGATTCCATTGGGTGAGGCCAGTGATTGACAGCCTAGTGTGATCCCGCCCACTATGGGTTTCAAAACTTACTTTTTCTTATCAGAGGGAAGTTCAGAGTCTGACTGAAACATCATCGGTGGCACCATTTATAGAGGTAGGGTTTAAAAACAGAAATAGATGACGCCACACTAGCGACCCCCCCGCAGCCAGAGAAGCGTAATTAATCACATCACTCCTCCAGCAAAGTGAATACAGAAAGCTATTAATAGGGACAGATTTCCAGCATCTACTCCCCCACAGAGCCACATTCAATAGAGCATGAATAACACTGAACTGGTTGCTGCTAAACCCCCCCCCCCACACCCGAATATCACCCTCAGGAGGTACAGTAATGGGTGGGGGGGGGGATATTCATCTCCCCACCTTAAAAACACACCTCACCTTAAAAATGTTCACAGCCACACTGCCTCTTGGTTGCAAAAGTAAAAAAACATTTTACTTCGATAAATAAACTCCTTTCCTTCTGTGTTGATTCAACAACGACATTAATGGGGGTGGGGGGTGGGAGTGCAAGCCAGGGGTCCAGAGATGCCCAGGATACACCAGGAGTTCTGGGGGATATTGTACAGCATGGTGTAAAAACCCAGCAAATACACTGGCGCCGGCTGTAGCACCTATGGCTAGAATGAAGTGTGTTTCCAAATGTAAAACAGGGGCTCTCCCTTGTGAAATATTTGCAAAAACTTCCTCGGATGTCGGCCAGGGGAAAGCCAACATCTGCGCAGACACCTAATGGCTCTCGTGCAGGAGACGTCCTGCCTGACCGGGAAAGACTGTGCCAGCCAGGCTCTCTGAGGCGACTCGCCGCACCCGACCATACTGTGACCCCACCCCGAATCACACACTCTCAGGAACGGCGTAAAAGGGCAGCAAAGTGATCTTAGCCATCTGTAGCCTTTGGTCAGGAATACCGGTGTTTACTTAGCTACAGGTGCAAAGTGGATATAGGGCCTTAGAACCAGCACCAAAATCTACAGCCGGCTAGCATGGACGCTGAAGACAAGTCATGGTACAAACTGTTTAAGCACAAGAGGGTGACAACACCCCAAATCTGAAGATGGGGTCCTGTGCTAAACAGTCCTGTACTACGGAGTTTTAGGACACCGTCCAAAAGAAAAACAGCTTAATTTTTTGCTAATGGAAAAAACAGCTCTTGGCCCTGCGGTTGATTAAGTTAGCCATGATAGTTCTACTGCATAAAATCAATTCCGTGACGCTGGTGCCCGACAACCAGCGAAGCAGCCTTTGGGGGGAAGATCCGCAGACCACCGGCACAGACGCCCCGACCAACGAGTGATTAACGCACAAAGAAGGACAAAGAAATGCAGACAGACAACCGATTACTGGCTCCATAACTGCATAACTACCTGGAATCTGGTGGACAGAGATAAGGCCTGAGCACGGGCCTGCTAGGCCCTTATATGGATACATTTGCAGGCTCCTTCCACCCACTCGCTGATCCGGGATCAGCTCGCCCTCAGGATGTCAGGCTAGCACCGCTAGGAATGAAAAGTGCCGTAACTGAGATATGGCTGCTAAGGAGGCTGTAGACTCAGAGAGAATCGCTCGAGAAAAACAGACCGAGCTGTTTCCGCATTTCAGCCTCAAGAGATCATCGAACAGCCACTCAACAAACATCCCAGGTATGAGGCAGTCTTTGGCATCGCAGATGGTGTCCATGGGGAAGCGTTGTGGTTTTAAGGGCACGTGACATCATGGCACCAGAGAGGCTGGATTCGGTGCTGGCTGACCCTAGGACGTCGTCTTTTGAGGGGACGCCAACTCATCCAGCTGATTTCACTTTGTCTCCAACAGGGGGTGGTGAAGTTTGCCTAGAGTGCCACATAGGCTACGCTCAGCAGGACTGGATTTAAAGACCAAGGGACACTTTTGCAATGTGTTTCTGCAGCTTGACCACTTAATATTAATTAATTTTAATAACAACTTGGGGAATTCTCAGATCATCACAGAACATCACAGTCTTCAGGAAAGGTACCATGCCTCTTATTATTCTACAAATAAGCCATTTGTCCAGCCTGCTATTTCCCTAGAGTGGTTACGATTAATATCCAGTTCCTTAACGGCTACCCCATGAGCAATGCCAGTTAGCAGTGGGAAAAAGGCCTTGGAACACACAGGGGTGGGATTCATTTCCTGGTTTACTCCACTTCTTCAGGGTGAACTAAGCAGCACATGGTCATAGCCAGTCTATTTGGACGAAAGTATTGCTTTAACAAACCGCAGCTTCAATTTCACAAGGAAAATTAATAAAACTCAACCCGTTTAAAGATGGCTGTTATACTGGCTTGCGGTCTTCCTAAGAGAATCAGTCTTTTTTTTTTTTTACATACAGCTTCAAAAATCACGTAATTTTGAACACTCGTTCCTTCAGCACTGACCCAGGTGCTTGTGGGCCTCATCATCAGCCTGAGGCATCATGGGAAAAAAATTCCACCCACGCTTTCCAAGTGGCTCGAACCAATAAGCCGACGCCGCAGAAGGACTCATTTCACTTTAACCAACAGTCGCAGTCACTTGAGGAAAAAGACCAACAATCCGGGGATGCTTTTGTTCGCATTGTTTCCGTTTCGTTTGATTTTGTTTAGTTTTGTTTTCCTCGCAGGCTCATGACCCTGGACTCCTCGAGCCACATAGCTACAGGACAAAATTACTTAGACGTCGAAACAATTAAATCAACAAACTACAGACAGATGCAAACATTTCGGCTGGGTCTCCCCGAAGGCTGTAATTTCTGACAAAAGGGCTGTAATTTTGTGCTGGTGTTTACATAGTATTCCCTGCACCCTATCCCCCCCCCCCCCCCCTTCGCTGCAGCGCCCGCTGCGAGGTCTGCCGCAACACTGAACGGAGGCACGACGCATGAGCGGCTGTGGAGGACAAATAAACAAAAAAAAAAAGCAACAGAATTTGGGGATTTAGTCAACCAGGCTCTGATGTTGACCTTTGGGAAGCGTGGTGATATCTGCGTGATTGGCTCACGATGTTCACAAAGAGCAAATACATTAACTTTACATCTTCACAGCAGAACTTCACACCCACTTGCTATAGGTCCCCTGGAATTAATAACCAGCTATTAACAATTATTTATTTGTTGGAGATTAATGGGCACTGAGGAGGACCATGTGACAAACCTGCATAAAACCATGTGAGCACAGCTCTGCTATGCTGTATATTTAACCCTGAAATTAACTGGTTTCAGGTGTGGGTCAGTGAACATGTACCCCAAGGTCAAAATTTGGGGGTAGGTTGCATGGGTGGTTCATTAGACATTCCTTACCCCTCTCCATGTATGGGAGCACAGCGCAGTGTCCTAGTGAGTACGCTTCCTGTAACCATGGCAATGCGGACCCACACCTTAACACTGTTGCCCCCGACAACAGCCCCCGCTCTCCAAAATCCTACAAGGAACTAACATGCAGGGTGGAGCTAGAGCGATGTGCAAGTGACCTGTAATTCTGGTTTGAGTCCGAAAGCCACGTCTTCCTTTGGAAGAAGGCACCATTAGGAATTCAGACTAGGAAGGATCTGAACCCCCCCCTCTTAATTGCCTCTGGAATTCTGGGATTGCTGCCAAAGACTAAAAGGATATTTTCTCTATGTCATGCAGTAATTTACAGCAGTGTTTCCCAATCCTGTCCTTGGGGACTCACTGTCAGTCCATATTTTTGCTCCCTCCCAAGAGGGACTATTTGTGGGTCCCTGAGGACCGGACTGAGAAACACCAATTTACAGTAACAAGAAGTGCTGATGTGACCCCGGACCTCCCATCAAATTGGGACCTGCATCTAGGCAACAGGACGAGACTCCTCCAGGGTAACGGGTTACGACTCCCAGCTAGGTGGCACCCAAAGATGCCCGATGTCCTTCGCCATTCCAGCGTGGGGTCACAGTGATCATGCCACAAATGCTTATACAGTTCACTGGGCCCCGTTCCAGTGGACTCCTCCAAGACCCCATCCTGGACAGAGGGCTTCTTGGTCTCGTGGCTGGAGTGGATCTTAGTCTCAGTCCAGGGAATTTGTCGAACCTCGGGTTATTATTTCCTTGCTCTCATCACAAGCCAACAGGGCGGCCAATCGGGAAGGCGAGGCAAGTTTATTTATATATCACAATTCAGATGTAAGGCAATTCAAAGTGACAGGGATACATTGAAATAGGAGACATTTAAAAGATAAAAGAAACAATAGGAATCCAGCAGCTTTAATGCTGTTTGGACCACTAAAAAGTCTGAACGCCAAAGAAAACAAATAAATGTTTAATGGGAAAAAGTTGCATTTTAGAGACAGGATGGTTAAACTTATTTTATAGGCCACTCTGGCATTGGGTTTCAGCCAGAGATGGAGCCCCAATTAGCCAGCATGCCGTCCTACTGCAGCGAACATCCAAGCTCCGTGCCGCCCTCTGGCTGCGGCCTGCTCTGCAGAGGGAGATGTTCTCAGGAATGTCTTGTCCCCAGAGAGTTGCCTGGCGACGGCCTGATCGCAGCCACGCATGCGGAGGGCCGCTGACACGCGGTGCCACCGCCGCCTCACCCGGCGATAACAGACGCCAGCGCACTCTGTGTCCCCAAGCACACGGTGTCACCAAGCCGCGGGCAGCAACAGCAGCCGCAGTCAGAGCCACCAAATGCCACACTGAGCTGTAGCGGAATAAAGGACCTTTTTGTTTGGAAGACCCTGTGCTGTGGTTCATTAGCTAAAGGACGTGTGTGTGTGTGTGTGTATGTGTGTGTGAGAATGTGTTGCTGTATCCATGTGTTGGTGTGTGTCGGTGTGTGCGTGAGTCACTGTGCGCGTGTGACGACGTGTGTGTGTCTTTGTGAGCGTGTGTCAGTGTGAGTGGGAAAAATCTTATCTTCCTTCCACCTTCTTCATTTTATGGCAGAATTCACAATGTCAGTGTCAAGCCCAAAACTGCATCTGTCTAAAACCAAGAATGTTTGGTACAAGCTCCACTGTAAGAACAGTGACGTGTGTCAGTGTGAGATTGTGAGAAAGTGAGAGTGTGATTGTAAGAAATTAAGAGAGTGTGAAATACTGAGAAAGTGTGTGAGAAAGTAAGAGTGTGAAAGAGTGAGAGAATGAGAATCTGAGAGAGTGTGTGAGGGAGTTTGTGAGCATGTGTGGCAGTGTCTGAGACAGTGTGTGAGCGTTAGAGGTTGTGAGCGTGTGTGAGCGTCTGTGAATTTGTGAGAGTGTGTGAGAGAGTTAGCAAGAGTGTGCGAGAGTGTGTGAGAGTGCTCCTCAATTAAAGCTAGCACAGACAAAAGGTAGAGAAGCCAATCTGGTGAAATGTAAAGAATAATAGCTCCTCTGAAGCGCAGAGCACATATGAAGTAAATCCCTCTCTGGAGTTGTGCTGCTATTTTGGAATCATGCATCGCAGCCTGACGTGAGCATGTGACGCCAGCCTTCCAGCCGGCCACGCCCTCCACCCCCCAACAGCGAGCGAGTGAGTGAGCGAGCACCGTCGACTGCCTCCCACAAACTGCGGACTGTGTTTTTGAGGCAGAAAATCAAGGACAAACGTAAAGATGAAGATTTTTAAACTACCAAGAAAAAAATGACAGAGCATCATCCCAGCAGGGCCTGGGGGTGTCTGTTCCATGCAGCCCCCGGCTCCACAAACAGCCAGAACCCAGCAAAAGTGTTTTCAGAAGATGCTGCCTGATGAATTTCCTCCTTTTCATGCCCCTTGATGCGAACGACGACTGGTAGACCCTCCTTGCCTTGAGCCCCTCAGGAAGCAGACGGGTTTTATTAAAAGTCTGCACACAGGGGCCCCCGTTCCAGACTGGTCACAGCAGCCGGCAGAGGCCCTGAGACCCGGATCCTCGGGGCCCAGCGACAGCTATACAGGCTTAAGAGCTCAGCCCGACATGGGTGGGTGGGTACAGCCACCCCAGAGACTCCCTGATTCTCCACTAAGGCAGCCAGGTGTTGCTGCCATAGGCCCCCATCAAGACTCAAGGTTGTGCCCTCAAAAAATAACAACATTAGAAGCTTCTATTCCATCAGGGATTCTCCAACAACCACACATGTCCTATGTAGACATCTACACATCCATTAATATGGCCCTATCATTTTTCTGTACTCTCCTATAGGAATATCATTCTAATATGCTACAGCATAATGACAAACCGAGTTAAAACCACATCCTGGCCTGTAATTCTGGCGTTTTTTTCCACAGATGGCACAATGCCAAATTGCTCATAGTAAACTATTACTGCCTGGGTTGCATTCAAACACTTTCTCAGTTCCAAGAGCTTTATGATTTCAGTTTTGGCATTTCTTTTCTTGTTTTTTTTTCGTCTTCTTGTGAAATAGAATGTTTGGTACAGCATAGAAATTTTGACTGAAAATGAAGTATATCTATGCAAGCAGAAATTATTCATGTTCTGGTTACACTGGCCGAGAAGCATTTTTCTTTTCTCCAAGTTTCACACAGGAACAGGAAGTTGGCCCAGTTCCCTTACAGGAAGTAGCATTAAGGCTTGGCCGGGTAGCTTCGGCGGAATGTGCGCTAGGCTAACAGTGAACCACTGGCCGAATGAATATCAAATCCCTCGTCTGTTCGCCCTTCAAATGGCAATGAAGAAATAGGGGACTGCAGGGCAAACCAAGTCTTAAATCAAAAATTCGATTAAGTCGAAACGCTGGCGATGTAATGGCTTCAAACACACTGGGCTGCACAAACGAAGAGGAGCAGACAGACACCATGCCTTCATGACGTGACTGTGGGACTTCAGCCAAAAACACGAGACCCATCGTCCATATCCCTCTGCTGTCGACCACCGTCCTCAGCTGATTAAAGACCCTTCTGCAGAGAGCCTGTCACTTTACAGCCTTAAGGCACAGTGATTTCTAAGGCTGCCTCTCTGGGTACTTTCCTCAGTACTATAGCTGTCACTTTGCTAATACTTCATACCGAGAAGCACTTTTCAATTTACTGTTTACATTTATACAAACTGACTCCTTGTAAACCCTGGGGTTAGACATCCGGCTCCTTAAATGTTGGACTGATGCCGGTGTTTCCCTCCTTGCTGTATTCCAGTTTACATCTCGGAGAACCTAAAATGAAAATTAGTAAGAAAGCAATATGCATCTCTTGGCTACATTCATGGTGAACAGACCTAATTCTGACATGTGTTGTTCTGAAAGCCACAGGTTAATTACAGCGTTTGCTCAAGGTTTAACTGCTAATTGCTTTATTGCATTCCGGGTGATAATGTCAGGGAGAGACTTAAACATCTGCGCTGATGTCTGAATCTTCTACAACCTCACAGCAGATTAGAGAGAGAGGAGAATGGCAGCACTGAGGAACACTATGGTGTGAAAAAGGAAGGACAGAGCAAGAAATTACTGCAGGATACTTAATTTAATAGTCTTCAATATTTTTTGTTTAGTTTTTATATTTTGTTCTGTCACCCATTTAGTTTGTTGCGATAGATGTGACCGGATCTTCTAAGCCTGTATGCAAGTGGCGGCCAACACCTTCAAACCGACGCACTTTCCAGGTGCATGTTCACACTGGAGACTAACACACATACTCGTTCAAAAAAGCTTCAACCTTGGGCTGGAGCTGTCATGGGTACACATTCATGACAGACTAAGTACAGGATTGCAAAGCCTTAGAAGACATCAACAAGGGGTGGCACACGCCCACTGGCTCCAGCCGTGCAACGCGATTGGCTTCAGCCTCAACCTTGCTTTACGGGATTGGCTGCAGATCTACCAAAATAATAATATATTGGACCAAGTTCAAGAGCCACACAAGCCTACTGCATTTACTCTGGAGCCAGTTAAGGTGGTTTCGTAGAGTAGATGATTCCTGGTGACAACCGACACCCAAACAGAACCCCTTAAACTTCAGAACACTAAGAGAAGCCAAACCCACAGCAGAAAGTTCATGACTAATATCACAAAAAGCTCATTTGGTCTTTAAAATTTTTTAAAATGACATAAACCTGTCATTGTTGAATCATTTAACAAGACCCTGGCCATCAGCAATTTTCTGTCACATTGGCTTCTGTGGAACGTTTCGCATTCTAGAGTTGTCTGTGGCTCAGAGCCAATCAAAATGGAGGACAGGGGTCATCGGTCGGTCACGGTAGCAGGGAGGAGACCCCGCGTGCCGGCAGCCTGGGGCTTGCGTTCCTGACACACGTCTAAAGGCCACCCTCAAGGCCGAGCGTTTCTGGAAGGATCCAGAGATTCTTGCGTGATTCATGGGAAAGGGAGCGGAGCCTTCCTGGGCGAGCAGCCAGCTGTCACTACAGCGATGGACAAACGGTTTACATTCGCATTTGTATTTAAATGACTCAATTACACAGCCATAAAAAGGCTGGGAAACAGCTATGAAGAACAAGAAATCGTAAATGACCTGAATTGTCAACCTGCAGAATCTGCAGGATTGTATGGTTTAACATGATTACCGCTCACAAATAAATTGCAAATATCTGTAAATACCCATTTAACAAACATAGTGCAAAAAGCTATTGGGCAAATAGCAAATTGTTTAAGGGTGAAGTGGCTATGAAATATACAGCCACGGAAAAATTAATAGACCACAGGACGAATTTCACTAATTTCTCAATTTTTGGGTGTTTGTCAGTGAATAGCATCATTTTTTTTCGCTCTTCCCCGCTTCTCAGTGATGAAGGGTTTCTTCCTTGCTTTATGGTTCTTCAGTCCTACTCCTAGGAGCCTGATACACGCTGTCCTAGCAGAGCACCTCACACCTGAACTTAATGTTTCCCATTCTTTGTGAAGGTCACTCGATGTCATCCTACGATTCATGAGAAACTGCCAGATAAATTGACAGTCATCTTTGCCATTAGAAAGTTGCTTCCACCCTCTACCTGGCTGGTTTCTGGTCGTTCTCAGTGTCCCCTTCACTTCATCATCACCATGCCATTTTCTGCCATTTTCACTACTGATTGCAGAATAGCCTTTTGCATTACATTTGCCATTGTGTTACATTCTATTGCCCAGTTCTTTTATTTATTACTTCTCTGTTGATATTATTGATATTCCTTTACATTCTCTTTTTACTTACATCATCCTTTGCTGTAATTCTTTCTGTGCTACTGGACAGAGACATTTCCCCCACAGGGATCAATAAATTTCCATCTTATATAACACTTTACTGTATCGTCTTATTAACAGATCATCCAAAATTCAGTTTCTAGATTTTCCTGGAAGATATTGTGGCTTATTGACTTTGCTCAGTGTAATTGTATGTTCAGCCCATCTAAGCCTATTCCCCAGTTTCCCTAGTGCTACTGGTTATGGCTCTTGTTGGTGACACTGGTCTACCATTGCCTCTCTCATCTGCCCTGCTCTTCATTCATTCTGCATTTTTCCATCTATATTTCAGCCCTACATATCCCATAAGCCCCTGGGACAGAGGTCAGAGTGTTCATCCTTCACACAACCTGTCCTCTAAGCTGAAACCTCTTTGGGGCTTTTAGTCAAAAACAAACAGCTACATAATCTCTACCACCACCAAAAAGCTCTCAGCCACACTTGTGGGAGATGGGGGAACGGACGTTTGTTTTCCGAAGTCACGCCAGAAAACCCTGACAAGTTCGACGTGGAGCAGGTTGGGCTGATGTTGGTGTCAGATGTGTGTAGATGGAGCGGCTCATCGGCGAGTGGTGGTGTGGTGAGGCGTCACGCCCCACCGATGCCTCACAAACGCTGTCTCCTGGTAGCTGCGGGGGCGGGGGGGGAGGAGCAGCTTTCACCAGCAACGGTACCTGACAGATGTGGAGCGTGTTACGCGATGAAGATGTGAGAAGCGTAAACGCACGCAACCTCCAGGAACAATCCTTCACTGCCTTTTGAAACAGGTTTGCAAAGTTCTAACCGTCGATGCCCGTCTTCATCTTTAAAGCTAAATGAGATGGATGAGGCACATGGAGAAGACAGGTGGGGGCCTTCAACGCCAACGCGAACCCTGCAGAAAACCCCAACCGGGGCCAAAAGTTGCCCACAAGTGCCAATCCATGTCATCCTCAACACCATCCAGAGCACCCAGAGGCTGAATTCGCATCACGTTAATTACATTTTGATAATCCACCGAAGGAAATATGGTGCATATTTAATAAATGTTTCAAACACTGGTGCTGATTAAAAACGGTCATCTGGTAGAATTTAGTAATGTTGCTACAAGCCTTTAACATGAATTGATTTGATATTTATGGTCTCGCGTACCCATAAACACAGCAGAGCGTGATGTCGGTGCACCTGTGACAGTTACGATTTCTGTCGTGAACTGCGGGAGGCAGATTATGCAGATTGCTGTAAAAATCAACGTGAAAGGACTTGACAGGGCTGACAGCAGCTATACTGCATGCAGGCCAGCAGCGGTTTGCTGCATTTTCAGCCCATCATGTCCTGCATTAAGGCTGCAAAGATAACTGCAGTCGAAGGGCAAAGGTCTCAAAAAGCGACCTCCAAACTCATTAATCTGGATTCATCTTCAACTTAAGTTTAAGTCAATGTTTAAATCAAGCCAGTCTTAGTAAAGAAACCCTAATGATGAACAGGGCTATTCAACTCAGGCCCTCGATTCTAAATCCAGGCCTTGTTTTCAGTTCTCCCAGGTAGTTACTTTAATAATTACTGATTCTGATTGGTCAGAGGCTTCACACCTAGGTCACAGATAAAGCAGGGATGGAAAATCAGCAGGGCTCGGCCCTTGAGGACCGTGAGTTGAATAGCCCTGATGTAGAAGCTTACCATGGATTTGTCCAGCACCAAGACACCAGCTCCCACCAGTGAAAGCGACTACTAATCAATAAATAAATAAGCTCTGGAAATAATTTCTCACCCAGCAGCCAGCGTGGTTATACAGCCACACAGGTCAGCGGTCAGCCCCAAGCGAACAACACAGCTGAACATCAGAGCACTCAGATGCTTGGGTCAGATGTAGCCATGTTTCTAATCAAAGTTTCTGTGAATCTGCACGGTTTAAATCACATGCTGATTGGACAAGGGAAGCCAGTCAAAAATAAGCAATGGATCACATGTACATTTTACATATTTAGCGGACGCTTTTGTCCAAAGTGACATATGAATGAGGCAAGTAGCACATTGCAAGCATTCATGCTGTCAAGGAGTTGGCTTGGTGTAAGTGTGGCTAGGCTGTGCTACTGATGAATGGCCAGGTAGCTACAGAACAACTTCTAAAAATGTAAGAAGTGCAACAAAAGAACATTCAGAACACAAGAGGCTAGTTGAGGAATTCGTGGAACGTGCAGTACCAATCAGAAGTTTGGACACAACCACCCACGGAAATGTTTTTCTACACTATCCTCTACGTTTAAGAATAATTATAAAGACATCAAAACTACAAAATAACATGTATGGAATTATTCACTGACCAAAAGAATATTGAACAAATTAAATTAATTTCTTGGGGGGGTGGGGAGAGCTCTGCAGGTTGGGACTCAGAATGTTGCCAGTTCAAAGCCCATGATCGGCAGAATGATCCCACTACTGGGCACTTTAGCAAGGCCCTTATCCCCCGACTTCTCCAGGGACTGGCTGACCCAACTGTCTCCTCTAGGCCAGTTCCATGAGGAGGCCCCCTGGGATGCTTTTCCAGCTGTCCCGAAAGAGTTCTCACATATATGCTGAGCACTCATTGGCCGCTTTTCCTTCACTCTCTGGTCAAACCAAAACTATTTCTGTTGTGTTTAGGCCAAGTGGCCAGGCTGACACCATAACTCCCTTTTATAGGCGGCTTGGCATGTCCAAACTTTTGGCTGGTATGGTATCAGACCAAAATGACTGTGCCTTCAATATGCTTTCAAAGACGCTGTGTAGAGCGCACGACAGTGAAACTGAATTCAGACCACAGCATATAGACGCTGTGTAGAGCGCACGACAGTGAAACTGAATTCAAACCACAGCAAGACAGGATTCACCTCCATTATCACCTAAAGGTCGTTAAGTCCAAACCATGACCTGAAACCTGATGAAATTACTTGTTAATTGTCCTCTGCCCCTGATTTTTGGTCATATTGCGCTGGTCTACCTTATGGTAAAGGAGTCGACGAGAATCTGCACATGAGCACCAAGGACAGCTGAAGCTTGTAGCCAGTGACAGCAGCTCATGTCAGGGTCACAGATGACCCACCACCTGCTCCCTTGCGCCCCCATGTGGACAGGAATTCAAAACGAACTTCAGCACTGCAAAAGGCCACCTGGGGTAAAAACTACAGTATATTTCAAATTCCACACACCCCCGCGGAGTCTGAAGGCCCATGCGAGGAACTTCATGTTCAGAAAGGTCATGAAGACAAGTGAAGCATTAAGTTAACCGCTCTTGGCCCAGCAGAATAAAAAACGGCTCTTTCTAATTTGCTGTACAGAAAGACACCGCTTTCAGAACGGGGGGTAAAAATCAGTGCTGGAAAATTCTCCACAGCAACAGCTGCGCACTCGAGCCTCTCTGAAGTGACACGACCCGCGTATCTGAATTTTTTAAAATGCGGGGAATGCGCCCAAAGACCAAATTTATTGTTGGTAGAACACAACTGGTTTCGTGAAAAACGATCCTTTAAACACCAGGAAGGATTGTGAGCCTAGAGGAACACAGACATCCACACAGACTGTGAGCAAGTAGCATCAGACACATTGCAGAATAAGGTGTCTGTTGGGGCTCCTGTTTCTCCCCCCCCCCCCTGCAGTTTTGGCAGGGCGTGAACACTTTGATCTCATCTCTCCTCTCTGAGATCATGGGCTGAGATGGTGGTTTCACCGAAATGTCACGCAATGACCCCGACCTCCATCTGCGCCTCGCCCTCCAGATCACTCGCCTATCAGACATTGCACGTGCACTGACTTGGCGGAAATCCCACCAGCATGGGGCAACCGATCCTCCGCCCCCCCACCCGCCTCCGCAGCAGTGCACGAAAGGTTTTTTTTTTATCACACTTGCTTGTTGCCTGGCAACCAGGTGGTTTCCCTGTGACGTTGCTCTTCTCCCTTGGAGGCTTCCCCACGCACTCTAATTTTAGCGGGAGCCCAGGAGCTTCCTCTGTGTTCCGTGGGATACGACGGGTGGCCTAACTGGGCCCGGCGTGGACAGCACCCCACCACCGTGCCACAGAATACCCTGGGGTGGGGTGGGGTGGGGTATGAGATTCAGGCCGATCTCTGTCAAACTGCCTTTATTCTATCCAGTCATCACTGACACGTCACCTTCCCCCGCCAGCAAGAGAGAACGCCTTGGGTTTATCGCTAATGTGAATCCAGAAAAGCCCATGGAGCCCTATGGACCGTCTGTCGGCATCGCCATGACAACCACATCCTCCAGCTGACAGGGGCCTCACTCATAAGAAAAGTGCTTTTCAGAGGCCTGCTAATGTACTGAGCACCACATCAAATTTGGTTATTTCTAAACCAGATATTACTGCCATTTTAAAATTTGACAGCTTTTAAACCCAGGTGGTGGAATGGTTGAGGTCTCCTTAGCAATTAATTTTTTTCTGTCAAAATTAAGAATTTTTCCTATTATCCATGTATGCACAAGGACCCCTTATGTAGATAAATATGCAATAGCATGACCTGCAGCTAACAGGCCCCTCCCATACGACTGGCTCCTCCCACGGATCTTACAGTTAAATGTGACTGCTACTTATAAAAAAAAAAACAGCCAATCGGGGACCAGCAGGTTCAGCCCACCCAGAACACAACCATTAGTACCCAGCTTAAAATCCACAGTGAAGTGAAGACATGTGGTATGGACTTGGGGTGGGGTTATAAGTACAAGAAAAAATACACAGTACAGTATTTATAATGGATGCTGCAAAAATATACAGTATGCAGCAGGCTGAGTTTTTCTCATATTGCCTACATAATTCCCTTGGAAAGTTCTCAATCAACAGGAAATGCATTCAAAGGAGCGCCAAACGGCAATCAAATACATGCATTTCAGCTGCAGGCACAACCATAAATGTTCATTACGTCTTACATCTCAGGAGCTTGGGGACGATTATAACCCGCCGGGGTGGTCTTTGCTGTAGCTCGGTCCAGTAATCGGATTTCACGTCCATGACAGCCATCATCAGCCTGTCTGGATGTCATTTGTTCATGTAGGGTCACAAACAGGGCAGCGAGACGCGCGCTGACGAGCGAAACTCAAAAGAACCGGGGAGGACCTTAGCCACTTCAATCTAAAAATGGGAAAATGACTCAACAGAATCTCAGTGATGAAAGGACCGGGGGGAGGCTAGTTTATTTATCTGTGCCCCCCCCCCAAGGAACTCTCCAACATCAGCGGAGCACCCCCATGGCCATCAAAATAGGTCAGGTCTGATGCAGAATCACCCTTCAATCTTCCAGACTTGACTCCACCTTCCAAAGCTGGCTCCTCCCAAAGAGTAAGCCATGCCCACAGCACAGAGAAATTCCACAATAAGAAAGAACTTCATCTAAAGTCTATGGATCACTGTGTACTGTTATGAAAGCGTGTTCCAGGGCATGATTCTGTTATACATCACCCCGCTCGGCACCGCTTTTGATAATGGGCGGCAGTCAAGTATAAATCTTCCCCCCGCGAGTTCAATGTGCTTACAGCTGCTCAGTCGATATTTACCAGTGCTCTCAAAATAGCCCAGGAGCCCCTGAATGTGACGCACGAATGCATCAGCTGGGACAGACAGATGAAAAAACAGACATCCTGTCACTGAACACAGCTGTATCTAAAGACAGACTCGTTACGGCCTCCCAAACCCACAGACAGATCTGCATCTCCTGCCAGGTGGAACTCACAAATGGCTGTCAAGAAAAACACAACCGCACCACCTGACCAAATCGGCCCAATTAGGTCCGCCTCAAAACCTCAATCGCTCCGTCGCACGATTGGCCGAAAAGCTCTTAGGGCCAAGCGGTGAACTGCAACACCATCGTTTACTAGGTCAGCTTTTGTAGTCACCTTAAAAAAAAAAAAAAGAAAGAGTTACAAATATAAACAGGAGCCTGCAGTGCATTGTGGGAAAATGCAAGAACGTTGACTGTCTAGAGATAAAACATTTACAAAAAGGGGAATGAAAGCAGTAACGAACCCAGACCCCAAGCCTCAATCTCAAACCCACACTCTATGACACAGTTTAAACTGCATGCAAATTCCCTCTGCCATGAGTGCGACAGTATTCCACAATGCTATTACTTAGCTACTTTCTAACCACCTTGCACAGGTCTGTTTCACATATGGATGTTTTGCCAAGGTGATGGGGGTGAAACACCTTTGTCAACAATAACACTAGAAGTTTTTCTCAGGGGACCTGAACCAGTTACTTTTTTTGCAATCGCAAGCCAAACTCCTTAACTGGTACACAACCCATTACCCAAACAGGAAAAACACAAGCCCCAGTACGACTGGGTTATTTAAAACGTCAGAGAAGCACACAGCCACTTGATAAGAGGCCACTACGTGTTCCCCAGCTTCTGAGGTTTGTGCCATTTAATAAAAGCAGCTCTGGTACACAGGATACGTTATATTTTAAGAAGTACCTTTAAAATGTCTGTTTGTCTCCCCGAGACCTCACGGCCTGAGATGAACAGAGCTGACCGATGTGTACTTTGGCTAAATACAACCTGTTGATGGTTTGAAGTGAAGGCCAGCCTCCTGTATTTACTCACATGCTGATAAGGCTGCATCCGGACATCGGAATCTAGTTACGTAATTACGGGTGAACGGGCAATAAAAAAAACCCATCAAGCCGATGAGAAAATGAGAGGGAGAGAAGAGAAGGACGGCCAAGAGGAGATCGCCGTTAATCAGCGACCATCGATCACCGTTATAAATGAAGCAGTGAGTCGGATAAGGCAGTACATCATGGGTTATGTGGGTGAAGCTCGCCTTAGTATTAGTGACTGCCGTCGCCACGGCAACTGGCCAGCGATGCCGGCATTCTGAGATGCTGCTTGTGGAACTGTTGGTAACCCAGGAGATTGGTTAGCCTAGACAACATGGTCATAAATATATGTGACGCTACGATGTCATAACTTGGGAATCAGTAGAGGAAAGATGATTGGGTAATGGGGTGTCACATCCAGACTGTGGGGGGGTTCGGCAATGCTCTTCAGATTTTCCGACTCTTGAAAAGGCAAACAACCCTCAGCACTGAGAAGTGTCAAATGGGTTCACTTAGGGAAATAATTAGTTCAATCAAGCACTTAAGTACCCAACTGGAATGGGGGAGTCAGGCCCGACCAGCCCGTGCTCTGGCCAAAACCCGTAAGTTCAACACAAGCCAGTCCCACAGGAAGGAAAAAAAATACTGTAATGGGGTCCCCAGGCAAGTAGGCGCAGAGGCTGATGGGAAGCGGGGGCCTTTGACACATGGGAAGCACCCACCCGGGGCTCCGG
The DNA here is from genome assembly GCA_019775915.2 of Cyphomyrus plagiostoma. NCBI lineage: Eukaryota > Metazoa > Chordata > Actinopteri > Osteoglossiformes > Mormyridae > Cyphomyrus > Cyphomyrus plagiostoma. Next base: position 17,196,317 of record JABFEA020000048.1, on the reverse strand, counting down.
ATTCCTCCACGAGAAGACGTCTCAAATTTACCATGAGCCACCAAAGGAGCAGCACAAGAACGCTACACTAATGACACGCGCTTCCCAGAGCAAAATGCGCACGCACACACACGCATGCAGTATAATTAACTCACTACTTAATACCTACCACTTCATTATCTGTTCCTCTTATTATTACTTACTGTGCAACCTGCAACTGAAGCACCTAATTTATGCATGCAGTGTGTGTGTGTGTGTGTGTGTTTATTATTATTATTATTATTTTGCCTGGTGCAACGTAAGCAGAGCACCGTGCCAGCTATCGTCAGCAAGAGCTGCTGTCAGACCCGTACGCAGCAGCCAGCTACCGTGCTGCAGGCCACGCCCACTGAGCGGCGAGGCAAACCGAAGGTGATGCCTCGCTGAAACAGTAACTGCAGACTGTCATTAACCTGGAGGTGGAGTGTGTGTGTGTGTGTGTGTGTGTGAAATTGACAGGAAGGGAGGGGGCGTGTTTGTGTCTGTGAAATTGATAGGAAGGGAAAGGAAGTGTGTGTGTGTCTGTGAAACTGAAAGGGAGGGAGGGGGAGTGTGTGTGAGTGTTTGTGAAATTGACAGGAAGGGAAAGGGTGAGTGTGTGTGTCTGTGAAACTTGACAGGGTGGGAGGGGAAGTGTGTGTGTCTGTGAAATTGACAGGGAGGGA
>JABFEA020000048.1:17170001-17183418 GCA_019775915.2 Cyphomyrus plagiostoma | reverse complement strand
GCACTGTTTAACCAGAATGCGTTTGGGGTAAATCAATTAGCAGCACATCTCCACACGCTCCGACCCCCCCCCCCCCCACCACCATCACCACGTCACCTGATGTAAGAACGTGTGAAGCCGGCTCACACTGTGACTTTATTTTCCCCTTTCCGTAAAAGCGCATAGCGGCCGGCTGCACCACCGAGCCCCCGCTACTATCCTCCGCGTGACAGCTTGGCCTCACCGCCGCCATCTGACCCTCTCATCCTCCGTGGAGCACGCGGCGCCTGTCAGCGCGGCCGGGGGGGTGGAGTACGAGAGATGCAGCATGGTGGGCAGACAGAAGCCAACGATCCAAGAGAAATGGAATTAACCAAGAGCCCAATACTCCGTACACCCCCTGCGCTGCCTGGATCGAGGCTTGACCCCCCCCGTCCCACCCCCCGACAATCACACCCTACAGCTGATAATTATCCCAGAAGGACCAGCGTGCGTGTGGCTGATCCACTGTGGCTTACAGCAAACGCAAATAAGCTCCGGGCCGCTCAGAGCCAGCGACCTTCCAGGGTAGGATTCATCCAAGTTCACTGAAAATTTTACTATTCGAAAGACTGAGCATTTAGCACAGCAACACACGCACACACACACACACACACGCACACACACACACACACACGCACACACGCACACACACACACGCACGCACACGCACGCACATGCACACACACGCACACACACACACGCACACACTCCTGTCAGCTCCTCTCCTCATACATTTAATTATTTAAAATCCTCCATCCCTGTTTTTAACCGCAGTGTTGCCCCTGTTTGCAGTTTGGCAGCCAGACATCTGTTTCGTGCTCAGGGGCCTAGGCAATAATCATCCCCCCCCCCCCCCACACACACACACACACACACACACACCTTCCCCAGGAGTCACACCACCCCAAGGGACAGCAGCATGTGTGTGGGATGGGGGGGGTTAATCTCACAGCCTTTTTTTAACACACTCGTCCCAGGCCCCCAGCTCTCAGCAAAAAGAAAAAAAGGAATGCAGAAAACTGAGGGTTGGGTGGGGGGGCAAAGCAGTACCTAATCCCCTCCCTCCGCCCCGAGGGAGGAGGGGCAAAGCAGGGTAAACAAATGGTGCCATGAGGGCTTAGTAAGCACAGTTACCGCTGAATAGAACCGAATAGCAGCGAGTTTGACCGCTCAGACCCCGCATTTGGCGCCCGGGTGACATTCCGTGTGGACTGGCAGGCATGTGTCACCGGCCGCCCTTAAGCATGCATCGCTACAACCGAGGAGAGTAAAGCTAAAAAAATATACAAAAACTGAGCCGTAGATCGAAATAATTTTTCCAAGAGGTAAGTACATGTAACGGTGTTGGGCGATTTGGGGTATGACGGAGGCAGCGGGAGCCAGAGGAAGCGGCGGCAGGTACCTTAGATAACTTAGTTGCTATGCAACCACGCCATTCTGTTTGAAACCCTGCACCGCTGCGCTGGGTTAAAAAGCCGCCGTGAAAACACAGCGAAAAGCGCTGCGATGACGCTCCTGCGACAGCCCCCGAACCATACCCTGCCCCTCCCCCCCAACCCTGCACCCCTGCTCCGCCACAGCACCGCATTTCAAACAAGCCCCCAGATACCCCATCACAAAGCCAGCAGATGATGCCCAGGAACTTGCCTGTTTAATGCTGAATTATTACCCCCATTTTTCAGTGTTGGGGTGGGGCAGGGATGGAGTGGGGCGGGGCAGGGCAGGGTGGGGGTGAGGCGATGTCAGGTCTTTCATTCACTTCTCCCATACCTTATCGCCATCTATATTGTAACAGTGGAGTGTGTTTTTTTTGGCCCCAGTAAACCCAGCAGACCCTGAAGACTGAACCCACACCCAGCTGTACATCACCCCATCCTGACCCCCGTTCTCCTCATCCCAAAACAGCTGAATTATGCTTTTTTCTCCTCTATCCTCAAAAAAGAACCCTATCCCTCCATTGCTCTGTCACGCGCTTCACTTCACTTCACCATCCCGCCAGGAGTGAGGTTCTTTTTCTTTCCATCTTCTCCATTTCGTGTTTGCCTGCCTCCCTGTCGCCTCTCATGCCACGTCTCATACTGTGTTGTTTTTGTTGATAATAATTTGTTTTTTTTTTTACAAAAAGGCCACTTCTTTCCTGCAAAATGACCAACCATTGGACCGGCTTAACCAAAAGACGTGGTTGTGACACCCTGAAGTTAAACAAATTAGTCATCGCGAATCGTCATTTTACAACATGCAAGCTCACCGGATCACTGCGAGATGTGTTGCTTTTTTTAAACTGCTGATGGCTGACTGCAGTTAATTTCTGCAGCTAATTTCTGAAGTAACAGCTGATAATTTTGACTGCATTACAACACGTGTACTGTACCACAGGAACATACAAACCCTTCCATATCTGCCAAGAACCATTGTTACAGATCTGACCTCCAACTATCGGCCCGCAATAAACATGTTATATAACTTCCCTACATTCTGTCTCTTTTTTCAAAAGGACTATTATTCACACCTTGACGACAGGTTTTTGATGCACTGTGATTCTGGGGGCAGGACATCGATTCTTTAAAAGACGCCTCTTACTCAGAAATTGCAAGTAATTCAAAATGATTGCAACACAGACATTGTCACCACCACTCCCCCATATCTAAACCTTCAGGAAGTTTCTTTGGGGTTGTTTGTCTACATGTTGACATAGTTACTGGGAACCACATGCTAAATTATTCGTGCTAAAGTGTATAGCACTTAAGATGTATGTAACTGATTCCATTTAAATTCCTCCTCTGTCGATGCCTCTCTCCAGCACACATGCGGAGACTGGCTGCCTCCAAGGAAATAAAAAAAAAATGCTCAAACTCACAGAAATACATCCTACGGAGATTTACGCAAGAGAACAATGTTCCGACTTTAGCACGGACGCAATCTGCAAGTGAGACCCTCAGACCATTTTAGGCTAGCTGCAATATCTGGGGAAAATTCACTCTGACAACAAACAAATCACAAAGCTACCAGCCATAGGTGCTGGTAGGCAGGGAAGAACTGCAGCCTTAAAATGCATAGATCTTGTGTGATTTTACCTAAATCTGGTTGGGGATTTAGGAGCTCTGAGCACTGTGAAATCTTAGCCTTATGCTGACAGACATGAATAAATGGAACATTGTGCAAAAATAAAAATAAAAAATAGCTCTCGAAGCTGCCGGCGGGGTAGCAAATTGAACAAGATGCCAGTGGGTGTGCCACGGTAGTTAAGGGTACACTTGTGAAAAGAGCAGAATGGGTCGTGGGTTCAAAGCACAGGAGGGTTACAATTCTGCAGTGGAATTTAAACAGTACAGTTAAAGTGCCAGCTTAACGAGATGTATAAATAAAGGGGGCCAAAAATAACCCCCCCAACATTGAAAAACTGAGAAGAATCCACGCCGTTCTCATAATCCCCTTGGGAAAAGGGAAAAACAAGAAGGAGCACCATGGGAAACAGAGCTAACGGGAATCAGCACTGTTCCTCTTCCCTGTGCCCAGGCCAGATTTGGTCCGAACGGCCAGCCGTCAGTACGGGGGTGCCTTTGGGATGACGCCATTGGCATTCAAAGTCACGTGGCCCGTAGCGGACGCAGTCTGTGCCTTTCTCCAGAGCTGCCATGTGCATCCGGGGCTGACAAACGTCACCCCATGACTTGGCTCGAGTTTCCCATCGTGGTATGGGGCAGGCAGCTGATCTCATGCTCCAGTGCCTGCGGCGGTGTAAAGATGTGTGTGCTTGAGATGAAAACACGCCGCTCTCATGTCACCAAGGCAGTGAAAGCTTCATGCAGTGAATCATCACAAAACAGAACAAATGATGAGGGCAGGAAGAGTGAGTAAAACATGCAGCTCGACCTCTTGTGCTTGCGAATGCATTTTAGCGTTTTATCAAGACCTCAAGCGTGGGGCAAACTAGACTCATCACCCATGATGTGGTTTGATCCAACATGTACACCCACCCCTTGTCAGCATTTCTTGCCAAGGACGACGTCAGCATCCCCTATGTCCATCCTAAACTCAGGCTAGATCTGTCGCTAACGTGATGCAGTTCTGCACCTGCCAACAGATTCAACTGACTTCAGCATCCCAGTTGTGGGTAGAGCATCCATGATAAAATCTCCAACACAGACATCACGACTTCCCTTGGGCTCCACTTCAGATTCCTGAATATCCACCACCCTTTAGCGAGCACTGATTATATTAGACTGGTCACCAGATGCCTCGCCTCCATCCTGACCCATGCCAGCTTTCCTCCTGTGACCAATCTAATGAAGCCAATGACCGGTGGATGGCTAAGACTGGTCTGAGGGTGGATCTCATTTGCCAGCGACTCATCAAACCGCTGACATCCCTCAGTGCTCACAGATGGAGGAAACTGCTGTTTGGACTCACTTAGGGAAATCAGTAGTTCTATAAAGGGTTCAGTTGCTCCGGCATGTTCATCTACAACAGGGGTCTTCAACTCCAGTCCTGGAGAGCTACTATCCAGTAGGTTTTCTGTCCCACTTGGCCCTGGTATTTACCTGAGAACAGGTGTGGCTCATCAGAAGCCAAGTAGGATCGAAAATCTACTGGACTGTAGCTCTCCTGAACCAAAGATGGAAGATGGAGATCTATAGGAACACTGGCTTCTAACGCATCAATACATTGTCCCCAGATCGATTTGAAACATATGTTTAGACAGTACTGATGAGAAAACCCATGGGAGATCACCTTACATAAGAGGTCAATGTTGGGATCCCATCTCAGTCACTGCCCATGCTTGTGGTCTTCAAGCTAAGGTGTGAACGCTGCACAGAAGACAAAATATAAACTCTGGAGTGAGCTTCTGCTTGTTGTATAATCTGCTTACGTCTTCAGCGTGCTCTGCCTTACCTTTTGTTTATACCTTCAGGGTATCTGTGGCTTTTCGGCTCATGAAATTTGCCGGCGGAGTGCTGACATGCTGACACTCAACCACCATAAGAAATCATCACAGACGGAAGTCTATGGATGCTTTTGATGCATTTGACCTTGGAAATCCTTTTTTGATTACCTGGATGGAGGATTGTGAACAAATGACCATACACTGATACAAAAAATGGATGAGAAGAACTTATCCACCTCCTCTATCAGCCCTACAACATGTTTAGGCATTTCTTATGATGACTCTTACAGTAATGCTTCTTTAGCACATGAATCCTCAGAAATCGGTTGGTTGGCTCAAATCAGGTCCTTGATGGGACCCACTGCCAGAGCCCCCTGACCCCACAAGGAGCATGTAAAGTGTCTAAGTCGCTAAATTGGCATCCCCTCAAAAGATGGATCCGAATCGGCACTCATGGGAACAGAAAAAAACACATTTCCTGCATTATAACCAAAACTTAATCAAACTAAATCTAATGAGTCATACAAGTCAGGAGGACCCAGCAACCAAAGCTTGACTCAAGACACATGTTGGACACCCAAAGGACTGGATTTCTTTCCTCAAATTGCACAACTCATTCATAGTCTTGACAGCCAGATCTCTTGATTACCTCACTTCCTCTGACTTAACAGCCCCACTCTGGTCCAGTGCACAGGGATGTGCCTCCCATTGAGGGCATCACACTGGAGATGATGGATGTCCCCATCAGCCTGCCCCATCCTGGCTTTGCCAGAAGCCAAGCTCTTCTGTTCCAGTCGTTCAAAGAGCTGGACACCCAGCACCATCCCTCAGTAGTGGCGCCTTTTGGTTTCCACCATCGAAGGTTTTACAGTAACAAAAGCAGACAAACCTAATTGACTCCCTAGAGTCCCAGATGGAAACATTTATTAGCACAGAGCTTCCTGTGATAGCTGGCACATAGAAAGCAGACTTTCCATTTTCAGGGAAAGTGAAGTATCTGAAAGTACCACTGCAGCCTCATTTACCGTTTTCTTTATGCTCTTGTGTGACAGGGATGTAGCTTAATAGCACTGTGATCCAAGGCCCACAAACAGCCAGGGTCGTGTATCCTAATAAATTACTGCCTATTCAGATAAGCAGAGAAAGCCGTCAGAACAGAGATTAATTTCCATGAGATCCTTCTATTTTACTCACTGTGGTACTGTAATGGAATCATGACCTGGCGTGACTGCAAAAGCACTTAATTGGGGTCCTGCTTCTCATTTGGAGGCCCACCAAGAACTGCCTTTCTAGACCAACCCAATCATATCTGCATGCTTATGACATTTGCGTTTCATTAATTCTGCCCAGATTCAATAAGGTCTGGTTCAGTTGTTTATTTGGGTCAGTGAGGCATGAATCTTCACTGAATAAAGCTTCCTTTCCTGTGATTGGTTTTCATGTATATCACAGTCAGTATGATCATGACACTTTCATACTGGTTATTTTGTATTCTGTACCCTCATACAAGATGCGCTTTAAACTAAATTGTATAATGTCAGACTTCTGTTTGAAGAGGGCAAATAGATCAGTGGAGGGCAGTCAGGAATAAGTTGAGGTCAACTATCAAGCAAAATAAAGACAGACATCAATGGGCAAAAGTCGTTGGGAAAGTGAAAATGGTTTGTTTGTTGTCTTTTTAACAAAATTTCCTTTGGATATGCAGAAAATTGATTTAATGCTATTTTTGTATGGATTAACCATTGGAACAGCTGTTTTCACATTTATTGTGGTCTTTCGTTGTTTTCTTGACAATTTTCAGGTCAAACTAGCACTGGATATTAGCTGTGTTGTTACGCAGTGGGTTCAGATGCCATCCGTGTGGTCGGAAGGTCGCCAGTTCAAAGAGTCGGCAGAGTGATGTCACCACTGAATTCTTGAGTCAGGCTCTTAACTTCCAGTTGCTCCAGGGACTGGCCCTCTATGGACACACCCTCCTTTAACAGCTAGATAAATAAACTACAATTGCCATGTTCCTATAATTCTCATAGCTTTTTTAAGTTCGGCTGCCCAGTGATAAAGTGTAAGAATGCAGCTCTGTGTGGTCAGAATTGGGCAGTCGGCGGCTGATAAGATCCTGGACTCCAGTCGTCTAGGCTGACTCACTTTGGGATGCAGGATCCAGGCGACACCTTGCACCAAAAAAGACAGACGGCCACAGGCACGGCCGCCACACAGTAACGCCTCACCACCATTTGCTGTGGCGTGAACAGCTGGTGGCCAACCGAGATGTTTCTGTGTGAAACGCCAGCACATGGGGAATGCAAAGTGGAAGGGAGAGGGCGTGGGTGCATGCCACAGCTGGTCACAAAAAAGGGAACCGCTTCTCCAGCTCCGTGGTTTAGAAAACCCAGTAAATATTAACCATCAGCCAGGCGAGTGTTAGTTATGCAGAGCACTGTAATCATTGACACAGTAAACAGATGTTTAATCTTAGGAGGCAACATATTTGGCTCATATTTAATATCACACCAGCTCATCGCTGGCAAAATCTACAATCATAAAAAAATAATAAAAGTAGCAGCATTAGTCCTAATGATTCTGTGCCTGTTTTTCTGGATTATACGTGTGTATCTTAGTTTATACTGATGTTTACCTTTATTTTTGCTTGTGTTTATCGATTCTACTGGTTGTGCTACTCGGGAAGATAATATTTACATTCAACGACAAGTTTAATGTGACACAGAACTGGCACAAAGTCCAATAATAGTTTACCATGTGGGTCCACCTCTAGAGAAATCCAGCACTGAAAGATTTATGCATTCTAACCAGCGGCAGATTCCAGAAATCTCCATATGAGTGAAAAAGGGGGCATACAGCTGTTGGATTTCAGACTGGTGACCTTGCAGAAATTTGGACAACGTGTGCATCTGAGTGAAGGAAATTAGTACCCGTAACCCAGAGAAACACCACTGAAATTGACAGAGGGGAGGAAGAAAGAGTGCCGATGTGATTCCGAGAGACGCGTGGATGACAAACAAATAGGACTGACAGTCAGCTCTATGGTGGTGCATCTACTGTAGGCATGAATCAGGACGTCAGCTGAATGCTAACGCTAAGGATGCACTAAGAGGAGGAGGTGCCCAAGATGCATTCTATAAACTTTCTTACAGCTTTATTCTTACTGTCTTACGGTTAGGAAGAGATTGGCTAACAGGTGGGGAGCAGTGAGGGGATTGAAAAAGGTCAGTGGAAGCCTGGGGGGGGCTTCATTCTGTCTAAGATATCCCCCTCCCCTCAGCAAACCAGCATATCATCTAATGTAGAGGAGTCTAAGAATGCACCTCTCTGACAACACCATAGACGTCTTGCTGAGTACTGCGTATATTGAAAATAAAATAATTCAATACAATCTAATGAAATAAAAAACACAAGCAACGCCAATGCATGGGTATTTGTGCTTTCACGTACCTGCAGAAATGCTAGTTGACTACCTAAGCACTTCCTTAAGTAGTACGTGTAAATCTCAGACCTCGCACAATATATGTAAGTGGTTCCCTGATGTAGCGTAGGAGAAGTCTATCGAGCGATAAAACAATTTATGCGCAATTGGTGATGCCCTTCTTTCGTATTGTTGGTTGCTGCCATCTGGTGGAGTTGTAATTTCAAAACGCTTTTCGCACTGTACTTTTTGACCCGAATGGAGACCCATAAATTGTATCCGATAGTTGTTAGCAACGGTCTCGTTGCGTAGCTAACGTTATCTCAGCATTTGTGTATATCGTATCCGTGGGTTGATTATTGTAGCTGTAACACTTCTAAATACTGCAATGCCAAAATGGCGACCAGTAACCCATCTGTGTTTCTTCTGATGATAAACGGGCAAATAGAAGGCGCAGATGTAAGTAGCCAACTCGACCTAGTTAACTATAAGATTTCCATCGACATAAGAATTATTGGTATTATTTGCACCCGTTGTACACATTAAAGCGCAGACCAACAAATGCGTTTCGCATCAGAGTCACGCCGTCTATTTATTGGAAGAAAAGAAGTTAACTAGTTTTGTTCGCTGCACTTCGGCGTAATCCTGGTCATTTTGCTTAGCAGATCAATCCTCGTGCAAAACATTTTAACTAGTAACACTCCTTTGTAAATGTTTTTCACATTTTAGTTTCCCGAATATGATGAGCTTTACTGCAAGTACTGTTTTGTGTACGGACACGATTGGGCACCGACGTCGGTGAGTGATTGACTGCAACACCAGACCGTCTGCTACTCATGTCTTTTTTGTGTCTGCTGATGCCAGAAGCACCTCTTCCACGAAGCCTCCCTCCGGATTTTTTTAAAAGTGGCATCGGAAATGGAAATTTCCATGCCGTGCACCATAAAGGGTCTTAACATTCCCTAACACCGTTCACTAGCATGACAGCATTCCCGCTACTATTTACTTAAGCCCTGTAATGCACAGTGCATGAAATGTGTTCCTGTTTGCACGTAAACTTATCACTCAACTTATTCAACTTATTAATCAACTAATTGCTCGTCCTCATCACTCATCAGCCGTAGGTTTGTTGTTCATTGTATTTCACCCTATTTATGTCCGGTAGTGAATTTGGGTTTAGTTTTCCTGGTTAATTTTAATATCCTATTTTTTTTTTTTTTTTTTTTACTGGAAGGGGTTGGAGGAAGGCATATCCCAGATCTCCTCCCGAGGCCGGGACACACGTCATGGTCTGGTGTGGAACTTCCCTGTGGAAATCACCTTCAAGAGCACCAACCCATTTGGCTGTGAGAGCTCCACTTTCCCGTATGCTGTTCACAAAACATTTATGAAGAACTTGTTGACTGGAACTGGCACCACATCCAGATCCCACTTCAGGGGGAAAAAAACACTGGATGGTGGATAAACGCTGACAAGAAAAGTCTTCTTGAAACATCTACAAATTCCATGCATCTCATGTATTGGTATTGAAACATATCAACAAAAGTTTACTGTTCACCTGTGAACTTAAACCAGCAAGTATTGAGTTAGCCTTGCTCGAGTATCATATTAAGTATATTATAGTGCTTGTTATAAGGGTAGGGTTAAGCAGATGGTGCAGTTACATGATTGAGTGTTGTGCTGCTGTTCTTGCAGGGCCCCAGATTGTGGTCAGCGTGTACGGCCCCGACACCTTTGGGAATGATGTGGTTCGAGGGTATGGGGCTGTTCACGTCCCTGTTACTCCTGGCAAGTAGGTACACACCCACAACCCCCCCCCCCCCCCTTTCAGCTCCCCTGAGACTACCCCGTAGCTCAAAGACACTGTCCAGTATCCAGAAAAATCCTTCAACGGCCAAAATGTTTGCTTCAGTAAATGCGATTCTGCCTGCAGTTTGGTAATTTTGAAATCACTATTTTCATCAGACACGTGAAAACAATTCCCATGTTTGTTCCAGAATCTACTTCCAGGCTACAAAAATTCACAAGGTAACTAACCTGCATAAATCCTGTTTGAGCTGTGGTGTGAAAATGAATTTTGCAGTTTACGTGTATATATGCACACCAGGGGTGGCCAAGCGTATCCCCAAAACACCGGTGTACACGCAGGTTTTTGGGATAACCTTTAAGGCAGCTATTCAAACCCAGGTGTGAGGACACTTCAGTCAATCAGTCCTCTAATTAGTAATCTAAGTAGGGAGTTTGCAGCGAAAACCTGCACACAGTGGCCCTTTCAGGATAAGATTGCCCACCCCTAATATACAGTTTTTTTTCTTTGAAATACTAAAAACTGCATGCTGTCGAGTAGTTTTGCTTTAGTATGGAATTACTTTAGGGCGTCATGACAAGGGCTACAGCCAGCTGAGCAAATGTAAATCTGCATTTAGGTTGACGGCATCAACATCCCAAGACCTTTCCCATACTAGCTTTAAGCTGCACATCACAAAACACTACTTTCCCTCTTCTTCAGCTGGTTAATGGGACGGCGTCCAGAGTTTACAGATCCAAAGGTTATAGCCCAGGGTGAAGGAAGAGAAGGTATGCATGTTCATCTCCTTATACATTGTTCACATACTCTGTTGATAGCCCATGTAGTTGGGCATGGGACAACTATATGCAGTCTAACCCACTTCATATTGGTTTGACTTTCACTGGCCTGCCAATCAGGGGCTCTGAATCCACATTCCTCCCATCACCACCTGTGTCATAATTCATCAGCTCCACTCCGAAGGATCTACTCTCACAGCATGTGATCACGCTTTGCAATGAAAAGTTTAACAGGGACTGTTTGTGTGACGTGAATGTCATTTACTGCGACAATCTGTTGAATAGAGATACTTGTCACTTATTCAGTGTAGTGTGTGAATGTATAGCGGTAACACATTTCATATGAACCATTTTATTCAAATCAACCTCTCTCAGGAGTTTGCTCGTTACCGTCTATAAAAATCACACCCTGCCTGCTCACTGCACGATTGGCATTATAGTTTATCCTAGACCACTGTTTACAGCAGGACACACCCACTGGTTTCTAGTTGGTTTTGAGGTTTCATGTCAGCCCTGATTTGCTTTCACTGGTTTAATTGGTCTTCCGTCCCTGTGCCAGTCACTAGGGTACACTCCCAGGGCTCCGTCAGCCTCTCCTTCAACATCGTCACCAAGGACATGAAGAAGCTAGGCTATGATGTCGGCCACACGAGAGATGTATGACGTGAGCCCCCCACACCACCATGCTACAGGACCAGCATACCATTTATCCAGCTTTGGGGGGGGGTTCAGGGTTTGCTGTAGGAAGAGGATGAAGTTGTATAGTCATTTTTTCATGACATTTGTATATTTATAATAAAGTTCTGTAAGCTATTGGTCCCACATTTCACTCATTACTGCCCAACAAATGTCAGTATTACAGCCAGAGGTCTCTCCAGAATCTCTGGACTTGACCTTAAATTCACACTACAGATTGATCATTCAAAAGGAAAGGGGGGGGGGGGGGGCTCTTCACTGGCACCAAATGCCAGTGGCTGTCAAACTGCTGACAGCATTCACAGAGACTCTAAGCAAAAGCCGGACTGATAGTTTATTTTTACCGTTGCAGCTAGAGGTATTTTAGCATGTCGCTGCTGTTTGGGTGATGTTAAAACATCACATTACTCATGTGACTTCTCTACAAACAAACAAAAAAAACATTAAGAAATAAGGTACAGAAAAATATGTTACAATAGTACAAATGATAAATTATACAGTTATAATGCCAAACAAGTTGAGCACATTTCCATAACAAGCAGCCTGCTCCCAGTAATATGAAACAGTTTGGTAAATATACAGACAATTACATGGAAAAATAGACTTGAATATGCTCACAATGTTAGTCCTGAACAATAAATGCATGAATACATAGTAACAGAAACCAATGGGAAAACACACACTGAATGAGATGCAAACAGGAGTGTGACAAATTGACCTAGATATTGTATGTAGTTCATAGAAATTGCAAAACATTTGCAACATGTGATAAATCTGTTTTTTTTTCTTCCAATTTTGCATATTCATATTATACTCATCTGCAGGGATAAGCATTTTTAATATAAAGTTAGAACCTGTTCAACACATCAACATCTATCGGATTAAAGTATATAAACATAGCTTAAAGCTCTCTCCCCCCACCCTCCCTTATGCCTGAGTACGTATCTTGATAGGTAAGCTAGCTAAGATCTGAACACACCCACAAATTTGCTACAGAGCTGTACAAAACTGCACTACTGTGACAGTTCCAGCAGAGGGTACTAACGGCAAATTAAGTAGAAAAAGGTAAAATCGGCAGTGATCAAGGAGAGGGGAAAAATAAACCATAGGGCCTACAAGAAGTAAGTAAACAAGTGTCTACACATCAGTAAGAAAAGTGAGACATTACATCCTGCTTTGGAATAAAATGCCAGAGATGTGACTTTGGTAAGTGTCTTTTCATAGTGATATGCTGCAGTTCTATTGTGCTTGTGAGTAGCTCGCTCTCATTACTTTGCGTGAAGCATCACAGCAGGGCAAACCGAGCGAATCCTCCGCATGACCCAACGCTCCACAGTTCAATTTGCCAGGTCTGGTTTTTCCTGTTGATCATCACCACATTTAACTGCCTAACAAATGAAGATAAAGCACAGTGTTTTTTTTTTTCTTTCTTATAAACATTTGTTCCGTGGTTGAAGGAATCCCCCCCATTTCCTTGCTAAGACGCCTTTATCGCAAACCTGCCGGAATAAAATTAAACGACCTGTAAAAACAAAACCGGTTGATCACATGTCAAACGGAGCCAAATGCTGTTTACTGGGCAAGTCCCTATGTGGTTTGGGGGGAGGGGGCTATTACAAAAATACCCACATGCTTCAACATTCAGCATGAATTAATGTCAAAACCATTTAACGGGGACGGGGGGGGGGGGGGGGTTGCCCCCCGCCAACACATTTGATCAAGATAACCCCCCCACCCAACAAGTTTATAAACATATTTAATGAAAACTCAATTACAAAAAACAGTAATAAAGCAAATTTTAAAACAAT
>JABFEA020000048.1:17117646-17133437 GCA_019775915.2 Cyphomyrus plagiostoma | reverse complement strand
GTTGTTACGTTGCCAATTAGACTCCTTTAATCGAAGGCGCATATTTGGAATTTTTTTTTCTTGGTATTGGTGCTGCTTGCTTTTAAAAGATCCTAAACGATTACTAAAATATCAAAAAAATCACAAGATATAAAAGCATCTAAAACAACAAAAATAATCCAAAAACAATAAAACATTTAAATGGACTTTATTGTGCAATTGCATTCATGTTCATAGTCATGCTGCACATCGTTTCAAGTTTTATGGGTCAGTTAACAAATGACGCCCATTCTCCACCGGACCGGCAGACTCGCCCCGTTATTTCCTGTTTTTTTCATGCTTGACCACGCAGACTTACAACTTAAAATACGTGGCCTACATTTCATACAGTTAACAATGTGAGAACAGTGATCACGCCGATATCAGTAGGCTAATTGTTGTTTTATATTTCGCTTTGCTAAAGAAAACCGATACATGTGGTATTACGTTTTTGTGAGTGCGTTTGCATTATGGAGAAAAAAAATGTGTCTAACATAAAGAAAAGAAATATGAGGTCAGGTGCCTGAATGTAACTCTATTTAGTTTGATCTGTAAAACGGTTATTTTTTTTCTTCACAGGTCATTGCTGTTGTCATGGACCTGTTTACAGATGTGGACATATTCATTGACCTACTGGACGCCGCGTTCAAAAGGAAAGTGGCCGTTTACATTATCCTGGAATCCACTGGAGTGCCGCACTTTCTGAGCATGTGCAGACGGGCCCAAATGCACAAGGGACACCTCAAGGCATGTCGCTATCTTCCTCAGCCAAACAAAATGCTAGCCGGCCAATTCCACATATGGCTTTCATTATAAACAGATGGGAAATTGCTTTCTAGACATTTTTGATTGTTACTGTTCCTATTTGGGAAAAAAGTTGTTTTCTCTAATCGGTAAAGAATTATGGTAGCTAAGCCTCTCTGAGCCAGGCTTTATTGTTGCTCCTGTGCTAATTGCTGTTACTCTAGCTGGTCTCGCATTTAGATCCTGTCTGGAGCTCCTGGCACTGCATGGGACAGGGTTAGTGATTGAGATCTTATGCACATCTTGGACGTTCCTGTTCCACATAAAGAAAAACACAAAGCGATGTGTCAGATTTGGCGACCACCACCCTTAGCTTTTGGTGCCATCTTGATGAAAGACTCCTCTGGCGTAGAAATCCAGGGCGCAGCCAGCTCTCCCAGATGAGCTGGTCTGTTGCATAAATTGCTGGTCCTTAGGGTAAATGGGAGACCCTGGGTGTGGCACCTTGCATTCACAACTTGATTGAGTGATAACAGCCGCTACTGTTTGATAGCCACATAAAACCTTGTGATAATGAGGGATTTGCACATTATTAAAGTTAACATGAATGCCTGTGCTTTTGTCCTAAGGAAAAGTGCTTTACAGTCAGTGACAGTAAAGATAAACATTCTTTAACTCTTTATATGGTAGACAGTTTTCCTCCAGAAAATATAGTGCCTGTTTTTTTTTTTTTTGTTCTCGTTTTAAAAATTACCGTAAAGAATCGTGTGTGACACCAAGAGCAGTTCAAGAACCAAATGGTCAGGTTTTATGAGGGCTATTTTTAATAAGAGCTTAGTTCTTGGATTCCGAGTTGTGCAAAACCTGAGATGTTCCAGTAGAAGGCATTGTTATTGGTAACAATAACAATGCTATGCAACTTGAAACAAAGAGCCCTGCTTAACTGCCATTGCATGTCACATAAGCCCTAACCTTATGTAGACTCGTTTAGACAGTGCACCATGCCCTTGGGCCATCCACAGCACAATTTAGAAGAAGCCGGGGCTCATCAACAGACAGACTCCAACAATGAGTGCGACAGATGACTTGTCAATCCTTTTCCCCAGATAGCCAGCTGCTCATGGCCTATGTAGGGTAATTCATGGCCGTAGCCTCTCCATATTTCCACTGTACTACTTACATGCAGGGCAGAGGCATTCTAGAATTTCCCGTCTTGCTGAGTCCTGTCTAAGTAGAATACACTTTCGATTTTCTAATCGTTTTAATGGGCATATAACTGCAGAATTCCTTCAGCTAGGTGGCACACGTGACACTTCCTGAAGTCTTCCCAAGCATAATTCCCCTCTGAGACTGCAGTTCACTGTCTCTCTTGACGACTTCGTGCTTAACAGACCCACAAAACACCTGTAGGCGTTCAGCGGATCTCTGTAATGTTCTTTATCCCTGTAGTTTAGCCATCATTACGGCTTTGTTCATATAATTTCCCCTCTCGGTATTTTGGCTCAGAGTAGGGCAACTCGATATGCCGACACCCCACCCTCTATGCTATCCCCTGTTAGAACCTGCTTCTTCTCCCTTTTGTACAAGTTCTCCGCATGGACGAGTGACCCAGATTTGCCAGTATGAAAAACAATATCCCCCTAGGAAAAAAAATGCCAGTGCTTTTAAGATTTTGAAGATTTTCCTGCCTTGATCCCTCTGGATGTAATTTAAAAAGCCACAGTGCAATTGCAATACCACTGTGGACCCATCTGGCCTTTCAAAACCCATGCATGTGACACGGGCTTCAGCTACGCAGGACATTATTCTGTTGCTTTAGACTAACACAGCCTGCATTTAGAGGAGAGTGTTGCACTGGATGGAAACGCATCTGACATTGTGAAATGCTGTTGGAAAATTTTCGCAGAACTCTTCAGACTTTTGAAGCTGGGACTCGGCAGCCCTGGTTGTGGTGCAGTCAGTTTTATTTAGGGTTTCCGGCTGCACTATAAGCATATCACTAAACCACACATCCAACGAATATAAAAAGCAAAACTGACTTCCGTTAAATAACTGTCTCAGCCGAGCATTGATTTCAAGTTTTTATTGTCAGGTGTTCCGGGGGGGGACACAGTGAAATTCCTGTGCCGCATGTGGAATGGAGTGGAGTGGAGTGGAGTGGAGAGGAGAAGAGAGTTGTATTGGGGGATAATAGAATATATAGGCGTACAATAAAAGACAAACGGCAGTTCAGTGGAGGGTGAGACAGTGCAAAACAGAGAAAAACAGGCAAAAAGGGTGTGAACCAAAAACAGGTGGCGCATCGGTGAAGGATGTGCTAATGGGTAGATAGTGCTAATAATATGCTTAGCTGGGATTAAAGATGAAAATTGGAAAATATGTCTGTTTCTGAGGGACACAGCTGGAAGGTCATGGTTTTAAAGCGAACTGTCAGATATTTTTTAAATGAAACCTTTCCTTCTGCCATATCAATTACTTTCCCAGAACCTGCGGGTCCGAAGCACTAGAGGGATGGAGTTTCATACCCGATCAGCCAGGAAAGTGTTTGGGTCTTTGGCACAGAAGTTCATGTTTGTGGATGGGGACAGAGCAGTGTCTGGGTCCTACAGGTACGTGCCGAGGCAGATATGAAGTCTGTCTGTATTTTGAATGATTCATAAATGAAATCATCGTATTAAATTAGTGACACATTGTATAGCAGTGTTTCCCAATCTGCTCCTTGGGGACTTAGACAGCCCACGTATTTTTGCTTCCTCCCAGCGACCAGTATGGAGCAAAAAATGTGTTCTGCCTGGGTGGGGGCTTGGAAGGAGCAAAATCATGGAGCAGCTGTGGGTCCCTGTGGACCGGATTAGGAAATGCTGCTTCATAGCATGAACAAGGATTCAGCCTTGCTTAACTTGACTTAACTGTGATATATTCCAGTTATACATGGACTGCTTCCAGACTGGACCGGAACCTCATCACAGTTCTCACAGGCCAGGCGGTTGAGACCTTCGATAAGCACTTTCAGGACTTGTATTTGGTGTCTCAGAGTGTGGACCTGAGTGAGGTGGACATGGGGGACGAGCCTGAGCCGGAGCCGATCACGCCACCTCTCCCGGCACCGATACCTGCTGCCGTAGCCCGCAAGCGCATCAATCCCAAATATGCATTGGTTAGCAGTAATCTCCAGGAAAGTGAAAGTAAGACGGACTCAGACAAAAACAAAGGTAGCAGAGATCCTGTGCCAAAAGTGCTCCGACCTCCACGAGAGATCCCAGAGCCGTTTCCAATTCACCCTGGTCTGCAGCTCGAGCGAGTCAACTTGATTCCATACCTACCCACCTGGCCCGAGCCTGATCCTCCAAATGATGTCATAGGGTTTATCAACGTTCGCGACTCCAGCAAGCCCATGCATGCCCACCTCATGCGCTCCGAGCTGTTCGAGACGTCACAGGCCATCCGATTCAAAGATCCCTTCGTCCTTCCAGAAGAACAGCTTCCTGAGAAGGCCTGTCCCACACAGAAACATGGCCCTCAGTTAAGCCAGCCCCATTCGTCCCAAAACCAAGAAATCCAGAAGGAACTCGGGAACAGAGCACAAATTCTGGATCAAACGGGTTCTCCAAGGACCCAGAACCCCAAACAAATACAGTCTCAATTCCAAGGATCCCCAGATGACCTAGTTTCTGAGAAAATAGAAGGCAAAGAACCCCAACACCATGGAAGTAACACTAAGAAAGGTCTAAAATGTCTGGACCAAACAAGTTCTATAGCTGCCTTGGAACCAGAACAGACAAACTTCCAACAAAGAGGATGCGTAAAAGACCCAGGGACAAAATCTGAGACGCTGAATAGCCCACACATCCTGGCAAAACAGGACACTGCATCCCCACCGGTCCCCAAACCAAGAACTATTCACCTAGTAATTGATGCAGCTACTTGTAAAGAGGTCAGTGCATTGAAGCTGTCTGAAAACCATCCAGATCCATTGGGTGACTCTTCTGATCAGGCACGTCACAGTACTACTAAACATGACAGTGCGTTCTCCTCAGCTACACTATCAGATGGTAGTGAGACATGTCTGGACAGAGATGGTCAGAAAGAAAAACATACAAAAATGACATCAGATGAACACCGAGTGAATGAGTCTCCCAGGAAGAGGTCTGCTGCCTCGACGGCATCTGAGGAATTTTTTGAGTGTCCTAGCAGTGCCGGGTCAGAGCTGAAGCCAGGGCATTTAGTCAACGGGGCACATGCCATGTCAATTCCTGCAGAGGGTGACAAGAATCTTAATAGACTGCAAGCGGTTACCCAGTTACTGAAAGATCCACCGCTGGAAAAAGATAAAAGGTTGAACGGAGAGCTGGTTAAAAAACAGCAATTCCCGGAAAACTGCATCTTCATAGACTCTCATGGAGACAAAATGAAGGTATGGACCCTTTTGAAATATGCTAATATAGTAGCCCCCCCTGAATCCACAGTTTTAATAACTGTGGTTTCAGTTATCCACGGTTATCTGCGGTCTGGGAAAAAAAAAAAGTGAAATCTGTAATGTGTTTTCATTGTTCCTTTATCCTTAGAGTGGTATAAAAAGCATGATTTTCATTGTCCTGTCATATTTTGATACATAATATTTTCATTGGTCTGTTGTCTCTTGAGAATTAAGCTAAAATGTAAGAGTCCTTTTCATTTGAGAGTACAGTACTGTATAATAACGTAGAAATGTACTTATTACTGTATTCAATGTTGGTAATGTCTTATTGTGTGCAATTTATCATTAATCATATGTAAGTACATGAAAACTACATACACTAGTGGCCAACATTGTGGAAACACCTAGCATTTTTAGCATCACGTTTTAAAAATTATACGCGATGTGTATAAACAATCAAAGAATGTTTACAAATATACATTAGACGATAAAATTAGTAATTGGAGCGACGGTCGAATAAAGTTCTGTAATTTCTATCAATTGAAAGTGTTTCTACAATGTCTGCCACTAGTGTATATATGGGGTCCACAGATGGTTCACTATTACCAGTGGTTTCAGCAGTAGGTATTGGAATTTATCACCTGCGGATATGAGGGACTACTGTACCAATAAATATTAAATATAAGGTGCTGGATACATGTCTCTCGGGTGAGTCCAGCTCCTAGACATTCTGCTCCCTGCTTTGTGACATGCTACTTGTATGTACATATAAAACATTCCCTCGGACATTAACGGACGCTTCTGTTCACAGTTTAAACATGCTTCCCACCATTCCACGGGTAGCACCATCCCATCCATCCAGCAAGACCTGGAACAAGGTCACACCAAGTCGGTGGACGAGGGACCCAGAAGAAGCCGTCGTGCGGTCAAGACAAACCGTGGCAAGGCGGGACAGAGTGACCATCTGTCTCACAACAGAGTGCATTATGGTCACGGAACCCGTGCTGGAGACGTCTCGGCTCAGATGGGCAATTCTCAAAGCTTCCTTTATAGGCTGGCGCAAGAACAGCTGGTTAAACCCAAGACTGGTAGGCTGTCAAGCCAACGCAGACTATTTCGCAGGTACCCTATGGCTTGGGGTGACAGTCGGGCCTCGTTTGGAATCCCAGTAGCTAGTCTCTCTAATTTTAAGCACTTGAAAAGGAAGATCTCAAGCATTCCCCTAGAAACCATGCAAAACTCTGAAACGGTCGCAAAGCCAGCCGTACAGGAGTGGTGCTAATTACACGACAGCGGTCAACCGATCAATCTGTAAGACACTCCTAGTCAATTACGACACCTTCACTCTCGGTCAGCAACATATATCAAGCGGAATCCCTCCCTGATCGACAATATATACCATCATGACATTGTTTATTTTTTTGGTTTAATATGTTTCCCTTTTAGTAGATACTGTTTGAACCTTGACACATAACTCTCTATCATTATACGTTGATTGACCAGGGCAGACAGTTATGGTGGCCAGACGTGGTCTCTGCTAGCAGGGGTTGGGTGATCATCAGAAGATTGGTGCTGGGTGGTTTTGACTTATGGTGGAGCTCATAATAATGAGGTCTCCTGAATGGCAAGAAAAACAAAATGTAAGGTATAACCTCAGATGAGTATGATTATTACGCACAAACAACTAACCTAGTCAGCTGACTGTCGATTTAGCTTTTTGGTTAAGGTTGGTACCAAAAGCAGTGCTCTTAGGCTGTGCACTCCCCAATTCCACGTGTAGGAAATATTTTTAGTAAATTTTTCGTTATGAAAGTCCTGAAAAGCCTAAGTGTTGTGTGATTATCTAGCCCTTTGTGTGTTCCGAAGGTGACATGGAGTTTAAAGATCGAAAGTCTTTACGGTAACGAGTGGCTTGTACTTTGCCGAACCGATAATCTCCATTGTCTTTATCTGTGTGGACAGACACGTATATTTTCTGCATGTAAGAGTGAAAACGATTGAGGAACATAATGTAGGAGACACGTGAAATTTTACAGGTCACAATGCCGTGGAAATAACTTGTACACAGTAATTTGTATTGATGCTAGCACTGTTTTTCAATTTTATTGTTCAATAAAAACGATGGTAAGAAAACAAGACTTATGATTGTATCTACAATGTAATTAGGTTGTAAAATTTGCGATCCCGTATGAAAACTGTGAATCATGTGTGTTACAAAAAATCATGTATTTGTTAGCCACATAAGTGTTACATGTATTGCCGTGGGGAGAGATGAGGAATTTGTGTAATGAATACTTTTCATTTTGGGGTAAGATGGTTAGGGTTAGAGGTGGCTGTATGAGTAATGCACATGTGATGAATGACAGGCCTTGAACAAAATGGTGGCTTTTATAGTGCGAGTTACAGCTGAACATAAAAATCATGATCTGGCTGTGGATCAGGGATTGTCTTCAGCACATTGGCTTGGTGTCTTTGGCTTTCATAATGTAGTTTGTCCATAAACTAGAGTTCTGTCCTGCCGTTCTAATGATACAAAGACCAGGTTCAGTCCCATGGGAGGTGACTGGGTTAGGTTTGGGCTGGGACAGTGCCCCCCCCACACACACACACCCTCCTTCGCGACTCCCTTACATAACCCTGTGGCCCACCCAACATTTCCAGGGCCTGACCGAGGCAAAACACTTTAAGCAAAGAAAAAATATTCCTCAATCCGACATCTAGCATGGTCTGTGAATTTCAGCAATCAAAAGAGGTTCAAGGATGCCTTTATATCTGGAAATTTTATCTTTGGGAGTTGCGTAACATGTATGTTAGACGGGAATTGCTTGAAACAAGCAATCCGTACATCCATCCTCGCCGACGAGGAAAAGCAGTGGTGTCACTCAGCTTGGGAGGAGGTGATTATCACCGATTCTGCATTCCTATTTAGTGAATGCGCCTGCATCTATAAAGGTTCAAATTCCTGAACCCTCCTCACTGCTGAATCAGAGGCCACTGTCTCTACAAGTTATGTCGTTCTCCTGTTTCAGTTTTGTATGTTTCCCAGAATGAGATTACAAGGTTAGTAGGTACACAGTGCTTCAGGTGGCTTTTTTATGTAAATAAGACTCCAGAAAGATGATTTGGCTTTTCGTACGCCCAATTATGTGTAATTAAAGTATTGGGCTAGGTATAAAGATCAAATATTGAGGTATGGAGTTGACATGAATTTGAAATATCATGTGCTGGGTACAATTAGGGTCTTCGATCAGTAAGACCCACCCTACCCAGAATCTTTTGACCATAAGGTCTAAATTCTGTTTGGTTTACTGTCTGGTGCTTGGTGTATTGAGATGAGAAAAACCAGGGGGGTACGATCATTTTTTGGTCTAAGCATAGCTTTTTTTTTCCCCCCCCCTCCCCCAGCGCCCTGTACCAAAGAGTGTGGGTTGATGCATCTCCAGTGGGTTTCATAGCTACGACCACCTCACCTGCTCTGCATCCTGCAGCTCACCTGCTCGTCCTGACAGAATGGAAGCCGATTCCTGGCACAAGTCTGCCATGAAGCACCTGCGCAGACAAGACTTAACACCTGACTCATCCCTGCTCTAGCCACACCTTTCCACAGAGAAAATCGTTAAGCTCACCATTGTCTGCTCCACCCTGTTTGCAAAAAAGGAAAAACTGGGGTAAAAAAAAAAAAACCTGGATGCGCTCCATAACCACCCAAACAGCTCATGGCTCGCTAAGAATGGAATTACAGCCAGACAAAAAGCCATTTCCTGCACTTTCACTCCGGTTTTCCAAATCCCAGCTCAGATATGACCTCTAGTTGTGTGCTCTATTCGTCTTATCATCTAGATTAGGGTCTAACAGCTCAGTTCATCTTATCATGACACTATCACCCTTCGCAGGTCAGGTGCGTGAAGTTTGTTAGAAGTAAACCATCCTTCACCTCATTTTTCGGCTGTTTTGTGATATATTCAATAAATGCACCGTTCACTGGTAACGTGTGAATGAGAGGTCCATCATATACGTTCTCGATTCCAGCTTCGACATGCATCTCTGTAATAATTAAGCTCTAGAAAAGCATATTGTTGTGTTTTTTTCTTTTTTTGATAGGTGGTGGATTGCACGGGATGCCAAACGAGTCCGTTCCTTCACTCCGTCTCAGACCCACACGCCATCATGGCCAGATAGCTGTGCAAAGTCCCCAGGCAGTAATCATGTGACACGTGAATAGCCAGGATGTTACAATAACCGGCATCTGGGTCGGCCCCGATCACAGACACGCTGGGGAGTGGTTAACGTGATTATGTGTCTTGTTGATATCCCTTCATTTATAGGGCTTGTTGGTTTGGGTTTCAGAATAATTCTATAACACTGGTACTGAACCTGAATTACTCGAAAATTGTGGTAAACTCCCATGGTTCCGTAAACACCTGTAAACTGAGCGCAGAGAAGGCACAACGTGTACTGCTGAAAGGTAAAAGGCATGGTCAGGTGTTTACATTCCGTACGCGGAGCTGACTGACAGATTCGGTCACATGATCGACGCAAAACATGAATAAAGTCATTCTTCTAAAAATGATCCGTGATATTATTCCAGTCAGAACGTTGGGTTAAGGCTCCCATGGCTCTGTGACCACCTAATGGCAGAGCTTTTTCTTCATGAGATAATTCAGGAAATATAGTATTGTGCAAAAAGTCTTAGGCAGTCAAAAGAAATGTTTAAAGCTATTTATCTGGCTCGTAAGTGCATTCTACTCAGAACAAAAAAAAGCACAATTTACCATTAGAACCTATGCAAATTAAGAGTAACATGATAAAAATCTCTTCTCCAAAAAGTTACTGATATCTTCTTGGGTGGCTAGATGAACACTGCTTCAGTTCCCAAACCTCTCCTCAGGGGCACCGCAGCCGTTCCATGTAATTATTAAATTTCACCACCAGCTCATGTAATTTAATTACTTAAAAAACGTAATGAGATATTGATTAGCCGTACGAGGCGTGCGAGAGGCTGAGTCAAAAAAAAAAATACAGGGGTGTGTGGACAGTTGGCTGGAAATCATGAGGTGATTTTAGCAGAGGATCTGAAATGAATAACCTGACACTTTGACAGGCCGCATAAAGATTTTTTTGCTGCCTAAGACTTTTGCCCAGTACTGTATTTTCCCTCCCTTTTCATATTTTGCAACCTCCGATTATCGACAATTACGGCTCTGGGCCCAGGTGCCTGGGTCACACTCCATCACTCATGAACTGCTAACAAATCATACACTCATTTAAGTGCAAACCTGAAACAGAAAGTTAACCTGAGAGGGACTGCAAAAAAAAATAAATTATCCTATGTCAACAACTGGATTATATTGCTATTGACTATTACTCCCACCCCGCCCCCCCCTTTTAAAAGTCCAAGATGCAGATAAAGATAAGTTTTATTGCTCTGCCATCAAAAGGTTTGCTGTTAACTTTTACCCCAGAAATAAGTACCTTGCATATTTCAACTGTTTCAACCTAAGCTACAATCACTGGGTACTTCACAATAGGCAGAGGACCTGAAAATCCAGTATTACACACTGCAGTCTAAAGGCGTTTGTTGGTATATTTTTGCTGGTACTTTCACACAGAACATTGGCTTTCATACCGTGCCTGAAAATGCTGGTGCAACAGACCGCAATTCACATGGGCATCTCACGCATGACCAGGCTAGTCGGGGGGTGGGAGGTGAGGGTAACTTGAATAAGCCCTCTGCTGTAGGAGGTCGTCCTCCAGAACAGGCCGACAGAACAAAAGGACTGAGCAAGGCGGACAAATGTGCTAGACGACGGCTCTCAGTTCTCCATTTATTTAATCGAACTTACCAAAAATATATAAGCTGTTCTTTTCGGGTTAACACTCAAAGACAATCCGGAGATCTCTTAAAATCCTTGGTTATACGAACCTTTTAAATGGTTCACCAGAGGCAATGGCGGCCTTCTCTGTCAAATGGCATCTACCAAATTTTCGTCAATGTACAACAATGTGTCTCATTGCAGGCTGCCCCCAAAGGAAGCAAAGCCTGTTAATAGTGTTAGTTTTGCACAGAAAATGAAACTTCAAATACTAGGTTTATGCCCAGGAATATTTAGAATTACTACATATTGACCAGGTCTACCTGGTTACTGGTCAGTGTTCTTCTAGCAATGTGAAGGTCTACACTCTTAGTGAAATGGTACCTTTTAATACACCGCATGACTAACTCCCAGGCTCCTGGAAAATGCCGGACTGCAATGCTGAAATAGTTTAAAGGACAGAGGGCAACATAAAGTGAAACGGTTTATCAAAATTCCCACACTTACATAACTGTACCAAAAGGCAAAAAATGAAAAATCAGCACACTAATCATATCATTTGGCATCTTAGAGTGTCTCCGCAACAAAGGAACCGACAGACCCTCTGCTGTGAATTTCCCCACCAGCAACGCAGCAATTAGGGGCTGTTAATCTGCTCCAGGCTGCCTCAGAAAGAGCAGGGTCTTTACCATGAGCGAAGGCGTACGCGTCGATACGCGATGCCATGACACGTCTTCATCATCGGGGACTGAGAATGCCATAAGTCCTGCCAGACGAGGGCTGTAAAGAGCGGGGAAGGAAATTTAAAGAATGAGGCTGCCTGCTTTGAACCAGCACATGACAGATGAAGAAACTCCAGTCGCATAAATGATAGAAAATCACTACCCTATGCAGTTTGCACGGAGAGCCACAAACAGATATTGGGTTATGTATCGCCAGGCCTACAGTTCTCAGCAAGATTTACTGGGATAATGTGACCACGATCTAGTTACGTCAGCCTTAATTACCATGATATGGTTACGCCAACTTGCCTTAAGGTTGCTTGTTAAGGGAAGGCTGATTAATAATAACATGAGCAACAATAACAACTTTACTGGACTACAAGTTCAAGCATTTCAACATAACCAAGGGTAACCAACGGAAAAAAAGACCAAAGCTGACTTTTTCACATGAAGAGAACAAAACAAAGACGTAGAATGGAGTTAGGGAAGACTGATTGTGTCAAAGTGCCCCCCCCCCCAGCACCACCTCCAAAACTCAGTCATCCAGTCCAATGTTGCGAAACAGATACGACATAGACTCCCCGTTGTGAATGCGGCGGATGGCTTCAGACAGAATCATGCTGATGTCCACTGTCTTGATCTTGGGGCAGCGTAGCTTCTGGATCTCATGGGGAATGGTATTGGTCACTACCACCTGCCAAGGATGGGGGAGGACAGGGAATAGTAGCTGTTACCTCCCACCCTCCCCAATATGTCCTGATCCAGCTGCTGAAGTGAGCCCAAATCGCTGAGCCTGCAGAGTATCAGAGCCACATGCTTAAAAATAAAAACTAGAGTACAGGGTAACCTCATGTAGCTTCCGAAATAAACCAAGTACCAGAGAAATATGCACCCAGATTCTGATAGCCCATCCTCACAGTATGGCGGCACAACCCAGAGACCCCACCCACACCCCTCCCATGTCAGGGACCCACCAGGCCTCATCATCCATCTCACCTCGTCGATGGCGGACTCCTCAATTAAGCGAGGGGCATCCGAGGACAGGATGCCATGTGTTGCCATGACGAAGATCCTGTAGGCCCCCCTCTCTTTCAGAGTCTCCGCGGCGGCCACAAAGCTGTCAACGTCATCAATGATGTCATCCTGCAAGGGGGCGGGGGGGGGGGTACCGTATCCACAAAAGAGCGATGAAAAGCAGACAAAAGACCACACCCCTCCCATCCAGCTGCAGTAATGTCACAAGTGTCAAGAATTCTGGATTTACATTCTGGATTTACAGCTCACCACAATGATGGCGATCCGGCCACCCACGTCTCCCACCACTGTGATCGGCGGCTTCTCCTTTGGGATCAGCACTGGATATCAGAACAATAACCATACCGCAATTAGCCCACCTGTGCAGCAGGTGGCGGTGTAGCCAAGGTGTTCATGTATCGTATTGCAATGTTGTGCTCGCATAACACAAGGCAGACAGATGAGGATATTAAGGTATGTCTCTCACGGGGGATCTCCAGGCTGGGGTGTATGGCGGCCACGTTTTTCACCATGGGTGGGGACTGCCGTCCATCCACCAGGTCCGACTCGGCATCCTGTGCCTCGCCATGGATCACCGCGATCCCAAGCCGCAGCCTCTCGGCAAAGGACTGTGCCCTGGCGGGGCCGGGGGGGAGGAAGGGTTAGGTTCAGAATCGAAGGTCAGGTCAGGTAACTGCACACATTCAACACTGACTTCGACAGTGCATTGTACGGATACGGACTGCCAATACCAGACACACACACCTCAAGACGAAAAAAAGAAAAGCACAAATTTATCATTGGGCAGGGCTGCAAAGGAGA
Source organism: Cyphomyrus plagiostoma (assembly GCA_019775915.2). Lineage (NCBI taxonomy): Eukaryota > Metazoa > Chordata > Actinopteri > Osteoglossiformes > Mormyridae > Cyphomyrus > Cyphomyrus plagiostoma. Next base: position 17,119,887 of record JABFEA020000048.1, on the reverse strand, counting down.
AGATTACCTTTTGGCAGAAGCTGGAGATTTGGCCACAATTACTGCGTTTCTATAGTCGGGGATCTGCGAGCATCAAAACAACACAGGTCACGTCAGCAGAAGGCGCCACAAAGGCGAGAGCGAGGCCTCCCTACCCTGCAGAAAGCGCAGGGCAGCGGATGGAAGGCTCGTACGAGGGAGGGGACGGCGGGAAGACTCAAAGGAAGGCGTTTATGAGTGGGCATGATGCCCACTCCACTGCCCGGGGGCACCGCACCTCCTCTTGGATGTACTGCAGGAGGAACGGAGAGGCACGCAAATTGTCCACGGGGATGTTGAAGAAGCCTTGTATCTCTTTCTGGTGCAGGTCCATGGTGATCAGATGGGTCAGGCCTTAGTACAAAGCAAAGATGGCAGCGGTCATCGATGGGGATATGGCTAGTTGCACTGGGCACACATACTATACCTAGATTAGTAGCATACATATTCCAAGGCTGGGACCTGTACCCCCCCAGGGCAGGAGGAGACCTAACCCGCTTTGCACATCATGGAGGCCAGCAGCTTGGTGACGATGGAGCCCCGCTTCCTCATCTTGCATTGCTTGCTGTACGGGAAATAGGGCACTACGCCGGTGATGCTGTGGGCACAGGAAGTGCGGCAGGCGTATACCATGATCAGCAGCTCCATGATGGTCGTGTTCACGTCCCTGGGGTAGCAGCGACAAGCGCCGGGTGATATACACTACACATTCTCCCCTTCCCCAAACCCCCATCTCTCTGCTGCACGGATGCATGCATAACAAAACGTGTCTCATTACGCAGCACAGCGTCGTACAGTATAGTATTTAATGTCATTTCATAAGCTGAATGTGTTGGTTACGGCAGTGAACGAGCCTGAAGTGAAGCACTGCCCTCTACAGGCCAGTGTGTGACATAGCACCAGAGACCTACCTCGAAACGGTCTGGATAATGAAAACATCTTTGCCACGCACAGATTCCTGGATCTGCACGCGAGTCTCTGGGGAAACAAGGAAGGGAAAAAGTGACACCCCCACACTCACTGCTCCGCCAAACAGGCATATCTATATGGGTGGGGACGGAGGGTGGTGGCAGGCATGTGACGGACAAAAAGTGCAATGCCAATTCCTCATTTTCGTGCACCACATGTAGAGAGCAATTAAATTCACACCACACATCCTATGCTATTCATGCACACAAATTATAAACATACAGATACTGACTACAACTACTGAGGACTTTACATGCTGCATGTCACACAGCAGCAACAACGCATTTCCAAGCCAAGTCCCACTGAACAACACTCACCTCGGTTGGCCTCCTGGTACACCTGCACCTTGCCCAGCTCGACCCCGAGACGCCTGCAGGACAGGAATTGAACCACAAGCATGAGGTGAATACAAGAGTCCAACCAGAAGGAAAAATACTAACAAGCTTTAATAAACAATGGGCCTGCAAGTAAATACAGCAGACTCTCTTCCTCACTGCAACAAAGGCGTAACTACGCAACGTTTTATTTCTGACATGTGCCACATCATTTTAACTATATTTAATCAAAGACAACTTTTTAATACCACACATTTTAACCTCACGTAAGACAATAACTCACTGTAATATACTCTCACTGGCCACATTATTAGGTACACATGTTCCACTGTTTGTTTAGGCAAATATCTAATAAGCCAACCATAGGTCAGCAGCATAATGTATACAACGTAGATACAGATCAGGAGCTTCAGTCAATGTTCACATCGCCAGAATGGGGAAGAGGGGCGATTTAACAGACTTTGGCATGGCTGTCGGTGCCAAAGGGGCTGGTGCAAGAATGTCAAACTGCTGACCTTCGTATCATGAAAGCATAGCTGACAAATATGCAACTGTGTGATGCTATCAAGTCAACATGGACCAAAGTCTCTGACGATTTTTTTCTTGCACTCCACTGAATTTATGCCATGAATGATTAAGGCAGTTCTCAAGGCAAAAGGGGGTCCAACCCAGTACCAACAAGGTGTACCTAATAAAGTGGCCAGTGAGGGTATGTGTGCGTCTCTTTGCTCAGTATTTGAACTGAATGATGCCACACAGTTGTACAGCTCCACCCTCAAAGTCTCCAAGTCTCGTGGGTGAGTAGTTTCACAGGGCTGGACTGGGATTAAAAACTGACTCTAATCCATCCATCCATCCATCCATTGTCCAAACCGCTTATCCTATTGGGTCGCGGGGGGTCCGGAGCCTATCCCGGAAG
>JABFEA020000048.1:17104547-17115229 GCA_019775915.2 Cyphomyrus plagiostoma | reverse complement strand
AGCGTTATGCCAGTGTGTTACCCCCCCCACACACACACACACACTTTTAAAATGTTTCTGATGCCTCTGATCTGTCTGCTATAATTGTTATGTTCCGCTTCAGTCACTCCCTTTTCATCTGATCATATATCTGCTTTTTTACTGCTGCCGATCATTTCAATGATCCTTATCTAGTTTTTTAAGTTAAACTCTCAGTGCTTGTCCTGACAATTAAGCACGCATTTTTAGACCTGTTCTCTGGGGTTTCTCGTAAGTTAGGTGTGTATGTGTCTTGCCACACCCTTTCCTGTATTTCGTTGCACTTTTCCTTTTATGTTTTTCTTGTTAACATATTGTAAATCGTTGTCAGGCATCATCCAAATTACCGCGTCTCCTACTTATATATAAGTATATATAAGACCCTATTTTATTTACCTGTTATTTTCCATCGGTTTAGCTTTGCATTTAATTTAATTTCATTTCATTTTGCCACCTCAATTCTCCTAAACGTTTGTATTTGTATGTATTTGAACACAATGTCTTTCAATGAGTTTACCTTGTCCACTGTATGCGATTTTGGGGGGAACTAAAGCCACCCTATTTTTGTCTCAGCTTCCCTGAAATTTATTATTCTAAATCAATTTAGCCATGTTGTCCCTTATTTCTTCCTCACCCCCCTCTCCCCCCATCAAGGGTCAGATGCTACAATCACCTCAGGCTTTTTGTGTTTACTGTTTCTGTGGTTGTCATTAGCCTTCAGATCCTGCTTTTTTTTGTCGCGTTCTCGTTTTTGCTTTGACTTTCAGACTATATGACCTGTGCCGTTCGAGATGCATCTAGCTGTTTTGCTAATCGTATGCGCATGCGCACAGCATCCAACCGCCGTCCTTGTGACAGCGGTATTTTTGGTGCGGTTCTAATACACTTGCAGTGTCAGCTTCCTCAGAGCCTAGGTACTGCATGCCACATCAGTGATCTTATTAGTTTCCACGAATACCTTGTGATGCATTTTTGGGTTATATTGTGTGTGTGCGTGCGTGTTTTTTTCGCCGGAATAGTCACGTGGTTTGACCATCTTGAGTGTAACCAGAAATACGGTATTTATTTCAGGGACAGTATGATCCAAGCTGCGCTGAGGTGCTGTGCAAAAGCACCTCGTGAAACGAGTTGGTTGGACACCCTCTCCCTGTGGTCCACTACTGTCTCCTCTTCCAGGATCATTTTGTAGAGTGCTGAACATCTGTGGGTTGGCATTTTGCTGCCTGAATTGGTGTTAATAGCTAGCCTGTCGCCTTACACACTTTAAATTCCCCACTTCTCATTTTACACCCTCCTGATCACTTCCTTATGTAAACACACTTGATGGTCCTTTATTTGTCTTTTGCACAATTATGAGTTCAGGTCCCATCTTGCTTTCCATGAGACTCACGAACACATATGAAGCAAGTTTGGTGGGGGGGGAGGGGGGCATAATGCCTAGGGGTTAAGGGCCTTGCTCAAGGGCTTACAGACATGTGAGTATTTTGCCAGACCTGGGGCTCCGAACATAGAGAAAGACTGTCATGTTAGCAGGAGTCATTAAATTATTGCAGCAATGTGTTATGATGGTGGCTTCGGGCAATTTGTAACACCTTAACATAAAGCAAAGGCAATCTCCTCTCACTAAAGTGCTTATAATAAAGGGACACATAAAGTAAGTAATTATGTTATTTTTAAGTGGCCCTGCCTACTTTCTCAACAGCACAGCGACAGGCCCTGATCTGAGCAGAGGTCATTTTCTGAGCGTGCTTGAGGTCCCTCCCCTTTTCTGCCTAGCCAATGGAATACACCTCCTTCCAAGAGGGTGACTTTTCAGCACTCATGTCCAGAATCCATCCCTGTTTTCCCCAAACTAGCTGTGCTTGGGGACACTGTGGCAATATGCTCTTCACAAGACAGCTACCACCTACCTCTGTTTCTGCTGCCCTCTGTTGGACGAACATCTCACTGCAGGATGAATCCTACCACCAGGGTCCAAGTCACTTCCAAAATGAAATCTAAGGAGTCGGTAATAATAGCCCGCCAGGAATCCCCTATTATGGGCAAAAACCAACAGAGAAGATTCTGAAGAGGAGCCAGAGAAGGAATGAGACCATGGACACAGTGTCCTCTGCTAGCAGACAGACCCAGAAGGATAATATGAGTTGAATCTGGACAAACCAGTAGCTGGCGGTCAGAATTCCACACGTACCCCATTTGCCAGCAGATGCTAACTACAGCTCACACTCGGTCTGATGGGGACACATGTGACTTCCCCGACAGCCTTATAACTGGCATGGTGACAGGTGCTGTTTGTTAACTGGTAGCAGCAGTGAAAGGCGGGATAAAAGAAACATGGCATTATTTATTCATGCATTTTTCTGTGGGTGGCTGTGTTTTCACGCTGTTTACAGATAAAGGGCATCTCTGAAGAGGTGGCAGGGAGGCCTGTGCTCGTGTTTGTCGACAGTACAGTTTGGAAACTTCAGCAGAAATCCGTGTTGTTTTACCTCTAACTGATAAAGAGTTATGCAGTCTGTCTTGGTCTTGTTGAAACTAATGGTGCTGTTTTGCAGCTGTTTTCATTGGGGCACTTTAAATAGCATTTAAGGAACATGATTTGTGATTTGCTACTGTAATCTCATTCAAATTTTATAAGCATATGTAGTTTAGAGAGAACATGCAGCATCCAATGTGTATATTAAAATATTGATGTCAGTAATCCTGCATCATGAATATGGTGATATGGGGATTAAAAAAAACATGTGGCCAAATATAGCTATTTTCGAATTTATATCTGAGAAAGGAAATGTCCAAGTTCAGTGGAAGACGGGCTTGTTTCTGCTGAATTAGGGAGCCATTTCCTGTGTTTGTGCAGCAGTGAGCAACAACCTGGATGCCTGGTGCTTCTGTCCATCCACAAAAGCAGTTACTGCACAGCGCCATGTAAACGCTATTATCTTTTAACCTCCATGGCTGCTTCCACATGCTACACTGAAGTTCACAAATTCATCAATCCAATATCGTTATTGCCTTTGCTATTTATTTTGTGGTGACAGAACAAATGTATTATTATTATTACTCTTAGTGGTAGTGGTACTAGTGGTATATTCATCAACTGGTATCTCAATTTTCAGATTTATTGAGGATTTCTTAGTAAAATGTGCAGGGTATCCTATAACTGGTTTTGGTGGTGGTGGGGAAGGGGTTAAGCATTTTACACCTTTCAATTTGTTGATTGGTTACAGAGACTGTCTCTGCCATTCTATGTTTGCAGCTATGATCTTGATTGGTGGTTTAATTTGATTTAGTGTTTATATTGGTGATTTTATTCATTTTCCCCTTGGGGACTTATTCATGCAGGTTCTTTCAAGCAAATTAATTTACCAGATTGTGTTCTGAAAATGCTAATTAAAACAGATTGACCTCCATTCTTCTGTATTGAGATGTGGAACTTCTAAGAATCTCTGAGAAAACTAGTCTGCAGCACAAAATATGTTAGACCCAGCCTGTGGGCCAGAGACTCTCTATTCCTCATCTAAAGGCCAAAGGTTTTCATTATAGCTGTATCTTTCTGTCCTGCATGGCCATGAGACAGAGGGACATGTGTCTGATTTTGAAAGCCGGTTTGACTCACTATATAACTCTCATAAAAGTGTTCAGTTGGCCCTCTGGATGCTCACAGGCCGTTAGACCCTCAAAAAAGCTGAGCACACAAACAAGAGAGTCTCCTTTGATTTTAACCCAATGCTACAGAGGAGGACTGATTTGAATGATAACATGACCAGAAGCATAACGCAGTATTTTAATGGAGTACAAAGAGGTTTGCTACAATGGCTAATTCAAACATTTAACTATGACGTCAGGCTTCCTGCACCATCTCTCAGAAGAAAACAAAAATATTCCCTGCTACCACTGCCTTCTTCAGAACTGGGGGGGGCTTGGCTTTGCAGTTGATGTTTTCCTGTAATCCCTACTGCCCTCCCTTCCTTGATCGAGGGGGTGGCGGGCAAATAAACAGAGAACCGAACCATTTGTCCTGATTTGCTGGGGTGTTCTGACGCCGCTCGGTGTATGACCACCATCCACTTACACTGCAACGCTAACGGCGCCAACATCGTTTCACACTTTTTGGCAATTCTGAATTACAAACATGGTCAAGTAAATGAATAAATTGATTTTTAAGTATCAGCAGCCTAGTGGGGGCTGTGATGGAATTTATATGCTCTCCCTGTGTCGTCATGGGGTTTCCTCTGGGTACTTAGCTCCCCCCACCACCACCACCACAGACAAAAAACATCTATTTTCTGTAACCGGTTGTACTATTCAGGGTCACGGGGGGTCTGGATGGGCACAGGATGGGGCACCAACCCACCACAGGCCACACTCACACAGAACATTCCACAGGCCAACACACACACGCACACCTAAGGAGTGGGGGGAACCAGAGTACCCAGAGGAAACCCCACAATGACACCGGGAGAACATCTAAACACCATACACACAGAACCAACACAGGCACAGAGACTTGGGAGACAACAGGACTAACCAGTACACCACTGTGTTAGGTGAACTGGAGTTACCAATTTGCCTGTAGTGGTGAACGCATGTGTGATTGGTGTGTGTGTGCCCTGCGACAGGTTGGCGCCCAGTCCTGGGTTATTCCCTGCTTTGTGCCCATTATTTCCAGAATATAGGCTCCAGACCCCTGGGATCCCAAAGATGACAAGCTGGTTGGGCAGACAGCCGGGTTGCCAGTGGCCAGTGTGAGCTTTTGTGTGGGATGCCCTCACCGGCCACATGACAGGAAAAGCAGTATCGTGAAGATCAGGCTCATTTTCCCCATTTTCTTTCCCGCTCGGTGTGTCCTGATTTTTGTCCATCCCGGACACCTGGAGGGGATCCGTCTTCTGGAACGCTGTGTACATAACAAACTTGCACTTCTACGACTCTGAAACATCACAGAGCTTAACAACTTTGCATAAATACATCTATATTTTTACCTTTTTCTTGATAGAATGCATTACAGATCCTATAAATATTGCACTTAATCACAAATCATATGGATTGACGCTTCCCAAGTATTTACCTTTAATGCACAAAACTGTTTTCATATCGTTCCAAAGATATATGTAGAGTAACTGCTTTAATTGCTTGTCATTACATTATTGTGTTAAATTTATGAGATCTATTGAATATGACAGAAAACACCATACCCTAAATGTTTCCAGGACGTGATGAGTGATGCTACCTTTCATCTTTGGAGTCTCATTAAACATGGATCCTGACGTAAACAGCTTCATGAACGCCTGAATGGGGGCTAAAAGAGGCAGTTTTTCTCTGGTAAACGACAGGCAAATGGGGCATATTAGAAGCCGTATGAACAAACGGCTGCTGTCTTTGTCATGTTGGCTGGTTATTGCAGGTGTTACGTGCATCTGCATTAGTTGTACGGGCACAACCCTGCTTGTTTTTTACATGGCTCTAGTTGTCACTTTAGGTTCACACAACTACCTCTGTGGACAAGGCGGTCGTTATGCAGCCCCCTGAACATGTAGCAAAATGGACAGTTTTATCCATCTTGCGTTCTACTGGTTTGTCTCAGCCCTGTGGGCGGTGCTTTGTGTTATATAAGGGAGGCATCTAGATAGAAATGGTGTCTGAACTGTTTGTTGGTCTTCCGGGAGTCGGCTGTGTTTGCAGCACCAGTGCTACGGATGCACAATATCGTAAATCTGCACACTTTCTATTGTCCCTAGTAAATCAGTAAAATAAAGGGCTGGGAGCCGAATACATGCACATTAGGAGTAAAGGTACCTGCAGCAGCGGGGGATACTGAGGGGCTAGGAGAACAAACGGATTTCATTGGGTGGTTGAACTAAGGGATGGGCAGGGCTTCAAAAACAAAGACAGCATATTCTAATGACCTTCATAATTCAAAAAAAAAAAAAAAAGGTGTACTTCAGCCCATCCTGACTGTTGATGTCTGCATGTGAGAATGGCAGCTTGGGGGGGGGGGGGGGGTTAATACAATTAATTTGTAACCTGGAAGTCCTTTGGGGCAGCGTCCGGGTTAGATGAGAAGGGGGCGGTCTTGTAGATGTCTGTGGTTTGCACCGTGGCCTCAGGCGTCGGGTACGGCTGGCTGACGGGCTTGTCGTCCACGTGCTCCGTGGTGAAGAGGCTCATGTCTGTCCCCATCAGGTAGCGTTGCACCGCCCTGGCAGTCAGCCCGGCCTTCGATGGGAGTAATGCTGTTAGTGAGGGGTTATGGGGGGGGGGGATGTGGGCATGGCTTCCATGCAAATAGTCTAATAGTCAGTCTCCTTGACTTATAACCAGCTAAATGATACCCACAGGCCTCGACTCAACTAGAGATCCCTAGTTCCATATCATGGAATCACACGCACCGACCAGTGAGCTCCAAGTACGGCGAGGGACATCGAGAAGAAGTTAACCGGACCGTACAAGGACGAATGGGTGTTTGCTTTCGGAAGCAGGTTCTGTCATTTAGGGAGACGGCCCGAAAGCAAGGATTGGCCATTTGAATAACAGGCTACATTATGAAATGAGCCGAAGTCTGTTCTCCTCCCTGACTAGATGGGTGTGGCCCTAATTGCCTGCCGGAAGGCTGTTTCATTATTTATCAGCTCCAGGCAGTGTTGGGGGGGGGGGGGGGGGCTATGGGGTGGGAGTGGAGACTCGTGACTCCACATGAATCCAAAAGCAATGTCCATTTTATTAGAGCATCCTATTTCTGGTTTTATGTGATGTCAGTGAGCATCTGCTCTCGCTGTAAGGACTGAGGAGACTGTTATCTTGAGAGGGATTGTCAGACCAATGTAGGTAGGGACCAGTTCAGCCCCGAACCCCCTGCCCCCTAAACATACACGGTATTCCCACAATATTGGTAGAGACATGCGCCAAGCCTCCCTACCCAAATGTATGCTCAAGTGCAGCGGTAGCTTTTACTTCTAGCAAGTCTAACTTTCCGTAGCTGGTTGAACCAGTATTGTCTACTGGACTTGTTGCTCTGAAAGTTGATACTCTCCAAAGGAGAACCTAGGGGGCTTCATGACTTGTTGTCTGTCCTATGCACCCCTGTGTATGGTCTCATTTATATGAAGATCGTCATCATTCATCATACTGCCCTAAGCTGGAGTGTTTTGCCTGGAATTGGGACACACTTGGCACTAATCACACATTAGGGGCTCAGCATAGCAGGACTTGTATCTAAGTTGACAGCTGTATGCTTGTAATGTATTACCTGCCTCACTTCTAGGTCACATTGCAGAAACGTATCCATCAGAAACTAAATGCAAATGTATTTCGGTGTCTAAGCACTGAGTGCACACCGTGTTTATTACCTTGTTTCCTATCTGTCATAGATTATTTCCCATTAGCGTCTCAGGCTGTGTTGTTGTGGCTGTGGCTGTGGTGCATTTTAAGCTCCTCCACCCATAAAACTCACCCAGGTGATGATGGAGAAAAAGGAGAAGGCCACTGCGGCCCGGGCGGCGACCTTGCCCTGGCCCAGCAGCAAGTCCTTCTCCGAAGTCTGCTGCCACTGATTAGCCAGGAAACAGAAGCCGACAAACCACAGGAACGTCCAGAGACCTGCGGCAGCGTTGAAGCCCACTTAGTCCCAACACGTGGATTTCCGTGCCAGCCCAGAGGAACAAGTGTCCCCTCTACTCCTGCCTCATTAAACTTTTACTCTGACACATCCTCCATACATCTATTCTCCACTGCTTATCTGGGTCTGGGTTGTGGGGGCAGCAGTCTAAGCAAGGATGCCCAGACCTCCGTGTCACCAGCCACCTCCTCCAGTTCCTCCGGGGGAATGCCAAGCTATTCCAAGGCCAGCCGAGAGATATAATCACTCCAGCGTGCCCTGGGTCTGCCCCAGGGTCTCCTCCCAGTTGGACATGCCGGAAGGACATCCCCAGGGAGGGGTCCAGAAGGATTCCTAGATAAATTCCCAAACTACCTCAACCGGCTCCTTTCGACGCGGAGGAGCAGTGGCTATAATTCGAGCTCCTCCCGAATGACCGAGCTCCTCACCTCATCTCTAAGGCTGAGCTGAGGCTCCCTACTGAGGAAACTAATTTTTGCGGCTTGTATCCGATGTATCCATGATCTCATTCTAATGTATCCTCTTGATCCTTATTAACTAAGTTCTAATGATCCCTCTATCCACCTTTAAGGCCCTTCCCTTGGTGTGGGTAGCTTAAAAAAATCCTTAAATGCTCCCAGTAGAAACAGCGTAGACCACGATGGGCATTTAGGTTTGAAGCATAATAAACATGTCTGTCAATACTGTGAGGAAAGAAACATCACAGAACTTTCTGGGAAGTATATGAAGCTCCTCTACATAGGAAAGACCACATATTCTTTTCATTCATGGAAATGTAACTATTAGCTGTATTGTAAAATTTTGGGGTGGAATGAAACTCATAAACTACCAGTGTGTTTGGTGGCAAAATAGCGCACAGACTCATCCTGAGTTACGCTCGGAGCACCCATTACTTTCGTAAGGTCAAAGGAAAGTTTACCATAACTGTTAGCACAACCGCCAACATATACATAGAGAGAAGTCTGATCTAGATTTAACTTAGCCGACATACATTTTTTAGAAAGTAGGGTCAGACCATCCCTGGATCAATTGATGGTTAAGGGCTGTGCTCAAGAGCCCAATGGTTAAATCACTCTGCTGACCACAGGACTTGAACCGTTGACCTTCCAACCACAGGTGCAGCATCCTAACCAGAGGTGGAAAGTTCAGGTCCAGAAAGTGCAAGTCCAGACCAAGGTTTTGTTTCAACTAACCAGTAAACCTTGATCTGGTTCTGTACCCAGTCCTGGGGGACTGCCGATAGTCCACATTTTGACTCCCTCCAAGCTCCCTACTAGACTGGCTACATTTTTGCTCCCTACCAGGAGCTGGGAGGGAATAAAAATGTGGACCGTCCATGGGTCCCTGAGGATCAGGTTAGGATACATTGTCATAGAGAATGAGGAACCGGATTACTCAGCCTAAGAGGTAGGTTCATGAAGGGGCTTGTTTCAAAAACATCAACAAAGGAATATAAAGTTGATCTGAAAATACAGTGTTCAAACTCCGTGGCCTATACCAGCAGCTGGGACAGAAGCTTAGATATCAGCTCTTTGCACGGGGCACCGACCTGAGAAGGCAATCTCCAACAGCACTGCCTTCTTCCTGTCCTTCACGCTACTGATCTGTGGGAAATAGATGTCCAGAGCGAAAAAGCCGACGCTGGCCAGAAAGGCGCCGACGCCGACCACGACGCCGTAATTACAGGCGTCGTTGTTCCTGTTGAAGACGCACCGCAGCCGCTCACTCCCATTGTTCACGTAGCCTTCGTTCACAATGGAGCCAAAGACCACCATAGAGAAGACCTGTGTGGGCGGACACAGTAGAGTGGGATCACTACTGGACATTGGACAGTTCCTCAAGCAACTCAACTCAGTACAATTAGAATTTCGTGATCATTGTTGACACAACACAGTGCAGCACTCAGCCCATATGTGCAATCTTTCAATTACAAGTGTGCTTCCCTGACCATTAAGCCATCACTGCCCACTATTAATTGTAATATTGCATCGGGAATGAGACTGCCTGGGATTTAAACCCAGGACCTCTTGTACCAGAGGTGGGGCTCATACCTCTGCTCCAAGGATGGGCTCATAAAATGATAAATACACCCACTAAATAAACCCATTTAAACTGTTGATTAAAGAAACGGTACCAGCAAAATCACATTATATAAACTGCACATATGAGGAATTTATTTCCTGTTATAGTCCTGAGCAGCACTAAATTAGACTAAATTTTAAACAAGACTAACTTGATGAAATCATCAAATTAATAAAGTTCATGACGTCGCAATTTAATGATGAACTAATTGACTATTAATTGAACTAATTACCATTTCCCACTAATTTTAGCAGGCAAAAAAATGAAATTCCATATTCTTTTCCATTACTTTGTTAATCTTACACAATTTTGACTACATAAAACACACATCTGACTTTGAAACATGAGATTTACATGTTCCATTGGTTCAATCAACAAGACATGAATCCAAATTATCCCGAAAATTAGCATCCACATAGGCGCCATCCATTCAAGTGACCTTTTACTAAAACTGAGCAAATAAATCCACTCAGGTCACTTGCTCCCAAGCAGGCAATTTGCGAGGGGGCAATTTAATTCACACTAGGGCGTGAACAATTTGCTACAGAGTTTAAAGCACGTGGGCAACTCTCAGGGCAATTCTGCAGCAGCGAAAGATTAAAGCTCCTCAAGGCGAGGACGCATCGTGTCGGGGTAGGGCTACTCCGAGCTGCTACACTCATTCGGGGGTTTTGCTGTCTGGTCTCAGAGAAAAAGTTACTCCTGCTTTCACATTCTTAGAGCGGAGCGTTTTGGATCACCATACGCATCATAAATATAGTTCCTTAATGTTATATGTCACAACCAAGTGCAACCTTGCCTCGATAAAATCTTAGAAACAACTCGGTAAGCATGATAAACCTTTCTAATCACATGACTCGCCCTGCATGTAATTTCAAGGCAAAATATTGTTGTACACTCACCTAAAGGATTATTAGGAACACCATACTAATACGGTGTTTGACCCCCTTTTGCCTTCAGAACTGCC
>JABFEA020000048.1:17077003-17097877 GCA_019775915.2 Cyphomyrus plagiostoma | reverse complement strand
TAGGTCAAACTGGTTTGTTCGACTTTCAAGAAATTCGAGTTCTAGTGAGTTCGAGAACCGAGGTACCACTGTATATGAATATTGCAACAGGAGTTGCTATTCCAGCCGGAAGCAGATTCATTGTATGTGTCACATACTTGGCCAATAAAGAGAGATTCTGATAAATTTCAATGTTTAAGGGATGCAGTCACAAAATTATTTTAAACCTCAATCTTAAGTCTTGTGCGCACTCGTCGCAGGGAAAGAATTTGGAGAAAAGGTTGATGAACTGCTTCATATCTTGCTGCTGGCTGTCGCTGGGTTTGTTGGGGTAATAAGCAGCCGTAGTGTGAAGGAAAGACCACGTATTCCTGCCAAGCTCCTCTCTATCCAGCGGACACTCGGCTGGCCTTTCGCGAACTTCTACGTCACGGTCCTCCTTATCAAAGACAAAAATTAAAGAAGGTATGATTATATAATATACACAATAAAGACAACAAGGATTAAATGGGGGATATATACGATTTTTAATGAACGTAAGATAACTAGAAAACATGGAAAATTGTGATATAACGTTTTCGTTACGGTCATGTGCTGCAAATGCTCTCAAATAAAATCACACTGTCAGTAAACTGACTATCCATGCAAACTCCACAACTTATATAGTCACCTGCTGCATGGACGTTTGTTTCTTCTGCATTTTCATCCAAGATTTGAAATCGGTACATGCCCTGCAAGGCTTCACTTTCTGGTCGCCGGCATTTTCTTGTTTTTCAGACGCTTCGCCTGCCGGCGTGCTTCCAGAAATCCTGAAAGGGAAACTTTCTGCTCCAGTAGCATCGGAATGAGGGACAGAATCACTGGTACTTCTGGCCGCAGCCATGTTTGTTTCGTGCTTTTGGGGGTTGTTAAAGTGTGACAGGCGGTTAGATTTCCTGATGCAAGTGAAGCAATGTAACACAACCGTTTATAACCGCAATTCATCATTCATGAGTTAATCATGCGTTTAACTACAAATTAATGTGATACATATTACTTGGCGATCATATTTTAATAATCTATATTGCCAAGAACGGTACCTTTCGGTAACTGTGTCTTGTTTCATCTCCGGGACTTTTAGGTCGAGCACCGAGGAGCTACTTCCTTTGGTGACGTCATCCTCTGCATGCTGTTGAGTTGGATCGCAAATTAAAGTGTAATTATTTTCTTTATCCTAAACTGCAGACGTTTTGGGCATACTTGACAGCGATATATTCGAATAGCCGCTTGTCTAAAAGGCTTATGTGCGTGACAATTTGACCAATAAAGCAAATTATCGACCTTTTTAGTTACTAATTGTCTGGCAGATGGTAGCTAAGTTGGAAGTGCGTTAGCTACTTTTCCTCTCTTTTTTATTTTTATGTTATTTCTCAAAGCAGGCAGATAAATAGGCCACTTTCTCCTGAAAATGGGGATTCTCGAGAAAATAGCAGAGATTGAAAAAGAAATTTCGCGCACCCAGAAAAACAAAGGTAAGTGTAGTTTTTCTCCCCGGAATGTGCACAATTTGGCTACTTTATTTTTGAGAGGTTGACATGTTGTTTCTTGTCTCTCACCTAGGAATTAAGTGGCACGGCTGTCAAATAGTTTTCAGTTACCCTGTGTCTTTGATGCCGTTTAAGACCGCAAAAACTGGTGTCGAGTCTAACTTTTTAATGCGTTTTTTATTTTCAGCCACTGAATATCACCTGGGTTTGCTGAAAGCAAAGCTTGCAAAGTATAGGGCCCAACTGCTGGAACCGTCGAAATCTGCTGGCGCCAAAGGAGAGGGCTTCGATGTGATGAAATCTGGTGATGCCAGGGTAGCCCTTATAGGATTTCCATCTGTGGGTAAGGTGAGTGTCATTTTCTGGAATTATGTGTTTCATTATAGGTTTGTTCAATTCAATCTCTCATTTAATGAAATGCATGTGTTTCCTGCTTTTAACATCTTGAAGTTTATATTTAGTGTTTTCTCATTGCTAGTGTTGATTATGTATCACCGTGATTCTTATACAAAATATTTTCAGTCCACATTTCTCAGTCTGATGACTTCAACAGAGAGTGAGGCTGCCTCTTATGAATTCACAACGCTGACGTGTATCCCTGGAGTTATTGAGGTATCCAAAAAATAAAGTTTGAAACACTTTTCCAATCACACTTCAATTCTGCTTAGGGTTGCAGAATTCCGGGAATTTTCAAAGTTGGAAATTTTCCATAGGAATATATGGGAATTAACTGAAATAAACTGGAAATTAGCAAAATTGCAAGTTAGCCTATAACAGAGAACTAAAATGTACTTGGAGGGAAAAAAACATCTTGACTATCATGCTAAGGGGAGCCATCATGGAACATCTTTAAAAAAGCTAAAGCTAGCACTAATAGTGATATCATTGTGTAAACAAGTGCTTGTGAGTAATGTGTGCATAAACACCCCAAATTAAGCATCTGCCTCAAAGCTCACTGCTTGTAAGTCATATTCTATGTTGTACTATTCATACAGCTAGCTGTCCTTGTGATGTCTAATAGCTCGCAGGAGTTCCATGGAGTTCAGTGTTTACCAAATTCCCCATCTTAACTTTCTATGGAAAGTTTCTGGAAATTCCCCACCCTTTTGCAACCACAATTCTGCTGCATATTAAATTAAGTCTAATTTAGTGTTTGTTCCCTTTTGTAGTATAAAGGAGCAAACATTCAGCTTCTAGATTTACCTGGTATCATTGAAGGTGCAGCCCAAGGTATGTGGATGATCACATGACATTCTGTGTGGTGTCAGTGGTTTCCTAATGATACCATAATTCATTTCAAAAGTGATGCTGTTTTAAAGTTGTGTGAGGTTCTTTTGTTTGATTGTATGACATATTTTGCATATAATAATTAAATTGTGCTAATCCCCCCCCCCCCCACAGGTAAAGGGAGAGGAAGGCAGGTCATAGCTGTGGCCAGAACAGCAGATGTTGTCATTATGATGCTGGATGCAACAAAGGGGGACGTCCAGAGGTTGGACCTATTGTTTGCTTGCTTGCTTGTTTCTCTATCATTTAGGTCTAAACCTAAACATTCAAGTGTCAAAATATCTTTTATTGTCAATTTCAGATGGATGATTCATTGATGAAACATTGTTCTTATTGGTCAAAGTGCAGATGAAAAGTATTTAATATGATAAAATGTATTATTATGGCTATATAGTTATGGTTATAGTTAACCATCTGATTGGTGGGGAAAAATTGTGCAGATTTTGCATGGGATTTGATGAGTGGTATGTACAATAAATATACTGGACAAGTATATTTGGTCAGTTGGATTGGCTTTTTAAATTGTTCTTAAAAGTTTGTATTGTGGACATTCAACATGTTTTTTTTGAAGGGCACTTCTGGAGAAAGAACTGGAATCCGTAGGGATCAGGCTTAACCGGTTGAAACCAAACATCTACTTTAAGGTGTGTGTTTATGAAATATATCTAATGATGTTTATGTACTTATTTAGTTTTCTGCATTAAATATTCATAGACTGCCATCTTTTCCAAAACCTTTTCCTTTTCAGCAAAAGAAAGGTGGAGGACTGTCCTACAATTCAACTGTCCCTCTGACACACTGCTCTGAGAAATTGGTGCAGCTCATTCTGCATGAATATAGTATCCTTCACATGTTTGCCATACTGCTTTTAAAAATCTGTTAAACCTCCTGGGAAAAAGTTAATTTTTAAAAGTAATTTTGTGGCAAAGTGATATGTGCTTAAACAGCCAAAAAGTTTCCTTAACCTCCCTAAGAAATCTTCAATGCTGAGGTTTTATTTCGGGAGGACAGCACACCAGACGAATTTATCGATGTCATCGTTGGAAACAGAGTCTACATGCCCTGTTTATATGTAAGTAAAGTAGGATTGTGTCTGACTGCAATGCTCTAAATGCTTATAATAATGATTTTTTTTTATTTTGAAATGGCTCTGACTAAAAATGATTTGAACCATGTTTAGAAAAATTTTAATAAGGGCACTCCATAACAAAGGAAGCTTCATGAACCGTTTGCTGTGGTTTTCGACACCACTAGATGGTGCTCTCTATTCAGAAGGGTCCAGTGCAATGCCCCAAACCAAACCAATAGCATCTTGTGTGGTCAGAAAAATACAGAAAATGGTTTGACACTTTATCTGCCCATCACCCTTCCATACCTTCCTTTGAAGAAATTAGCCATCCTACAAATAAGTTTTTTTTTTTTTTTTTTTTTGGGAACAAACTGCTGTTTCTTAGGTGTACAACAAAGTGGACCAGATCTCCATGGAGGAGGTTGACCGTTTAGCCCGAAGACCCCACAGCGTGGTCGTCAGGTAAGTGGTTTTCTTACACATCCACCTGAATGAGAGGCAGGTGGAGGATAAACCCTGACTCTGTTTCCAATCACTGCTAACGGAGAGTACGTTGTCTTCCAGCTGTGGCATGAAGCTGAACCTGGATTACCTTCTTGAGCAGCTGTGGGAGTACCTAGCCCTGATCTGCATATACACCAAGAAGAGAGGGGGTACCGTTTGATCTTCATTTCACTTTCCCACTGGCCCATGTCTTGGCTCGGTGTCTATTTTGGAATCGTTTATGATGATTAGCCATTGTATTTTTTTTTCTGCTAATATGAACCTATAGAGCGGCCAGATTTCACAGATGCAATTATCATGCGGAGGGGAGCCACCGTCGAACATGTGGTACGTCTTCAACAAAGCAGAAGCTTGCAAAGCAATGTGGCTGCTGTAGTACTTATGCAGATGTTAGAAAAGCCAGAATTCAGTTGTTTTACCCATGTTTTCCCCACTAGTGTCACCGAATTCATAGAACATTAGCGAGCCAATTCAAGTACGCCTTGGTGTGGGTAAGTGGACCTCTGATCCAGTGTTTACGTTAAGTTTTTCGCCAAGATATTTTAACAGTTCAGAATTTTACTGTCATTTTCTTTGAAGGGAACCAGCACAAAGTACAGCCCTCAGAGGGTGGGCCTGACTCATGTTATGGAGCACGAAGACGTCATCCAGGTCGTGAAGAAATAAAATGACTGTCGGGCAGCTTGGCTGCCTCTGCGTGGGAGCAGAGAGCAATGGGGAATCAGAGTAAAGCAGATTTTGCCAAAAAAAAAAATGTTGGTTTCTATTTTGTGTACAACAGCACGAGCAGTCTGCAGGGGACAGAAAAACCTTGTCTAGCGCAGGATAAGTGTTTTCGGTGAACGTTTGAGATCCATTTTAAATGACAAATAAAAAAACAGAAGATATAATCCAACACTGAAAGCTTATTCTCATGAATGATTTTTATTTTGTAGCCATTACCTTCACAAAATAATGATTATTTGTTGACTTGAAAACTAAAACCTAAAGAAATTGTTTTGTCTCTGCAATTGCTGTTATAGTGGAAGTAAATCTGAGGTACAGTTTTGATGTCATGAGATGTTATAAATTGAAAAGGAGTGGCCTGTAAGCACACGGCTTGCTGATTGGACTTGTTTTTGTTTATTTAGCATCTTATACATAATGCTCTGCAGCCTGACTTGCTCATTGGAGGAAGTCATACCTTCGGCCTGTCAGCCTGGTGCAGAGTTCAGGTGTGATTTTTATTGGTCTTGCTGTGGCTTAATGGTTTACTCCATTACCCGAGGACGTATGGTACATAATGTCACAGCTTGTAGCCAAAAATGTTTGCCGTGCTGCATTGTCACTCAGTGACAGCACCTTCCAGGTCTTAATACCCCAAGAGGACGAGGATATGCGGGTGAGTAAAGTCTGGGAGGTACTCGGAAGGCTCTTGACCCCTTGTTGCTGCGGCCTGCGTTTCCCCAGGGGCCCCTGTGGCTGTCATGCGGCTGGTCTCATTAGGTCTTCTGCCCGCCTGAAAACCTAGAGCTTCACGTCCTATTCAAGATAAAGAACCAGGAGAATAGGCATCATTAAATATGCAGCGGATGTGGGCGATGGAGGCTTCGGAGTGGAGCCTGCCATGTTTGTTTTGGAACGGTCCGGCTGGCCATGTCATCACCTGTGTGTTTTGGTTCTGGACAGGGGCTTTTAAGCTTTTTGTGGTTGGGCTGTGCCATGGGTCGTGGTGAGCAGGGGGGAGGAAGGTGGGGGAGGGGCCTGGCTCGGACTAAACCATCCCAAAATGGCCTTCAACTGACTGACTCGATTTAAGGTAATTGTGGCATGACCTGAGCACGTGTGTGCGTGATTGTAAGTGTCCAGTCACTGGTGATCAAGAATACTGCATAAAAAGCACATGGTGCATCGTATAAAATATTACATGTTTACCACAACTTGTAACCCTGTACTGGATAAGTGGTTAGAATTTGGATAGATCTTTTTTCAGTATTCAGATGTGCAACGTGAAACAACCCAGAGGATGCATTCCATACCCATTTTATAACTGATGTAAAAATCATGATGGCCTTTTCTCTGAAAGGACGAAGGATGTCTGTGCTCTTTTAAGTTGAGAAGCATGTTTGTTTAAAGAGTTGATGTCACTTGTAAAAAAAAAAAAAAGGGGTGTAGGCGTAGGTCACGTCAGTGTAAGGTTCATGCTATGCATTTCTATCCATCCATCCAACCCCTTAGCAGGATTGAGAGGCTTAGAGCTAATCACAAGAGGCAAAGACCCTCAGGTTACGGCAAACCCTGGGAGGAATGCCAGCTGGTATGCATTTAAAGTACTTCTTTTAGGTAGTTATCGGTTGGTTCATAGCCGTTTTTATCTGCTCACATCCTATTTTCCATTTGTTTTTAATGGACATATATTGCCCAGCAGAAGGCAGTCCAATACCACAAAATGCGATTCGGTCTTTAAATCACCAGCTCAAGTCATCAAGGGTAGACACGTGACTCGCCTTGTTTCTGTGGCTATAGAGATCGTTTTGTTTCCTTTTCGTAGATGCAGTATGGGCTCTATTTAAGGTTGTGCAATGACAAATTAAAGTCAGAGGTGACAGTTCTTATTTTATATATCGTCCCAGACTTTTAGTTAATCACGGTTGTGTTTTATCTATTTATCACATTAATGAACACCGTTCACTTAAAGAAGGTGCATCGAACTGGTCTCACCGCTCCATCCTCCGCAAACTCATTACCGTCCAGCTGAATGAAGACGCGTAGGGTTTAGCCAGCGAGTGGGTCGCTTAATGGAGCGCCATCTGCTGGTGGGACCTCGGTGTGGTGCGGTGAAAACGTGTAAAATGACTTTGGGGGTATCTTTTGTACAGTCCTGTAGTTACTCTAAATGCAACACACATATAACCCACTGAATATTGGAATGCATCATCCGAACATATGTTTTTTTCCCTTAAAAATCGACGTTAAATCATATTTCTTTTCATTTCTTTTCAATGTACACTTGAAAACCATGCTTAGCAGAATAATCTTTACAAAGTAATATCTAATTGTTAAAAGTATGATGGTTGTTTACACAACAAACGAAGGCAAAATGTAATAGGATTAGAGAGTGCTGGAATACCTTCGGATATTTTTAGAAGTTTTCGTATTAATGTTTAATTAGTTCTCATCGGATTGAGTACAGACAAGCTATTAAATATTAATATTCGGCTGTGTCGTAAACTTTTAGAATATTAATTGGCTATCGACGACTTAACATGATCCATTGAAATGGAACCTCAGTAAACATAGTGACTAACAACCATAAATCACTGAAGACACAAAGCCCGCTTTAATGTAAAATCTATATGATCTGCTTTGTGTTTTCAATTCCGTCATATTTGACAGAATACATGTAATGTAAAATAACAATAATTATTATAAATAACTATTATTAACAACGACAACAACAAAAACAATAATAATAATAATAATTCTCCCGGAAATCAGGTACTCTATTATTTCTTTTCTGGAGATTTATATCGCAACCCTCCGTCTCAAACAAACACTTCACCTTGAACTATTCGGAACAGGAACTGTTATAATCGTCTGTGCTATAGACTGCCGTGTATATGCAATAATATAGACAGTATATTAAAAAGACTGCTAGATTTTTTTCGTGCATGATTTTCAATAATATGAAATGACTCACTGCAATATCACATTGAAATAACTCCGAAAATCGCTGTAATGAATGAGAAAGGAAGCGAATTTAGAACATTTGTCCAGCAGTATAACCAACGTAGTCATCTATTTCTGCGTCGCCTTACCACAGCGTGTGCTGTAAACTGTCACAAGGTCAAGAGCAATTAGAATATATGTAATATTACAAACGTGCAAAAACAATAACATTCATCCAAACATATATCATCACTTTTTGGAATTCACATATTTCACTTTAATCTAAACAACTATTTATCACTGGTAATTTTTAACTTTTGCAAGGGTTTTTATCATTTATTAAATTCCCAGTTAGTAAACATTCATATTTAGATAAGATATGATTAAATATTCACACACCTATAGAAGGTGTGACACCAGTAACACCAGTCTTATAATTTACACTTAAACCAGTAGAAGAAATCAAACTCACCCACTATTTATGGAGAATGCTCTGTGTCGCTCCCTGTTCCCTGGGTATATTTTGGCTAACTATGGATTTGTTTCTCAGACACAGTTTAGTAACAGCTCAGCCATCCTGCATTATTTATACAGGCTTGAGCCAAAGAGATAGCATTACGCTAAGGCAGTATAGCTGATACATTAAGGTGCCTTCTGCATTTATATTGGAAAACTCTCAGACACATGTTCCATTTGGGCTCAGATCATACCAAGCACCAACAGAGGGGCAATTATTTTTTGCTGTGACTGATGGGAAGACATTTGTGTTTCCTCCTTAAATGGTAAACTAGGGAATGCAGACGTTCATGGACACCTGTGACTTCAGTAACAAGCGAGCACCCTGTTCACAAGCGGACATCTGATGGGAGAACTCTACCTGACAATCGTGCTGAACTGTTCCAACAAAGCAAACCATTGCAATTTACCAGCTGGCAAAAAAACAATAGACTGTTTTAAAAATGGGAGTATGATTCACTCCAAGGTAATGGCAAAAAGAATTGTGACGCCCTTTTGGAATACCAGTGAAGAAGCGGCACGTCCATCAATCCCGTGAGGTTTGCTGAGTCGAATTGTGTTTCTATTTTAATTAATTGCTTGGACAGTTTCGGTTGCACTGTGTGTGTGTGTGATACCCAGTGCTTTTCGTTAAGCAATTCCCCCATGGAACATTCTACAGACAGGATGCTCTTGTATGATTTGGGGTTTTCTCTTGCTGACAGACAATTTGCAACGCAGTGAGCCAGTGTAGCATGGTCTTGGCGAGAAGCTAAAATGCCTGGCAAAAAAGCTGACCCCAAGGCAGCAGCCAAGAAAGACAAGGATGAGGGGAAAAAGGGCAAGGAGGACAAGAAAGATGCAAAGGAAGACAAGAAGGGTGGGAAGGATGACAAGAAAGGGGGAAAGAAGGAGAAAGATGCGCCTCAGAAAGGAAAAGGCAAGGATGATGGAAAGAAGGATCAGAAGAAAGGAAAGGCAGCAGCTAAGAGTGAGTCCGAGGAAGGGTCTGAGGCTGACATGGTGAAGAGCGAGGCAGATGAAAGCGAGGCAGAGGATGAGGAGGAAGAGAGGGATGAAGAAAGCGAGATGGAGACTGAGGATGACAGGGGTAAAAAAGGCAAAGGGAAAGGCGCCTCTAAAGCTGCGGCGAAGAAGGGCAAGTCCAAGTCCAAACATGTTCAATCTGAAGAAGAAGAGGTGGATGAAGATGAGGAAGAAAGGACCGAAGATGATGAAGATGAAGGAGAACAAAAGAACCGTAAGCGTGCCAACCTCAAAGGTACTTCCAAGCCTGAGGAGAAAAAAGGGAAACAGAAAGGAAAAGAGGTTCACCTAAAGGGGACTTCAAAAGCCATGATGGGGCTAGCGGCAGAAGGCAAGGGAAAGGCCCAGAAACCGGAGACCAAGGCACTCCCAGGCCTGTCAGGCCTTTCCAGCTCAACAGCGTTACCTATGGAGGGGCTGAAGAACACCTCAAAGCTTTTCATGGGACTTTCAAATGACAAGAAGAAAAAAACCTCAAAGAAGAAACTGCAAAGTGCCACCAAGATGTTTGTGGGCTTCGGCAGACGCAAAAACGCTGAGGCAGATAAGAAAAAGGGCGTGCTAAAAAACACGTCCAAATTCATGATGCGTTTCCAGAGTAGCGAAAAGAAGAAAAATGAAAAAGAAAATGCAGCACCACAAAAGACACTCTTACTGTCAGGTCTGGGGGCCAAAGCTGGAAAAATAGGAGCTGATAAAACGTCCGGTTTAGGTGGGAAATTTAAAGGTTTTTTTGGTGCAAAGAAGTCCATCCAGCCGGGCTTTAAACACAAAGGGATTGTTTTGGGGAAAATTGCAGGTGCGACTAACTGGCTCACAAAGAGGTTTCTTTCAACAAAGGGAAAGCAAAGTTCTCTTGGTCGGCTTGGGAATGCCCGGATGTCCCGAATGGGAGGTAAAAGGTTACCGGTGATGTCTCAAGATGAAGTTCGCCAACACAAAGCAAATATGGGAAGATTTCGTGGTTTTCATCAAGACAGATATGAAGATGATGCTTATTTGGATGAGTATGAGGACGAGTATGGCTATATGGAAAATGATTATGAAATGGACAGATATGAAAGGCACACCTCTCGATTCATGCATGATGATTACGATGGTTATGGGGATGATTATGGCACAGGACCACCTGAACATTATTACGACTATGAGAATGATGCAGACTATTATGATTACCCTATACATGACGAGAATGGGTACTACATGGACGGAGGTGATTATTTTGAAAACACTGCAGGGTATGAAAATGGCTATGAATATTATGATGATGACATGGACTACTACGACCAATACCATACACAGACTCAATATGATTATTTTGAAAATGAAGGTGAATACTATGATTTTAGACAGCAGGGAATTGACGAGTATCAATATTATGCAAATGATATGTGCTATCATGATGGAATGCAATACCCATCTGTAGATGAATATGGATACTATGTAGGGGACGTAGGGGAAGGCTATGGGTATGATTATGAGCAGAATGGTTATTATGAAGATTTTCAAAGTAATTTTGAGCAACCCTATGGAGAAGCTGTATTCTCAGATCCTTATATGGCTTATTCTGCTTATGAGGGTCAACAGAATCCAGAGTACCAATTCAATTACAGTGAGTATGGTGGAACACCATATGTTGAATCTGCATATAATGCTTACCAGCCATATCCTTTTATCATGGAGGACATCATGGAGCAAGTGGAGCCAGACATGTCTGGTAATGATTATGGGTACCTTAGCACAGAGGATGCTGGAGTCCCGAGTTCACTGCAGTTCAGACTTCCCAGACCTCAAGTAAAAATATTTGGAGAAGAAAAACTAGATGTTCTGCCTCCACCTTCTCCCCAGATCGCTCTAAATGATTTTGGAGAAATTTCTCAGGTGCCTTATGAAAACCCTCCATCCTTTCCCCCTACACCATCTGTATTTCCTCAAAGTTTTCCTCAACAGCCTGAGATCTCCCAGAGACCATTTTCTCCTACACCAGCAGGTATGCCTTTCAATCAAACTTTTTCTCCAGCACCAATGGCACAACAATTTGGAAGCCCTGTTCTCAGCAGGCATCAGATTCCATCATCTCCTTTACTCCAAATGAGACAGTTTCCTTCTGAAATCCCACCACCACCAGCAACATATCCTTTGGGTCCTATAGGTCCAGCACAGCTTTCAAGGCCACAATCTCCACTTGCTCCCATGAGACAGTTTGCAGATCCAAGTTTTGGTGGACCACTAGTTCATCATTCAGTACCTTTAGAACATATGTTACCCATGGCTTTGGAGCAACCTCTTGAAAGAGTAAGTTCTCCATTACCTTTAAGAAGATTAAGTCCCCTGCCATCTCCACAGCTCACTATAAGGCAACAAAGCAGTATTCCTCCATTCAGAAGAGGGCCTTCACCACAGCCTTCAGTAAGAAGATTTATTGTCCACCCTGAAGAAATAGAACCTCCACTGTCGCCAAGGCAACCAAGAAGGATGCTCAGTCGACCCTCTTCTCCATCAGCACAACTGCATCGACGATCATTTAGGAATAATTCTCAGAGACCTCCATCCGTACTATCCAGAAGAGAAATCAGCCCTCCTCCCTCTCCACAGCCTTCAAGAAGGAGTCTATCTCCCCAGCCCTCAGTAAGACTAAGGTCTCCACCTCTTCAACCCAAAAAGACAGCCTTCGGTTTAAATAGGCAACAACCTGGCCCCGTTGCTAGAGTGCCTTCCCACCAGCGCTCCATTCGGAGAAGTCCTCCACCCTCACCACGTGGCTCTATACGAAAAAGAAACCCACCATCCTCTCCACAACCACCACTGAGACAAAAGGCCCATCCACTCCCTCTTAAGCCAAAATCTCCATTTAGGCCATTTGGTGGAAAACAGTATGACACATCAGTACCACCAAGCCCTCTTACCAAAAAGCTGAGTCCTTTTGGAAAAAAACCTACATCTCCTCCAGGCTCATTTAGAAGACTGAGCCCTCCTCCATCTCCTCAGATGAGCATAAGACACGCAAGCACTCGGCGGCAGAGAGAATCAGATAGACCCTCATCACCCCATGCTTTTCAAAGGCCACCATCTCCAAGTCCATCTCGAAGAAGTTTTGTAGATGGACCAGGAACTCAGCGGCCATTGTCACCTCCTTTACCAGGAGGTCGACGACCTCCTTCCCCTTCACCATCCAGATTATCTAGCAGAGCCATTATTGAGGAGCAAGATTTTCCACATCGCCCTTTACCAACCAGGTTTAGAGGATTCGGACATAACAAAGTACCTATGGGAACTGTGAAACCTTCTACAGTGAACCCTTACATGCAGCGAATGGGACGTCCACGTGCACCTTTGACACAAAACGTTCGCCCATTTAGGCCATCTATACATAGCACAACAGGGCCTGCAGGTGCTGGGGACCAACACATTCCAGCTTCTCCTCAACTGTCAATAAGAAGTGGCCCTCATCCTGCTGGAGTCCATGAGTCAAATATGGGCTTGTCTCCTGTGAGCCCTAGATCAGTAAGCTTCCAGAGGCCTGTTGGTCGAGGTCACCCCCTTGTGGGAGTTCCTCAAGTTCCCCCATCTACACGGCAGTCTGTAAGAATGGTAGTTCACCCAGCAGTCTTCAACGATCAGCATCCATTGTCCCCACAACCATCTTTGAAACGGATGGGACCACCATCACCCCAACTGTCTGTAAGGCATTCACTAAGTAGACCATCCTCACCTCAGCCTTCAATAAAACATAGCTCACCCTTGCCCACAAGGTCCCCTTCCCCCAGGGAACTCTCCTCCCCACTTTTAAATGGTTCCTTGAATAATCAGCACTTTAACAGCACTTCTTATGCCTCACCATGTCCGCCTGTGGTTGCAGATTATAACCTGGCTAATAAGCCAAGAAATTCTCCACTCCTGGCAAATGCCATGCACAACCCCAGTCTTCACAATGCATCCTTCAGATCACCCTTTCAGAGTGGCTCACCTCTAAGTTATCCAATGAAGCAAAGTCAACCAATGATGCAAGCAAGTTCTCCAATGCTCTCAAATGCCCTGCAAAATCCTAATGTACGCAATGCGTCCTACAGCTCACCATTACAAAGATATACTGCTCTTTCATCCCCTGTGATGACTGAGCACAACCAGCAAATGATGCAGGCAAGTTCTCCAATGCTGTCAAGTGCTCTGCAGAATCCTAATCTTCGTAATGCATCCTATAGCTCGCCACTACAGAGAGTCGCTTCCCCATATCCCGTGGCAGAAATGGATCCTAACCAGCCAGCCATCCAAGCACATTCTCCAAATCTGTCAAATGCTTTACTGAATCCTAGTCTTCGTAATGCATCCTTTAGCTCACCATTACAGAGAGGCACTTCCCCCTATTCTATGGCAGGAATGGATCCCATCCAGCCAGTCCTCCAAGCACGTTCTCCAATGCTGTCAAATGCATTACAGAATCCTAATCTTCGTAATGCATCCTTTAGCTCACCATTGCAGAGAAGTACTTCCCCTTATTCTACAGCAGGAATGAATCCTAACCAGACAGCCATTCAAGCAAGTTCCCCACTTCTGGCAAATGCATTGCAAAATCCTAGTCTGCGCAATGCATCTTACTGCTCCCCATTGCAGCAAGGTATCTTCCCTCATTCTTCAGCAATGACAGAGATTGAGCAACCAGTCAATCAAGGACATTCTCCACTCCTATCAAGTGCATTGATGAACCCTCACCTCCAGAAAGCTTCTTATAAATTGCCAGATGGGTCAATACTATCTAGACACCCTGGACAGAAGACAGAAGTTTCTTCCCCACTCATGTCTAGTGCTTTGCTGAACCAAAACCTTCGGAATGCTTCCTATCGGCTGCCCGATGGGTCAGTCTTTTCCAGGAACCAGGGAAGGCAACAACCCACTTCTCCATTTCTATCCAATGCGCTCCAAAATCCAAATCTTCTCCAAGCATCTTATAAGCTGCCCGATGGGTCAAAATTTCTACGAAGCAATGCAGTAGTGGAGCAAAACACTTCACCTTTTTTGTCAAATGCTTTGATGAATCCAGGCCTTCGTATGGCTTCCTATAAGCTTCCAGATGGGACAATAATGTCCAAAAACCAGAGAGCACAAGCCTCTTCTCCTCTTTTGTCAAGTGCTTTGTTGAATCCAAGCCTTCGCCAAGCTTCCTACAAGCTACCTGATGGGTCAATCTTATCTCGGATGTCTGCAAATGAACAACCCTCTTCCCCACTTCTATCAAGTGCTTTACTGAATCCTAGTCTTCGGCAAGCTTCATATAAGCTGCCTGATGGGTCTATAATGTCCAGAAAGCAAGGAAAACCACAAGAAACCTCACCCCTCCTGTCAAGTGCCCTCCTGAATCCAAATCTTCGAAATGCTTCTTACAAGTTTCCTGATGGGTCAATTATGAACAGAAGTCAGAAAGGGAAGGAACCTTCTTCTCCATTCCTTGGTAATGCATTGCAAAAAGCAAACCTGCGCATGCCATCCCTCAAGCTCCCTATGCAGCTAGGAAGGCGGCAAGGACCTGGAGAGGATGAAGGTAACCCAGATGATCCAGGTGGACGCTATGCAGTGGTCATGCCTCAGATGCAAGGGCTGAGGTCATCCTCTCTGCATCAGCACTGGGCTCAGAGACACATTGTAGACCCTCAAGAAGCAGAGGATATGTGGGCGTCAGAGAGAGTTCTTCCTCACCAGACAGTCCAGAACCTCACAAAGTGGTCCATGTACAAAGATGAGGAACTAATGGAGAATCTCAATCCCCTCGATCCAGGTAGTGAGGCAAATATCCCAGAACCTGAATGGTCACCAAACAGGGAAGGTGAACCAGAAGGACGATGGTATGATAAGGTAACAAAAGCATCGCTCTGAAATATTTTCTAAAGCAGTGATTCTCAAACATTTTGGACCAAGTACCACTTCAGATTAACCCAAAACAGCCAAATACCCCATGGGTAAGAAAAATCACAGTGACCTGAATGAGTGCCACAGTCTTCTTGTGTAATACCTAGGGGCATTCTGAGTACCCCTAGTGGTCCATGTACCACAGTTTGAGAACCACTGTTCTTAGGTACAAGGTTGATTGTTTATTTTTTGTTTAAATGTATTAAATGTATTTTTTACAATAAAAAAAATAATTTAATGCATGTTAGTAGGTACAGATTTATTTCAGATTTTGGTGGTATGACAGAGTAAATTGCAGCTTTGCACTTGGCTCTCTGCTTCTTTTGCCTGCTCCCATGAAAATGACTGAACTGCTTACAGTATTAGCCACATTTGTAGGTTTCTGGAGACTGACATGCTGTGATGAGAAAAGTTAATTATTCAAACTCATGGCGGGAGAGGTTAACAGATTTATTGTAGATGAAAGCCTCATTTCTCCCAGCAGTAGTCAAAGGCCCTTTACATTTTAAAATAAAAATAATAAATTCCTATTTAATAATGCTTGTTTAGTTATTCTTCTTGACATTTAGCCAACATGAATATTTTCACATTCATTAAACCCTCCATTCCACACAACAGTATGACAGGCTAACTGTACAATACAAAACAATACATTGCTTTTACTCAAAGTTTACCGATCACTACACCGAGCAATTTTAAAATGTATATTAATATCAGAGAATAGTAGTAGGAGTTGGGATGTTATGGCTATGTCTGTATAAGTTTCCTGTTGCGGCGCTGCATGGCGTAAGCAGGGAAAACAGGTGACATCCACTTAATGTTCCAGGACAATTATTTATTGGGGAAACTGAACACACTGGGTGAAACTACAAAAAAATACAAAGAGGGGTCAGAAAATAAGGCTATGTAGCAATCTAGGGAGTAAGTAATACACAATGGTTGAAGGAAGCATCAGGGAGGAGGACAGGATGGCTAGCAACACCTGCTGGCTAAATGGGGAGGTGACGCGAAAGGCAGGGTTGGACAAGTGCTGGACCCTGACAGTTTCCTCTGGGTTCTCTATTTTTCTTTCTGCAGTCCAGAACATACATGTAGATGAACTGGTGTCTCAGATTAGATTGTTCAAAAAGTGTGTGCGTGTCTGTCTGTGTGTGTACGCTTGTATGTGCTTTGGAAATTCCACTCAGGTTGGACCCCTGCCTCGTGCCGGCTACCAGGGAAGGGCTCCAGACCCCAATGTCACCTTCTACTAGAGAAGTAGTTATACAATTTCAACTTGACTGTAGCCTCAAATCAACCTTCACATGGCGCTTTTATCATTTACACATAGTATTATGATTGTTGGTTTACAATTTTCCATTAAGCTAAATGTTGATATCAAAACAACGGAATTCATGTCACATCAAAGATTTTGGGATTTCCTTTAGTTCGATCCTTTCCGATACCAAGCATTTCCCATGAACATCAAAAGCTGAAAGCCTTGCTTTTTCACTCAGATGTACTCCATCCGAAGTTTGCCAACAATGCACTACAGGGATCAGCCAGAGGAAGATGGCGTTGAGGACATGACCCAGCTGGAGTGAGTCTGGATCTCCCAACATTGCAAACAGTTCTACAGTGGCTTCCCTCTCCCATGATACAGATGTATTCTTCCTTTTGTCTTTTATAGGGAGCTTAATGAAGGCTCTGTCCTGTTAAATTTGAAGACAAGGTTTGACCGAGATCTGATTTATGTGAGTAGGACAAACATGCTAAATACACACCAGACTTCACTCTTTTTCATGTTAGTCTATATGCTCACTTTTAAGTTAAAATTCTCCTTTGTTGTTCTTGTAGCATTATGAAATTTCCAATGCTGTCTCTATGTCTTCAGACATATATTGGCAGCATTCTGGTGTCTGTGAACCCCTATAAGATGCTGAATATATACGGGACGGACATGGTGCTGCAATACAATGGACAAGCGATTGGAGAAAACCCCCCGTGAGTGTGGCCCCGCCCCCCGGGAGGCGGGGCTAACTGCTTCTGTTTAAGAAACTTTGAGCCTGCAAGCAGCCTACCTCACAGTGTAGCCTTCTGCCAGCAGAACCAGGATTAAACCAGTATTCTAAAATTCTGTACTTCTGTAAATTTCATACTTCTGTTTAAAAGCTATGTAAATGTCTTTCAATCATTATATGTCATTCTTTAACCACATATTGGTGACTGGTAATCTTACATGTCTGCTGTCATGCTGAAACATGGCTGTACAGCACCATGTTGTTTATTAACAGCAGGTTGAATTACGTGTAGATCTGTATTAAGTGACCATTACAACTAGAAGTGCAGATGAAAGATCAAACCCGCTTACCTGCTGGCTTTGCAACACTAGTTTTTGTATGTATTTCCTGATGCAGCACGCCACTTTAACACAGAGCTATTATCCTGCTACTCCCTGTGTTTTCAGTCACCTCTTCGCTATTGCTAACTTCTCCTACACCAAAATGATGGATGCCAAACAGAACCAGTGCATAATTATCAAGTAAGTCTGGACTTCCTGTTGCTGCTTGCCTTTGTAAACTTTCAAGTAGCAGATTTAGGTGCAGGTGGTGTAACAGTTCATATTTTCTTCCGGGGCTGTGATGAGAATATCCACCTAACTCAGGAGCATCTTAGGGCCAGTTATAAACCTGACAGTTATGGTCACACACCTGTAGCTTTGAGAAGTCCTTCTACTCTTTGGACGAAGAAGAAACCTGTAAGAGAAGCCTATACTGACGGCCTGGGCAGATCGTGTCGCGCGGTGAAATGCATCTCAGTCCGTCTCAAGGCACCTGGCACGAAACCTGACTGCATTTCATCCTTGAATTTCACTTCTTCGTCTGATTATTATCAGACGCGATAAACGGAGGCTAATCTAGTTAGGTCTATTGGTACAGGCTAAAGGAACATAAATCGATTCTCCCCTTACTCTGCTAACTGGGGCGAAATTCTAACCTAGGGTGTATTATCAGTTTACTTGAAGACTTATTTCGCATTTATAAATTAATCTGTTTGATTTCATTACAGTGGAGAAAGTGGGTCTGGGAAGACGGAAACTACGAAGCTTGTCCTGCGATACTTAGCGGCGATACACCATAAGCGCAACATCACGCAGCAGGTGCATTCGGGGCTTTATAAAAGAGCAAGTTCTGTCATCTGTATTGTATTTTTCCAGTAACCCTTTGTGCTTGTCCCCTTTGCTTCAATGACACAGATTGAGGTACCGTCCTTTTAACCTTACAATCCGCATGCAGTCGTGTGCATGTTGAATTCAGCTCGTGCCCATTCTGGAATTATATATTTTGTCGTATTACTGTAGCAAATGCATATATGGACTCTTTTGTCTTTGTGAAAGGAATGCCACTTATCACCATGAAGTGTTAGAAGTTCGTCTCAATATAATTTCAAGGCACATCCCCGGAATTTCTGATTTTGTGTAGTTTTAGTATTGTGTTGTATTCTTCATATGTTGTTCACGGATGTTGTAATGATAGTTCCAGGGTTTATAAACGTTACAAATAATTTCCTCAGATACTGGAAGCAGCACCGCTTTTAGAATCGTTCGGAAATGCCAAAACCGTGAGGAATGATAACTCAAGCCGCTTTGGGAAATACGTGGAGATTTTTATGGAGGAGTAAGTACCCTATTCTGTAAACTGTTAATTAATCTTAAGTGACGTTGGAAAATAATATGTCAACTGCGTACTGGTAAGGTGGTGTCGAGTAATCCGACGGTTAAAAATTAATCAATTTCACCCTTTCATTGTATCGTAACCGAACTGAAACAAGCGAAGTGCATAGGATTGCTATTTTTAACAACCCATTGTTACCTTTGTAAGGGGGTTCTGAGGTTAACATTCAGATAAATTAAGGTTTCTTTTTTCATCCAAATTTTGGCCTATCATAATTCTGATATTTGGCTATAACTTGATTAACTTGCTGTCGTTCTGACCGTGTTTGTTAAAGTTAATTGTACGTTAACGAATAATTGACTAGCATATTTTACGATGACATGTTGTTGACCTTTTCCTCTTGTATGTTTATTAACATATTTCACGTTTCTGTTTAATAATGTGCACTGGCAAAATGCACAGAAAGTTAAGGTCCTGAATGGTAGGCCTATATAGTTTTTGCCTAAACACTGTATTGTAAATACTGTGAATTCGTACCTGTCGATGTACTGTTTCTCTGTTGTCACCCACTTTTGAGAATTAAGATACATCATTCCTAGACAAGTACACTACTGACTGCTATAGCTATGTCCAGTCTAAATAATTAAGAGCGGTAACAAACGCAGCAATCAGAGCCAGTGCCATGAACGAGGCTAATGCGAAGTCCTCTCACCCAGTGACAGATGGGCGATAATGCTGTTATTGCCACACGCTCATTGTAGGTACTTTTGTCTGCATTATTTAACACAGAGGTGTGATCAGCGGTGCCATAACCTCACAGTATCTACTTGAGAAGTCCCGGATTGTGTTTCAGGTAAGTAAGACTCCATCTATACCTTGTTCTTCAGAGTTCCCTCACAAACTGGCAGTATGGAGTGGTTCTGTGACTCAGGAAACCCTTCTGGAAATACATTTTGAATGGTAAATTAACTTCCTTAAAGCCTTTCACTGTTAATTGAGATTTTAAAGGATTATCTAGATTGTCACGTATGAAAAATTTGCTTTGACGTTGTTTAATGTCAACTTACTTTTGCTATTTTTTTCCCAGGCCAAAAATGAGAGGAACTATCATATTTTTTATGAAATGCTTGCCGGCCTTCCTGCACAACAGAAGCAGGCGTTCTATCTTCAGGAGGCTGAAACATATTACTACCTCAACCAGGTGAAGTGCATGATACATGGACCCAACCTTTAGGAACCAAGAACCAGGTGACACTTCAGCCAAGTTGAAAGCCCTTCAGCATATATCCTGGTGCTGTTTCAAGCAAATTTGGAAAGAGAAAAATGATCAGGAATCTCAAAATCAGGGAAATGATTTAAAAACATACAAGAAAATCAGGAAATTTGAACAATTAGTTGGCCTGGGTGAGATGTTATGGTTTGCTGGTTGTCTTTAGTGACTCACACAGCAGCCCAAGAATATGTATTACAGCAGGTCTCTGAAGCGTGGCGTGGCTCTATATGTTGGTAAAACCATAACAGGGGCGGGCGCCCCCCCCCCCCCCCCCCCCCCCGGCGGGGGGGGGGGGGGGGGGGGGGGGGGGAATCTCATAATAAATTTCTCAGACATAAACGGGGATTTATAATTCATACTCCCTTAATGAATTTATGGAATGTTCACAGACTAAGCGGCGGTGTTCAAAATTGGCCTGCGGGGACGTCTTGCCAAGACCAGCCAGCCTGTAACACGCCACAGACTAAGCGGCGGTCTGCGGGGACGTCTTGC
>JABFEA020000048.1:17044579-17068018 GCA_019775915.2 Cyphomyrus plagiostoma | reverse complement strand
CAACTCCCTGGACCCCCCTTAAATGGGTAGATCCTCCCCCCCCACCCCACTGCTCAACCCAAAGCCATGCCCTTGGGTCAGACTCATGTTCACTTTCCTGCAGGAAACGATGAGGGAGAAGATATTCACTCCTTTGACTGTTGAGAGTGCTGTTGATGCCCGGTGAGAGCCTGCCGACAATCCCAGATTGACCGCGGGGGGGTATTGCAGCTCAGTGGGTAGTGCTGTTACCTGGCACCTCTTGTGTTAGGTCTGTGTTACCTTGCATGTTCTCCCTGTGTCTTGCTGGCTTCCACCAGCTGCTCGAGTTCCTTCCCACAATAGAAACACCCGCAGTTTGGTGAATTGGCATATATTAATTACCCTTAGAATGTGACTGGTATATT
The DNA here is from genome assembly GCA_019775915.2 of Cyphomyrus plagiostoma. Classification (NCBI taxonomy): domain Eukaryota; kingdom Metazoa; phylum Chordata; class Actinopteri; order Osteoglossiformes; family Mormyridae; genus Cyphomyrus; species Cyphomyrus plagiostoma. The sequence continues at coordinate 17,067,632 of JABFEA020000048.1, read as the reverse complement.
ATCCAGGATGTGCCCATTTCGACCTGGGATAGCTTCCAGATTCACCCCCCCCCCCCCTAAGTAGGACCCCCCTAATGGAGACCTGCAACCTTAACCGCTCTGGCAGATGCTAATTTTTATAAAAGATACGTGTCATTTGATGGTCGGGTAAATATGTGTCAAATGTTTTTCTTCTGTGGGACATCCAGAGATGCCATCGCCAAGATCTTGTACGCCCTCCTGTTCAGCTGGCTCACGGACAGGATTAACACTCTGGTTTACCCAAAAAATGAAGCATTGTCCATCTCCATCCTAGATATCTATGGGTTTGAGGTAATCCCAGGAGCAGGTTATACAAACAACTGGGTTTATTTGCAAGTTTTTTTCCCTCAATTGATCTTTTACTGCATGTAAAGAAGTGTGGGCAGAACAAAAATGTACATTCTTATCTTTCAGGACCTAGCTTTCAACAGCTTTGAACAGCTTTGCATTAATTATGCAAATGAGTATCTGCAGTTTTTTTTCAACAATGTAATATTTAAAGAAGAGCAGGTAAGCGTTCTATGCTGTAAGTAAACCCTGTTGGCTTCCGGTGTTGCTTTGTCACATTGAATATTTTGGAAGCGTATAATCTCTCTTCTTGGTACGAGGATGAATACAACAGAGAACAAGTCAGCTGGCAGGAAGTGTCTTTCACCGATAACCAGGACTGCATTGACCTGATTGCCGCAAAGCCTCATGGGATACTCCGTATCCTTGACGACCAGAGTTGTTTTCCTCAGGTATGTTGGTTTTGTTAGAAAGGCCAAACAGTAAAAGAAAAAGCTAACAGCAAATAATATGCAGCAAGGATAAAGCAATACTTTTCTAACACAGCTGTCCTGTTACTAGGCAACTGACCACACCTTCCTTCAAAAATGCCACTATCACCATGGCAACAACTCCCTGTACTCTAAACCAAAGATGCCTTTGCCCGAATTCACTATAAAGCACTATGCTGGAAGAGTCACCTATCAGGTACTGTGTATAATGTGGTCCCAAACTTAGAGAGATTTTTTCCAATCCTACCAATCTTATGTGTTTTTTTTTTGTCACAAATTCATTTCAGGTCCACAAGTTTCTGGATAAAAACTTTGACCAAGTCCGTCAGGAGGTCCTTGAACTCTTCGTTCAAAGCAAAAATAAGGTGAGTGGCAAAGGTTCCCGAGGTGGCCATGGGTGCAGACGCAAGCCATGCGGCCACATGCGGGACACGCCTGTTGCTTTCCAGATGGTGGCCGGCCTCTTCTGCAATCATGCCCAGTTCCTCAGCCAGCAGTCCCACGTTAGGAAGATGAGTACCGTGACCCGGCGTTACCAGCCGCCCACCGTGGCTGCCAAGTTCCAGCAGTCCCTCCTGGAGCTGGTGGAGAGGATGGAGAGGTGGGGGATTCTGGTGGGAGGGGTCCATAGGAGGCTCGTTAACGCCGTTACTGCCTACCACCCTAATATCCTTCCCTGTCTCTAACACGATTTGTCCGCCTCCCTTAACAGGTGCAATCCCTTCTTTGTGCGCTGCATAAAACCGAACAGCAGAAAGGTATGAGAGCACCCAGCATGCATTGTGGTCCGTATCACACCGCCCATCTTCCGACTGCATGTCCGTGTGTCGAAACAGGAGCCGGGCATATTCGAGGTGGAGCTGGTCGCTACTCAGCTTCGCTATTCTGGGATCTTGGAGACGATTCGCATCCGTAAGGAAGGCTACCCCATCAGACTGGCATTCCACACATTCCTCTGCAGGTGCTTCCCTTCACAGCCGGCCATCTCTGTGATATGAACCTTGACTGGTAATAGTGATCCACTGTTGGTGTAGCTCTAGGCCTTCGTCAGTGTGTTTCCAACAGTTTGAACAGCTGTTTATGTACAACCATCCATCCATCCATCCATTTTCTAAACCGCTTATCCTACTGGGTCGCGGGGTGTCCAGAGCCTATCCCGGAAGCAATGGGCACGAGGCAGGGAACAACCCTGGATGGGGGGCCAGCCCATCGCAGGGCACACTCACACACCAGTCACGCACACAGGCACACCTACGGGCAATTTAGGAAACCCAATAAAATTGATTGATAGGCAATTAAGGTAGCATTCAATCAGTGCCAGTTATAGAGTGACAGCTGTTACTATCTATATGAGGGCAATATTTGGTACACGGCATCATGACTCGCACCTTTGAAGTAGTCATTGGTGTTCTTGGACTAAATTCTGATTGGCCCATGCCTCTTTCCCTGATTGGTTCTGCTATCAGGTACAAAGCCCTACTGGGAATAAAGCAGCCGCCTCCCCCAGAGGGTGAGAACTGTGTTCTCATGCTGAGGAAGCTGTGTCCCGTCAGGGCAGGCCAGTACCAAGTGGGCGTGACCAAGGTAGGTGTCGGCCCGCTATATGGACAAGCATCTGCTGTAGCTTTCATGCTCAGACGGCGTGTGTCTGCAGCTGTTCTTGAAGGAGGAGGTCTACCAGCTGCTGGAGAGCAAGCGGGACCGAGTGCTGCACGTGGCCGCCCTCACGCTCCAGCGCCACACGCGGATGTTCTTTGTCCGGAGACGTTTTGTCGTCTTCCGCAAGAAGATCATGTGGCTGCAGGCTCACTGCCGGGGATACCTCACTCGGTAGGATCTTCAACACCGGTCTAAAAGTCTGTCAAAAGTCGGGACACGTCAAACCACTTACAAAGGAGAGTGATAGAGTGTCGTATCATATGAGCCCCCCAAGAATTTTTTTTTTTTTTGTTTAATACTATGTTGGACAGCACATCATTTCATATATATTATTTTATAGTTTTGATGTCTTTATAATTATTCAAAATGTAGAGAATAATACAAATAAACCTTTCTATGGGTAAGTGTGTCCAAAACCTTTGACTGGCACTGTAGGCTTTTCCTAACTTGCTGTGTTTCCCACAGGAGGCGCTACGAGAAGATGAGGGCGAGCCTGGTGAAGTTCCGCTCCCTGATTCTCATGTATATCAGCCGCAAGAGATACATCAAGGTACAGGCCCTGGGGGACCGATTCATTGATTCACTCAATCCACATTTGCTCTTCTATTAGCTGAAAGCAAGTTCCCACAATGACGAGGATGATCTTGTTTATGGCTTTTGTTACAGATGAAATTTGAGGCCAAGAGATTAGCTGAGGAGGCAAGGCAGCAACGGGAAATGGTAGCCATTTTGTTTTTTCTTGAGTTCCTAATCTTTTTGTTTAAAGTTGGCAGTAGATGCCTATTTCAGCTGGTGGTGTCCCTGATGTTCACGTGCAGGAGCTGACAAAGCGGGAGGTGGTCAACGTTACTCACCTGGCCATTCCAGCTGAGCTGGCACGACTCTTGCAGACTGTTGCAGGTAGATGGTATTAACTTCATTGACGTTATTTTGAAACAGCATGCGTATTACCCTGCCTAGTTGTTTTTATTAAAACAATTTGCCAAGGGCTGCTGTAGGACTTGAACCAACCTCGTGGTTATGAGACTTAGTCCATAAACATCTATGTTCCTATCTTCCTTTGTCAGGGGATAGGGAGATGCACTCGGATTGTCTTGCGCTGGTCGAAGCCCCCAGGATTGGGGTAGACTCTCAACTTACCCTTCCACTCGACATCAACAACCACCCTATCTCCAAATATGTACAGATTCACTTTAGAGTAAGAAATGCCACCCCACCCAGGAAGTAGCATGCATATACTTGCTATTCGTGTGCAGCTTTAAAACTGACTAGGAACTAATAAGTTCAATCTAGCTACCGCCTTGAAGGTGGCTTAGAGACTTGGACCTGCATCTGATCTTTGTATGTAATAGTCTCACCTTTGATTTGTAGGAGCCCAAATTTGGCATGTTGATGGCACCTCTTGAGACCCCATTGACCCACATACAGGATGACTTACGGAGAGAGGCCCTCAGCGTCTTCATCTTGGTGAGGTCTTCATCAGTGGTCCCTGCTGCTAGACCTTTTCCTTTGTACCTCCTGCTCTGTGACCCAGTTGTCTCTGTTGAAGGTTCTGAGGTTCATGGGGGACCCCAACCTCAATGGGGCCCAGGAGAATATGTTTGGGAATTACATCGTCCAGAAGGGTCTGGCTGCACCGGGTTTGAGAGATGAAATCCTGTGTCAGGTCACCAATCAGGTCTGCAGGAATCCCAACCCATGCAATGCGGAGAGGGGCTGGCTGCTTCTGCTGGCCTGCCTGAGTGCCTTTGCACCAACACAGTCGCTGGAGAAGTATCTGCTCAAGTAAGGGGTGAAGTCAGATGGTAGTTCTTCAGATACTGGCTTGATATGCTTGACTACGCTTGGATGTTTAATGCTTTTCTCTCCCTAAGGTTTGTCTCAGACTATGCTCAGTATGATTACGAGGCACCCTGTCAGCACAGGCTCATACAAGCTATGCAGAAGTCCCGGCTTGGCCCAGAGGCTGCGAGAACCCATCCGTTGTCTTTGTTGGAGTGGACGGCCAACCGGAAGAAAGCAAGCATGGTGCTTCAGGTCCACTGCTTTGACGGTGAGCGTTGATGTGGCCAATGTGGTTTTTAGAGTGTATCATAATCAATTCTTTGTTTTCTTTCAGCAAAGGGTTGATTTTCTCCTGCAGTGTCCAGATTGGGACATCTCTGTCACTTCTTGTTTTCCATGTCCCCAGGGTCTTCTTTCCTGTGTCCCCTTCACTGCTGGACTAGTGGGGAAGACCTGGCAGGGACCATCCTACAGCACAGGTTAGTTATGCAATGTGTAGCATAGCATGGTCTGATTACCCCATGTAGCCTAGCATAGCATGGATCACTCTGCTGTGTAGAACAGCACGGTGTGCTTAGACCATGTAACTTAGCATAGTATATACCTTGGTGAGTAGTCTGTGTCTTTTATGTGGATGTTTTGGATCAGCCTTTTCTCCATATATGCTCTCTGTAGAGGTGTGGAGGATAGCTGGAGGGGCTGCGCCATCCTCATGAAGGAGCACAGCCAGTGGGTGGAGCTGGCAGGCCACGACTACGTGCTAGACCTAGTGGCCGACCTGGAGCTGGTTCCGGAGTTCCCTAGGCAGAAATCCCACTTCATTGTCTCATCGGAGGGTCCGTCCCAGGGGCGAACCCGCACCAGCCTGTAAGTGATACCCTCCCTTAAGACATTGATTGTCATGTGATCATTATATTTCGATTCCTATTCTGGCTCACTAATCCCCCACGTTGACCTTGGCAGCGCCCTGTTTGGAAGTGGCTATGGGGCAGATGAGGACTCTCCTGTCCAGCAGGACCCACCTCTCCCCAGTGGCTTGGACTCCAGTGGATTCTATGGCCATGGTGAGGTGCTGGAATGGGGACATGGACATATTTGTGATATACTGGTCTCTGGAAGATTCTGCAAAAATATGGGGTCACTGAAAAACTCTTTGTACAATACAGCTGACTTACTCTATATGGAAAAACGTACTGGGACGCTTACACCCACAAGGACTTTTATGATGTCCCACTCTAAATCCATAAACATCTATGTGGAGTTGATCCCCTTTGCAGCTATTACAGCTGCCACTCTTCTGGGAAGGATTTCCACAAGATTTTTGAGTGTCTGTGGGAATTTTTGCCCATGCATCCACAGGAGATCAGGCACTGATGTTGGGTATGAAGGCCTGGCTCGCAATCTCTGTTCTAGTTCATCTCACAGGTGTTTGAGTTGAGATCAGGGCTCTGTGCAGGGCAGTCAAGTTCTTTTACACCAAACTCACCCAATCATATTTTTATGGGCCTTGCTTAGTGCACAGTCATGCTGGAACAGAAATGGGCCTTCCCTGATTAAATGGTGTGCTTTACACCACTCCATCCAATGCTTGGCTTGGTGTAGACTTGCATGCAGATGCTCAGCTATGGAAACCAATTTCATGAAGCTCCGGCCCACAGTTTTTGTGCTGGGGTTAATGTCAGAGGAAGCTTGGAACTCTGCAGTTACTGAGTCAACAGAGCGTTGGCGACATTTTCGCACTATGCTCCTCAGTACTCGGTGACCCTGCTCTGTTACTTTAAATGGTCTGCTACTTTGTGTTTGAATTTCTGTTGTTCCTAAATGCTTCCACTTTGCAATACCACTTACAGTTCTGGACAGTTGTTACACCATGGAATATCTAGCAGAGAAGAAATTTCAAACTGACTTATTGCAAAGGTGGCATCCTATGACAATACCACGCTTGAATTCACTGAGTTCTTCAGAACAACCCATACTTTCAGAAATGTTTGTAAGCCTGACTGCATGACTTGAGTCTCAATGAAACACCTGAATTTAATGATTAGCGGTACTTTTCCACTGCCATCAACTACCGAGCTGTACCTGAGCCATAATCCAAATTGGTGGTTTCCCAATGTAAAGTATGCAAGCTGTACCCAAGCCGTAACCCCATTGACATCGCCTTACCATCAGGGCCGAAAGAGTGACCAAACCAAGCTGGTTGCGTCACCACCATCTGATTGGTTGAAATGCATAGAGATACCAGTGTTTTGGGCATGGATTATCTGAAGGAAAAAGCGTGTATTCTATATATTATTAAGTATTAGTAGTATGGCACATTACAATGTATTGATGCAGAGTGGTGGCTCTAAGGTTAGTGATCTGTGCCAGCAACTAGGTTGTTGGTTTGAATCCCGTGAATGCCAGGAGTGATCCTACTCTGTTGGGCCCTTGAGCAAGGCCCTTAATCTGCAGTTGCTACCTCCTGGGTATTATGTTAATCTACATCCAGCCCTGCAAGCAGGTTCTCCAACTTAAATGGAAAATTTCTGGGTTGCTCAATACCTTTCCGCTCTCTGACAACTCAGAACATGCAAATTTCTAATGTCCTACTTAAAGTACTATAGAACATCTGGACAGAATGAATTTGTAATGCAAATTTGCATGAGCAAATTCTAATTGCACTAGTGTTTGATGCTTGCGTAACATGGCAATTCTCAGGCACTTGCTAGTGGAAATTAGCACACAGGAGAAAAAATAAATGTGCATAGTAAATCACGATGTACACCGTGTGAACAATAAATAAGCATCTCTTTGGTTTTAAGTCACTAACGCTCAAACCTAGCAATGGCTTTACCAAGACATCCCTTCTGGAGTGTAAAACCAAAGCGAGCTGGAACCGCACTGTAAATAGTCTGTCTTTGTAGTTCAGCTCAGGTACAGTTTGGTACATAGAATTTTTGGTTACTATACAAGATATAACTATTGATGCCTGGAAATGGTGTAGTCCTTACTGTATGGACTGCATTACCTATAAGGCCATACTGTGGTCTTCTCTGTGACCTCTCCATACAGAGTCTGACAGCTTCACTGAGACTCCCAATCAGAAGGGCATGGACCGGTATCTCGACAGCCTCTTCGACCCCGTGTTCTCAGACAGCGGTGGGGTAAGACCGACTGTCTTGTCACCTCCGCCTTTGGTTTTGGAAAGACCAGGCAGTTAATGTACATCGCTTAAATACAGAATCTGGCTACTCTGGGATAAACCGTCACCGATATGTTTGCATCTGTTGTGTTTTAACATGCATTAAATGAGTTTTACGTGGCCAAATGTAGGGACAGAGGTGGATAGTTCAGGGCCAGAAAATAAAAATCCAAGATTCTTTGTCATCCAACCAGTTGCTCATAAAGAGTCACAGTTTGATTGAAACAATATTATAGTCTGGATTCCTGGACCTGAATTAAGGACTAAACTTTCACTGGGAATGAAGTTTGGTTGAGGTATTTGAATGTACAGGTTGCTGGATCTGGCATATGGCAGTTTGCACAGTTCAAGGTCTGTCATCAACTGAGGCCCAGATGAGGGGAGGAGGGAGCGATTAAATTACTTACCATAATTCCTGTAGCACAGAGGGCCATAAATTCCCTCTGCTGAACATTCATTTGCTACCTATTTTTTGTGGGTGACTGACCGAGCACGAATTACAGAGGGAGCTTGTTTTTAACCAGAAGCATGCATTACACACCATAATGTCCAGAACCGTGCGGTTTAATGACAGTAAAGTATATAGTCACAGAGTGGATGGGCGCAGATAGTCCAGACAGTGTGGTAAGTGTGCACCTGAGTTTTTGTTACGCTTGGGTCCTCCTCACAGCCTGGAGAGCAGGGGGATAAACGCTAACTGGGGTCGCCCTCTCTTAAGGGTAGTACAGTAGTCCCAGGTGAGGGAGATTAATTTTCACCCAACCTCAGAGCCGTGTGGAGTCTACAGGCTGACGGTTACTCAGCGTAAGTTACTCTACACTCCATCGCCTCCTCCTCGCCTGTCTCTTCATCTCTCTCTCCTTTGCAGGACCCAGAGAAGTCCACCAGCATCTCCGGCAGGATGAAGGGGGGTGGGGGGGTCGGAGCGAGGACAGGGGGGAGTACCCAGCCTGGCGGCCGCGGACACTACCCCCCAAGACTGCAGCCCGGAGGTGAGCTCGCCGGCCCGAGACCTTCTCACACTGAGCTCTCTGGCTCATGGACCAGGATGCTTGTGGTCAAACTGGACATGATTCCTGTCCACAGGAACCAAGCTTTTGTGAGAGACAGGTGGCTGTTAGGTCGCTGTGATTCAGGCACCGTGTTTTTCTCCTTTATCCTGTTGCTATAGCAGGCCGAATGACAATATTGAGTGTAAAAAGCACAATGACTGCCCCTCTCCTCATGGATAATTGAGTGACTATCCTATGCACCCCCATGTGAGGAGTGTCTGGAGTTTGGTGGACTGTAGGCCCCCTGCCGCTAATCTGAAACATGACCTGCGTGCATTTCTGAGCTGAGGGGGAATTTATCATGCTGCGGGGCTGGTTTTTATTTGAGTGCTAATTATTACAATTATTAAAATCATGCAGTTTAAAATAACACCCAGATCTGAATGATCTTTTCTCCTGCCTTGTGGGCAGTTGGCGCTCTTGAGGGTCCTGCTAACTTGCCTGACTGACCCACAGCTGTGCAGGTCCTACCTGTGAAGGGGACCATGGTACCAGGGGTCAACCCGGTGCCACCCATCTCCCGCACTGTGGAAGAGGCATCAGCCACACCCCCTACGCCGGCCACGCTCCCCACCTTGGTGCCACGCCCCAAGCCCAACCCCACACCGGCCACGCCCTCCACATCAATGACACGTCTCACGTCAGCTGAAGAAGAGATTCCACCTGCCCCTGTGATGCTGCCCTCGCCAGCGATGTATGCTATGCCACCGATGGGCACTGTACCAGGAATGCCACCGATGCCAGTGATTCCTGTGATACCCAATGTGCCGGGTATGGAACACATACCATCTATATGGCTGTGACCCTGTGCTGCTGTATGAAGCAGGGATGCATGGACGATGGTCTTTATCTTATTATATTAAATGGATCTCGTGTCAATGGGTAGGTCTCACTTTTATCCATCTCATCCCATAGGTGCAGAGCAAAGCGTTTTGGCCCAGCAGCAACAGGCCATCATCAACCAGCAGGCCATCATCTTGGTTGGTGTCTTTCCCATAATGCTCCCATATGCTACTCTCCTTTAGCCTCTGTTTAGCCACTGCGTACCTCTTTCTCCGTCTGTCCACCAGGCTCAGCAGATGACCATGCAAGCCATGGCCCTGCAACATCAAATGTACAGTGACCACATGACCAGCCCCGTGAGCGGTCACGTGACCAACCCTTACGTCAATCCCTATGCGAGCCCTCAGCCCCATCAGCCTCCGCTGACCCCGCTGCCTCGGGCCACCCTTCCGACCTCCGTAAGTCTCCACCTGCTTCTCGCCATCCGCCCCCCCACCCCCTGCCAAGCCCCCGTCCTTATAGCCATGACCTCTGACCGGCCATCACTATTTCAGAGCGCTCCCATGGCGGGAAGCCCACTTCGGAGCCAGGGGAGGCCCCCACACCATGGTGCGTCCATCACCTGACAGGAAGTGCCCGGGAACAACATGTGGGCAGAGTGTCAGAAAGTGACCAACCTTTGATTTAGGATAAGCACAACCATACAACTGTGTGCAAATTAAATAAAACAAGTGATCGCGTCTATATGCAGAGAGACTGACCATAGTTAAGACGGACATCACGGTCACATTAAGTCATACTTATTTCCATGGGTCTAGTTTTAGGACCTAGTGGATTGATAAAAATTGTATGGGGAGAACCCAGGTTATCCAATCCATCGCAGGACACACACATGCCATTCATGCCTATGGGGAGTTTGGCAGCTCCAATTAAGCTCAGCATGGTTTTGCACTGTGGGGGGAAACCCCAGGACAACACAGGGAGGCGCCCAACCCCATAGCATTCGCCTGAAACACACATGGATGGCAGAAGCAGAGTCTAACCACCCAGCTCTAACCCCACCCGAGCAGGCCTGCCAATCTGTGGGCACAGTGTCTCCTCTGTCCATCCACTCAGCGTACTCTCTGCCCAGTTGCCTGTGCAAACCAGCAGGTCCCAGGCCACTGCATGCATATATGTGTGACAACCTGTTTCAATTAATTTACAGAAGGGTGTAGTGATTCAGGGCTGTACTCTGATGCTCCAGATTTTAGCTTCAGCACTGGGGCCTACAACAAATGAATATGTTATTAAATAATTCTCCATGGTTCCCCTTTGAGTTATTGTTACTATGTGGAAAGCTGTGGTCTACTTGGACTATGTCCATGGGTGAGCATTTCAGTGTGGTTGTACATCGCACACCCCTGCCTCCCTCCCCAGCCCTGCCCGACAACGTGGTGAGGTCCTCCGTCACCAACGCGGAGCACATCGATCCCAGCCACAACATCAAGGACATTATCAAGCAGCACCAGCCGGGCCTGCCGCTCAGGCCCTCCGAGATTGCCAGGTCCCTGCCTGCGCCTCGCCGCTTAGCGCTAGGCCCGCCCTCGCACTTCACTTTTTAACATTTGCTGCCCCCACCCTGGGAACAGGAAGGAGGGGAAGGTGTTCGTGAAGAAGCCGGACCCACACGATGAAGCCATGAGCATCCTGAAGGGCCAGATGGACACTCAGCCCCCCCAGGCAAGTAAAACCTCATAAAAACAAGTGAAACCAGACATTAACAATCACTTTTGGGCATCATCACAAAATCACCAATTGAGGTCAGCAACGGTCGCTTATCAGAGAGCGATGTCATTCTGAGGGCTCCATCTGATCTTGCCGAGACAGGCCCCCACTGCCCCAGCTCCCACCCTGTCCCCAGCAAAAAACCCCAAGGACGGTGTCCCCACCCCCACTGTGGACAGGAGCACCAAGGCAAGGCCCCCAAAGGAGTCTGAGAGACCCCCAGCCCCAATGCCAGGTGAGCATGAGAAACTGCCCTCCTGGGTGGATTCGCGCTTCCCAGTCTCACCTAATGCTCCATTAACACAACATAACACTGTATGACATTGAATAATTTCACTATAGTACATCACTCTTAGTAATAGTGTCCTGCTTAGGGAAAGAAATATTAAAAATCCACTTCTGTGATAACATGTCAGTCTTGAATTAATCTAGAATTGTGCCATGCTAGTATTTAGTCTAGTTTCTCAATGGATAGCTTGAATGGAGGAGATGTTGTCCCATAAATGTTATTTACGATAAAAGCAGAAATTCGCCCACCTTTATTTTATACAATGTACAGTGTTCATAAAATTGAGAAGGATAAATCACGATGTATTTGGAGGGGTGCCACAGATGCATTGTGGGTAGTGAGTGGTTGGCATGTGCTGCGCATGCAGTGTCTAGGGAGCTGCCGGTGGAGGAGGAGAACATACAGACGCAGCTGCACCGGTGGAGCAGTGAGGAGCATTACACTTACGTCAATGTCCCCTGGAAGCTCTATCTGCGGAAGGAGGTAAGAGGCCACAACCATTATAGGCCACACCCCCATAGGATACACCTTTCATCATACCACCAGGCAACACCCCCGTAGGCCACACCCACATCGACCACACCCCCATATGCCACACCTCTCATCATACCACCAGGCCACACCTCATAGGCCACACTCACATCAACCACACCCCCATAGGCCACACCTCTCATAATACCACCAGGCCACACCTCATAGGCCACACCCACATTGACCACACCCCCATAGGCCACACCTCTCATCATACCACCAGGCCACACCTCATAGGCCACACCCCCATAGGCCACACCTTTCATAATACCACCAGGCCACACCTCATAGGCCACACCCACATCGACCACACCCCCATAGGCCACACCTCTCATAATACCACCAGGCCACACCTCATAGGCCACACCAACTTCGACCACACCCCCATAGGCCACACCTCTCATCATACCACCAGGCCACACCCCATAGGCCACACCTCTCATCATACCACCAAGCCACAGGCACATTCAGTGTCATAGCTGTTAGGTAGAATGACAATGATATTAATTAATAATCTGTTTTATTTTCTTTCACAGGTTTTCTACCCTAAAGACAGTTTTAATAACCCACTGCTGCTGGACCTCATATTCAGACAGGTGTCTCTTACAATGCCAACATATTTGTCTATCTGATGAACAAGGTAACAACTTTTATATGTAAACTTTTCCTTCTGGCCTCCTTTTTTTCTTCATGTCGCCCAGATAGTGCATGACACGTTCTCCGAGGCCTGCATCCGCATCACGGCAGAGGAGCGCCAGAACATGAAGTCGTTGTTTGGTAAATGCTGCCCCACCCCAATCACGCCCCTGTACCCAGTGGGCAATGTGGTCTGCCGCGGCTGAATAGAATTTGTCTGCTGCCTCCTAGTGGAGAACCGCATCGAGCTGAGCTCAGCGCCACCAGACGAGGGCGTGAAGAAGAAGGTTGTCAATACAGCCCGAGACACCTGGGAGATTTATTTCTCTCGCCTCTTTCCTGCATCTGTGAGTCTCTTCCAGATTCTCTCTTTATGCCACACGCACACACACACACACACACACACACACACACACATAAAACAATCAGGGAGACACAGCAGCAGTTTCTCACAAAGAGTGGTGTGTGCACTGTGTGATTCTGCATGACCTCTCGTGACCCCCATGACCCCATCGTGCCTCGTAGGGCAGCGTGGGAACTGGAGTCCAGGTGCTGGCCGTGTCCCACAGGGGGATCAAGTTGCTGAGGCTGGTGAAGAGCAGTGCCTCAGCACAGGAGTTCTTCCGGGTTCTTCGGCCGTACAGGTTGGATGGGGGAGTACAGTACACCCGGAAAACTTTGGTTGAATACTATAAATCTGCTATAAATCTAATTTGGAGCAAACCCCATTAGCAATACAAAGCTTAGGTGATAAAGAATAAAAATAATATGGTTGTCTCAAGAAAAATTGGCAGTAAACTTTATATTGATTTATTTAAACCTATATTAGGTAATGCTGAAAAGGAACCATCATTAAAACTGCAAAGCTTTCCAAGTTTGGTTTCCTTTGACTAAGTAAACATTCTAGCACAATTTCTTTATGGTTTGAACCTAGCAGACTGTGGCGGTCCAGGCAAAATGACGACTGCATGTACATGAAATGCCACGTGGATAGTGTACTTGGCACACCGTGCCAGCCTAGGGGTACACTGTCGCAGCGGGTAGCGCTGCCGCCACACACCGCTACTTGTGTGTGTGGGTACCTTTTTGGCAGATCTGCCGATTTTCTCATACTGAATTGCAGTGCTTACATTGACCATATATGTGACTCTGCACCCTGCAATGTGTTGTTGGTTCCTGCCTTGTGCCAACTGCAATGTATGAATTATATTGTATTATATAATCGACTATTTGATGAATCATCAGATTAACCGGGACATTATTTGATTATTAATATAATCGATAGTGAGAGTCCTGCTTAAGGAGTCTGTTTCATTTTACCTTCCCTCTTTCCAGCTACACGGACATCATGTTCGTCACCATTCCCTCTAAGAACATGCTTGAGTTCAACCTGACCAACGAGAAGCTGATCCTCTTCTCCGCAAAAGCGCCGCAGGTCAAAGCCATGATTGACTTCTTCATCACCGAGCTGAAGAAGGTGGGCTCAGGAACACCCACCACCCAGCCAGGGAGGTGTCATGCCCTCTAGGAGGATGGCGCTCACGGCCCCTCACCTGTCTCTCCTGCCGTAGGACTCGGATTATGTAGTGGCAGTGCGTAATTACATCACCGATGACCGGTCACTGCTAAACTTCCATAAGGGCGACATCATCCGGCTGCAGACCATGGAGGGCCTGGAGGAGGGTGAGACACCTCCGTGACCTTACACTCAGCAGCCAGCAGGTGGCATGCCGGTTACAGGGTGACGGTGTCTGACTGGGTTTAGGCACTAACCACAGCCGCGAACCTCTGACCCGCTGGCTGTTTCTCAGGGCACTACTATGGCTGCATTGTGAAAAAGAAGGTGATGTTCCTGGAGGAGATAAAGAGAGACACCCCTGACTTTGGTGGGTCCGTGTGCATCTTGCATGCGGACGTGGTGTAGGGCCTCGCTGCTTTCGTTTGCTGTGTCCTCAGGCCTGACTGAACATTATCCAGCAGGAAGTTCTGATTCCTGACGTCGTGCTTCACTGCTGGGCCCTTGTGACCTCGTTTTGTGCTTTGTGTCTGGTTTAGAGCCTTCCCCTTCTGGATCTCCTCTCTGCATGTCGTGCTTTGGCTGCTTTGTGTTGCAATGGGTGTTACTGAGCCCAAGAGAGCGTTCAGCACGATGGTCTCCATTCTCATCTCCTGAGAAGCTAAGAACCTGTGTCTCTGTTTCACACACACGTTTTCCCGCAATCCACCAAGGCTGGAAGTTCGGGGCCGTCCACGGCCGCTCTGGCATGTTCCCCGTTGAGTTCGTCCAACCAGTGGCCGCCCCCGACTTCATCAGCCTACCCGTGGACAGAAAGGAGGAGCCCAAGAACAAGGAGGGGCGCGTGGCAGCATCAGCAGCGGTGGCAGTAGCTGTGGCATCCACTGCGGCGGCCCATGAGTTGGACCGAACCACTGAGGTGCGTGGGGGTTGGACGGCAGGAATTGTCGGCCACTCTTAACCACTGACTGACGTCATGCTATGCGTACAATCTTCCGCCACACGTCTATCACTAGCAGGATTGTTGTATTCAAGCCCAAGACTCATGTGTGGGCAAAGGAAAAATAGATAATGGACGGTAAATTGTATTACTGGTTTACCTGTAGTGTACTTTTGAAAATTGCCCTGCCATTGGATTGCTCTGTCATCTGTTTTTGCATGTAGCTAGAATTCTCTCAGTTATTCCTAATGACTTGGACTCGAGTACCCATGATTCAGACTCAGCCACCTGGAATTACAGGATGTGATGATGTAGTACCAAGGTTTTTCCACTAGGTGGCTCCAGCTGTCAGTGAGTACACGGATGCTTATGAAGGCGGCACGGCAGAGGTGGATGAGAGGATGTTACAGGACAGCAGATACAGTATGGTGGAGTTTGCCAAGAAATACTTCAGGGAAGCCCAGGGCAAAGACAGGTCTGCTTTTTTCCTTTTTTATTTTATATTTTGGTTTTAACCTGGTGCTCTGTCCAGGATGTACCAGTGTCTCGAATCTAGTGCTGCCTCCAATAGGCTCCAGGCCATCACCAACACCCTATATTGGATAAGTAGTTGGATGAATGGATATATAAAATAAAGGTGGGCGAATTTCTGCTGTAAGTATTTCAATACTTCTGTGTCTTCCAGCAATTCATATAAACAGAGGTCTAAGAAAGGCAGAGATTCAAGGGAACCATCAGATATGGTGAAATATTCCAAGGTAAGAGCTGTGGCTGACAGACACAGCTAGTGTGTTCTTGAGAAGTACAGTCTGCATCAGTATGTCGGTTTGCCGTGCTGACGGCTCTGTTTGGGGGGGCTGCTTGTGCCATGTCATCTGTGCTTGTCCCAACAGTCCCCAATTCCGGAATCTTTGATCGATTTCACTGATGAAAACATGAACAAGGTGGCAGCGGATATTTTCTTGGGTAGGTTCGGGGTGCTGTACTGGTACTTTTCCACCGGGAACCGAGACGTACCCAAGCCAAACTGCAAAGAGACGCTTTTGTAAAGCATGCGAACCGTCTCTGCGCTGACATGGCCCTACTCGCTGGCAGGTCTGAAAGCATGACCAAATCGAGCCGGTTGGGTCACCACTACCTGATTGGCGTGGAGACAAGAAAGAGCCGACGATCTGTGTCAGTATGGATGGTTTAGTAGTATTGTGTATTGCGATGTATTCATTTTCAACATGAGAACTTGTAAAAGAACAGCGGAGCAGAATGGATTCGCAGTGCCAATTTATGCATGCTAATGCTACTTCCACTAGCGTTTGATGCTAACGTAACACAATGCTCGTCACAGATGTACTAAGAGAATTGTGTTTTATGTTGCTGTTGCTCTCCAAACCTAGTAACGCCTTTACTGAGCCAACCCTTCTGCAGTGAGCTGGAATCGCACTCTAAGTACTGTCTCCTTATGGTGTGAGTCCGGTTTAGCCTGGTTCATGTATGCCAGTGGAAAAGCCCCATATTTTCCTCTCTTAGCTGCAATGGAACTTCTATTGGTGGAAGCGGTCATCCTAAGAGCACTGTAAATCACTTATTGTTGTGTGTGTTTTTTTTGCTCAGCTGTAATGAAGTTCATGGGAGACTACCCCCTTAAGGGCCAGACAGAGCAGGAGGTCGTCAACACCTTCCTAAGGGTACGGAAGGGACCTTGTTTGCTTTGATGCGGCGCTGCTGTTAAGTGGATGATTTTCATTCTTGCCCCCCCAACCCCACAGCTTAGCGGGGAATACGCACTAATGAAGGATGAAGCTTATTGCCAGGTCATCAAGCAGATAACTGCCAACACCAGCCCCAAAATGTATGCGACGCCGCCTTTGTTGCCCCATGCTCACCCCCCTTCAGAAACGTCTGCTGACCCTGACTCTTCTCTCCCCTGCGGTCCACAGGGACAGCTGCCAGAGGGGCTGGCGCCTACTGTACATCCTCACAGCCTACTACCGCTGCTCCGAGGTGCTGAAACCGTTCCTGCTTAAGTTCCTGCAGGATGTGGGCCGGACCGCTGGCGTGCACTTCCAAGGTGCGCCCCCTGCTGGTCGATGTTACCATCCAAATCAAACTGACTAATCTCAACAGTCACTTCTCATAACATCTCCTTATCATTCTTCAACTGGAAATGGTAGGAGGAAAGTCATTAGTTGTCATTGTTGACACACCAGTGCAGAACAGTGAGATGGGTCCTCTACATTTAACCCATTTGTGACATAGCAGGGGGCAACTAATTCAGCGCCCGGGGAGCAGTACTTGGGGGTGCTACCTTGCTGGCCAGGGATTCAAACCAGCAATCTTTCAATTTCAAGTGTGTCCCCCTAACCGTTAGGCCCCCACTGCCACCGAAAATAAGGTGATATGTTAAAAAGTTTTATATGAAGTGGAAACATGACATCAATCTGGTGCTGCTGTTGACAGGGATCGCAAAAGCTTGCGAGCAGAATCTGAGGAAGACTTTCCAGTGTGGTGGGCGCACTCAGTTTCCAAGTAATATGGAACTCAAAGCCATGGTGGTAGGTCTACTCAGATGTTCTTCCAGCACCCAGCCATGACCTCAGAGCTGGCTCCAAACTTTATTTTCCTTCTCCGTTGAGCGCTGGAACATTAACTGCATGCTTTTGGGGGTTTTTTTAGGCCGGCCGAAGCTCCAAGCGGCAGCTCTTTCTCCTGCCTGGAGGCATTGAGCGGCACCATAAGGTCAAAACTTGCACGGTGAGTCTCCATGCTCTGGTCGGATCAATGGATGGATGAAGGTATAAGAACTCTTCAATTCATGAAGGTAAAGATGTGCACTTCTCTGCTCAGATTGCCCTAGATGTCATCGAAGAGCTCTGTTATGAGATGGACCTGCACAGGCTAGAAGCCATGGATGAATATGCTGTCTTTGTGGTCACTAACAGAGGTGAGAGAACCTGCAACCTCGCATTGCCAATCTGCTATGGAAGCTGTCAGGTCAATCCTCCCGCTATACAGCACGGTGTCCCGTGTCTGCATCCCTCCGCAGGTCAGAACGTTCGCCCCCTGACCAAGAAGGAGTACATTCTGGATGTGGCGACGGAGGCCGAGCCCATCGACAGCAGCTATAGCTTCTGGTTCCGAAGGGTGATCTGGTGTCACCCAATGAAGTTTGACAACGAGCTCTGCGTCACCATGCATTACAACCAGGTGACAGTGACGGCAGTCCGCCCCAGTGTTGGGACTGGGGAGGTAGAAATCTACATCAGTCGCTTACGCTTGAGTTAACACAAGTACTCTGCATTGTGTAACGCAAATGGCCAGGTTCTCCCAGACTACCTGAAGGCCCTGCTCAACACCGTACCCCAGGAGAAGGCCAGCGAGCAGCAGCTCCAGCAGCTGTCCAAGCTGGCCGCTTTGCAGCACCGCGCTTCCGACAGTGTCTACCTGCCCACCATGTAGGTCCAAGAGGCTCCTCACCTTCTTGACCTGTAACTGGCAAGTTTTGCCTCACAAGAATTGAAGGAACTCTGATTTTCCAAGATCACCGAGTCTACAGGCAATCAGGTTGTTTATCAGTCGGTAAAAGTTTTGTTTCGGGAATCGGGATGAAGGTAACCACCAACCCTTAAAAAAAATTAGACTTATTAACACATTTGCTGTCTCCAAATGTTGCCAACTCTCACACATCTGGCGTGACACTCACACTTTCAGACTCATGCTTCACACAAGAAAGATTATGGAATATTATATATTATTCCATTATCAACCTAAAATTAGCTACATCAAATGTGCTGGGGTAGTTTGCAAACCCTATTTACAAGATAACGTAGCTTTAATAGCTACGTTAGACTTACTGACAAATTTGCTATCTCTAGGCTGCTGAAGTTACCTTTAATCACTACATGAATCTCATTAACACAAGTACCAAAACAGCTCTAACGCTCATATTTGATGGTCCCGTGTTGACTCTGTAATGACTGCGTGTCAATGGCCCCCAGCCGGGAGGTGCAGGACTGCATTCCCCCACAGCTCTACGGACTGCAGCGTCCTCAGCAGTGGTTAAACATGGTCACCCAGCACATGCAGCAGGTCCAGGCCCTCAGCCCACACCAGGCCAGGGCCCAGTTCCTGGGTAAGGCATCGCTTTACTGAACCATAACCTTTAATTTTGTCTCTAGGGTCATTTAATCATTCAACTTGCATGTGTAACATCTGCGTGCTCTGCTGCGCCGGTGTCCCCCCCCCCAGGGCTGATCAGCACCTTCCCCATGTTCGGCTCGTCCTTCTTCTACATTCAGAGCAGCAGCAACAGCGCCATCATGGCTCCCTGCATTCTGGCTGTCAATCAGAACGGCCTCAACTTCCTCAACAAAGACACCCATGTAGGTCTCGCCCTGACCCCCTGGAGCAACCGGTTTAGGTTTGGCTTCATCTCTAACTACCAAACCTACTAATGCTGATCCTTCTCAGGAGGTGATGATGAAGTTCCCCCTGAAGGAGGTACAGTCCACACGGACCCAGAGGCCAACAGCAGGTTCCAGTTTCCCATACGTGGAGATCATGCTGGGGAACCTAATGACTCAGCGTATATCCCAATTACAGCTGGAGCAGGTAAGACCCTAGGGGTGGCCTGTATATTGCCAGACTAAAACTCCATTGATTTTACACGGCTTATGCCTTGGTCCCCATGGATGGCCAAAGAGAAGCCTTCTCTTCCTTCACTTGTAACTCTGCCCATAGAGTCTGGAGCTCTGTCGTGTAATTGCCATGCACGTGGAGAACCTGCTGTCCATGCGAGAGAAGCGATTGACGCTGCCACCCAGCGAGATCACCTTACTGTAAGGACAAAGGGGTCCATCTCCAAGTCAGCCATACAGACAACAACTCTTCATCCTGGTACATGCATTCATCCAGTGACTTGAAGTTTACATATTTTTTCCGATATGTTTTTTCCACAAAATAAAGATTTTTAAATAATAAAGTCAACAGTAATGTCTAATTCTTTAAGTGCAGAAACACGGGCTGAAGAAAAGCATGGGACACCTGAACTGAGTTCATTGGAATATTCAGATGTACCAAAGAGTCTAACAAATCCCATAGTTTAATGCTAACGGGTGAAAAGATATATGTGATCTGATATTTAAAATGCAATGTGTTGTATTTATACACCCAACGTGTTTCTATGGATATTTTAAATGTATGTAAACGCAGACTGAAATCAATTAATAGCGCTATTTTTGTAAAACATTAAATATTTATATAGAAACTGGATGATCTCCTTTTTTATTCATGCGCGGAACAACCAACTCTTGATCGGAACTCCTGATGTGTAGAGGCACGTGTATAGATGGCGATCCCCTCTCAAAGGCGTATCTCTTCACGAAAGGTTAATAGGTTGCTGCCTATTCGGATGGACGGGAGTCGAGTATCTAAAGCGGCCGAGTGTTATAAATATAACAACAGCTGCGCAGTCAGTCACCCGGCCAGCGTACAAATAGGATTTCTTTGCAATCTCGATGGTTCTCCCACGTTGATAGTGGATAACACACCTCTTCAGGTCTATCACCAGCAAGAAGTATTTCGGTCCATTAAGACTATGACAGCTACATTAATAAAAGAATAACACTGCAAAAACATACCGTTTATGTATGACACAATTACTGTGGATTTCAAAACTCGGTACATTCGAGCGGTCATGGCATCATTGCTTTATCTCGCCGGCTGTAAATAGCAAATACACATCCTTGATAAGTTTTTAACAACGCACGCAGTACAGAATTCACCGAGATTAAAACTCCGTAACTCTCCTCCTCTTCACAGCCTTTTCGTATTTACATATTATCACTGACGTTTATTCCAACCAATGGTGTTTAACAACGATCCATGGCACTCTGTAATAACCAATCAAAATATTCATAGGGCGTGACATAGGAAGTATTCGCGCGTCCTCTCAGTGACTGTTGCAATGCTTGACAACGGTAAACTATGCGAAACTAGGAGGTACGCAGGGGCGTACGTATAAACAGTGACCAACAAGCTATTTTAATGAAGTGGAGAGAGGTGAGACGATATTGCCAGGGATCGACTTGGGGGGGTATTCAAAGATCTTTCTCCGATTTTTAATTAAACAAGCTGTTGCTATGGATAAGCAAAAGGCGTAAACTGGTTCGTCGGAGCAAGCGCGGTATGCGGCGCATGCGTGGACGTTGCAGTGGGTCACACGAGTTTATTTCTCGACTCTGTTTCTTTTTATGTAAGTGACTGAAACGCAGGACAAGGTTATAAAAGTACAGCGATACACATTGTCCCATGTTCGCCGTTTTCTCTAGTTTGCTGGGTAGGACGTTGCATGTACGTGGAATTTCAGAGATTTCTGCGAATGTGTTATTTTGAAAGGATGCTACAGGCTAGCTGAAATACACGCAGAAATAGCGATTGCCTGAGAATAAGGACGCATATGTTTGCATATTCAGCTTATATGCATCGTTCAACAAATATAGTTTACAGAAGGATTGCTGGTGCGCTGTGTCACGTTTGCGTTTTAGATGTCCAGGTAGAATAGTTGTCATCGATAAGATAAACTAGGTGCCTGATCAACCAGTTAATAATTCAACCCTAAAGTCAAAAACATGTGAGTAGATTTCAGTTTTTGTCAGAGTGCTGCTTAAGGAACCGGCGATTCTTTTAGTGCGTGTAAGATGGCAGCAAGCGGCTTCACCGACTTGAGGGAGAAGTTGAAGTCGATGACCCCGCACAGGGACACCCCTCGGAGCGAAGTTTCGAAACCGGGCTACGGACGCAAGCGGAGACGCCGGGATTCGGACGGCGAGCAGAGCGACCACGAAGAACAGCGGGAGCTGCAGGCGCACCGGGTGAAGAGCTGCGTCAAGCAGGCCAGCATCTTCAGTCCCGAGGAGTGCCTCCGCATCGAGTCCAGAATCGACGAGGTGGTCGCCAAAGCCGAGAAGGGTCTGTACCGGGAGCACACCGTGGACCGGGCGCCCCTCCGCAGCAAGTACTTCTTCGGGGAGGGCTACACGTACGGCGCCCAGCTGGAGAAAAGGGGGCCGGGTCAGGAGCGGCTCTACTCCAAAGGTGAGGTGGACGAAATCCCGGACTGGGTGTACGAGATGGTCATCAAGAAGCTGGTCTCCAGCCGCGTCATACCCGAGAACTTCGTCAACAGTGCCGTCATCAACGACTACCAGCCCGGAGGCTGCATCGTGTCCCATGTGGACCCCATCCACATCTTCGAAAGGCCCATCGTCTCCGTGTCCTTCTTCAGTGACTCGGCTCTCTGCTTCGGCTGCAAGTTTCAGTTCAAGCCCATCCGTGTGTCAGAGCCCGTGCTGTCCCTCCCCGTCAGGCGGGGGAGCGTCACTGTTCTCAGGTACCTGTAGAAAAGATGAATAAAAGGTTAAAAGACAATTTAGAGTGTATTCGTCTAAGGTACAAAAGCAAGTCGTATTCTTGGATTCAAAGTAGAACTTCTGCACTGTTTACCACTGCCCAACTTGGTGTGACAGAAAGGGACTTTACCTAAAATGTATGTTATGGTTTAAGTGATAAATTCAAGGACGTTTTGACAGCAGTGGTCCAAAGATGTACTCTTCTTTGTAATTGCAGTGGATATGCAGCAGATGAGATAACCCACTGCATTCGGCCGCAGGATATCAAAGAGCGACGAGCTGTCATCATACTGAGGAGGTGAGATATCATTTCTCCCTCCCCGGAAAAGCTTGTTGGCAAAATGTTTCCTCATCTCAAAACACCAGTGTATCATTCACAAAGTTACATTATCCCTGTTAATAATTTCTGTAATTTGCCTTTTTTCCCCCTCCAGCTTATTGGTGGCTCTGTAGAGACCCTCCTTGACTGTCAGCATTTCCCCTGTGTTTCGTAGAACCAAACCGGACGCCCCGCGACTGGAGCTAAATCTGGCCGGTGATGAGCTCTTCCCCAGCTTCACCCCCAGCAGACGGAAGATGCTAAGGGCTAAGCGGACCCGCCAAAAGGCCGAGCCGGATGCAGCACACAGGTAACCATCCGGGGGGGGGGGGGGGGGGGGGGGGGGGGGGGGGGGGGGGGGGGGGGGGGGGGGGGGGGGGGGGGGGGGG
>JABFEA020000048.1:17032961-17044479 GCA_019775915.2 Cyphomyrus plagiostoma | reverse complement strand
CCAAAGGGCAAAGCGCACCCCCCAAAACGCCGACCCTGATCAACCAAAAAGTTAACCAACCGCAACCCCCCCCCCCCCCCCCCCGGGCAGTCATGGGAACATTCACATGAAAGGAAAAATGACATGGGTAACATATGTATTTATTATAAGGCTGACTCTTAACAATGTCCCTGTGTGTCGAAGACCTGTTCCATCTTCACGGAGATCGTGAGATCCTTGCTAGGTCGATCCAGTCCGTACCGAAGGCTCCTTTCTTTGAAAGCAGCTGTGCCCGTTTCCGCGGCGTCACTCTAGGAGACCTCGGCGTTGGACTCACTTGACATGATGCCCCCCGTTCCTCTTGCAGGCCCCGGATTCTCGAGATGGACAAAGAGGAGAACCGGCACCCGTCGCTCACCTGCAGGCGCAGTTGCCGGAGCGATGTCTCCCTGGATGGTGCGCGGCGGAGGTTCCATGATCCTGGCAGGATCGCGAAGAGGGAGAGACGCTGAGCAGGCGGGTGCCTGTGCAACTGAGCTCTGTCCACAATTCCCATTTTTATTTATCTTAGGCATCAGGAACCTCAAATCTTGGACTCTGCTCTACGTAACGAATGCTGCTGTGTGCCAGAGGTTTCCATCTCCTAGCAGATTCTCTAGAACAGTGTTTCCCAACTCAGTCCTCAGGGAACCCCAGACAGTCCACGGTTTTGCGTCCTCTCAGCTCACCTGTACCAGGTATTTGGTGTTCCTGATTGGCTGGGAGCTGGGAGGGAGCAAAAACATGGACTGGCCGGCGTTCCCTGAGGACTGGGTTGGGAAACACTGCTCTAGAAGTCCTCATCTCACAAATGTAGCTTGACTTTCTGCATGTTCAGCTTTTTTTTTTTTTTTTTTTTGGCCCCACCCTCATCCCTTATGGTGATGATGTTGCAGAACGTGATGTAGCACCTTAGAGTAACCATTCTGGTTAAATTTATGATTTATTTCAAATAGTTAAATATTTGCACATTAGATATAACATGACTGAACATTTTCAGAAATTGGGGTCTTTTCAGTTACAGACATTGCAATATAAACCGTATGTGATATTTCTCTTCCTCCCCAAATACCATGCAGTCTTTTAATTATTATTATTATTACTATTACTGCTACAGAGACTACATAAATTTGCTTATAGTATTGGGGCATATCTGTCTCTCCATATAAGGTATGAGCTATTAGGTATATATTTTCTGTAAGCCCTGTTTGTTTCAGTGACTATCCCATTTCATAAATTACTTTTCTTGGAAGTGTATAGATTTTTTTAGTCTTATTCAGAAGTTGCCATAATAGGTCACTTGTGCAGATTTGCGTCTCATTTCAGTGACTTCAGTGCTTTATGCTGTTGAATTACCATTAAGGAGTATGTATTTTGCATAACAAGTGTTGCATTCAAGTCTATGCATTGCTTTTATTCAATTCTGCATGTAAGTGAGAGGTTTTCAGGATTCCTCTGAAAGGATTTGCTCGACTTGTTCTTTAAAATGCTGGGGAACGTGGGAAGTGATTTTTCAAGGATTTCAAAGGAATTGCTTTTGGAGCATTTGTGTTTATTAATTGCCCGATGATGTTCAGACTACCACCTACAAAAAAAGTGTTAAGGATAGGCTATAATGCTGCCGCTTCAGCATTTTGGTGAGGAAATGATTTTGTATGAGTTCACAACGTACATCTGACGTTTTCATTTGTTTTGTTGAGGATGCAGTTTCAGAATGTGTGTGTATACGACTTGGACTGGAGAATGGATATAAATGGATAAATGAAAAATTGGTATGTAATAGGGGAAATGTATTTTTATGTACAAATGTGTCTTGTTCTGTTTATTTATTGTCCGTGTCTCTGTAGCCCTATTGGCACTTGACACCAAACAAATCTTACTATATATATTTATTACTTGTGGTGCCACTCGCTTTAAAAGTCGACATTTGTGTAATAGGACTCAGTATGACTTTCGTTAGTTAAATTACAGTTAAAGTAAAGCAAGTCAAAGGTGACTCGTACCCAATGGAAGAAGCTGCGGCGAAATGTATTCCATCGGTGACTTACTCTGCCCGCAAGGGGGCAATAGAAGGTAAATGGCCAAGAATGCACAGGATAAATACATTTCCAGTGTAATGGGGTATGCATAGTTACTGGATCTCGTAAACATGCTCTCTTAAAAGAAAGTAAAATTAAATGTAAATTCTACAGAAAACGTAAGGATTTTATGTATTACGTAATGTAAACAAACGTCAAATGGTCAGTTTAAATGCCCGCCATTAAAACTATAGTATTTTTTTCTCTTTTTACATTTAGTCATTAAAAAAATAGTTGGATCCTGCTTTACAGTTCTGGCAGGCACCAGGAGCGACTCGATAATCGGCTTAAAAAACGCATCGACGATACTCAGTTTATCATGTTTTAGCTCTCACTGCAGTCAAATGTTTCGGCGTTTAAGGATCAACTACAAAAATATAATGCTATCCTGCGGTTCTGCTTTATTTTAAAAAATAATTAAAAAGTCTTTTTAGGCTGTCAGACCCGTAATCTATGCACATTAAACAGCAAGTCCTGGTCACTTAAAAAGCAGAACGTAAACCGCTGTTTCTGCAGGATTGAACCCAAACCAGTATCATGCAGTCGTCTGCACTGATTGTTCTTGTCCCTTTTGCAGAATATTATTTACCCCCGAATGTATTTGATTCAGTCCAAGGATGTCGAAATTGTAAACGTGCCCAGGGGTGCGATTCTTGCATTTAGGAACTCATCCTGACCGTAGGCGTGGTTAGGTTGCCGTGGTCGTGCTCCCTGGCTTCTCATTGGCTGCCATTTGCATGTCCTCTTGACTTCATTGGACAGCGGGGCGCAGCTTTGGGTGAATTCGGAAAAGCGAGGGGGTCACATCTTGACGTTCTGTTTTGCGTTTAACCGGACCGAGAGTAATTCCCGTCTTGGTCCTTTTTCCTCCTTCCTTTATGCTGAGTTTTTGCAGGTTTTCAATATGATGAAGTTTAGGTTCAAACGGCAAGGGAACGATACCGAGAGAGAAAAAGCGAAACAAGATGTCTTTGCATTTAACAAGGTAAGGTAACATACTGAGCGGAAACACCCGCTTGTAAAGCGCTTGCGTTCGTGGTAATTAATTGATAATTACTGATTTTATTGTGATATGGATGTCGTCGTCGTATCTGACATCCTTCACAAAAAAAACAAGTTATGAAATGTGCAGCCATCAACTAGGATATCTAACCTTAAACGGTTATTACTCAATTGTGCAAACGTACCGAAGTTAATTTGAGCTGGTTGTTAACATTTCTGCTGAAAGCTGGACGCTGAGTTGTAGCAAAGGCACTGATATCAAGCATGCGGCAGTGATGACGTTAGGGATTTCACCTTGAAAACATGAACGCACTGACAATTAAATCTGTTGTTAATGTTGACTGGTTTATATGCTGTTGAAACGTCTTTGTAAATGATGATATTTAAGGAGATTAAGAGAAACTTAAATGCAGATTTTAGGCAAGAAAGCTACCTTTGGTTGTTGGGATGTATGCGGTTGTTTTCAGATTTAAGAAGCATCAATATTTTGCGTTACCGTAATAGTTAAAATTAAGTTTTTTTTCAGCTTGCTCACGCTTTTAGTTTGTAATAATTGCGATGCTTTCTCATAACTGATATAAAAATTAATATAATTGTGTATATGCAAGAAGAATGTTGTGTAGAATATAATGTTATCCGAAGGGGGTGAAAGTTGGATTAATGTACACCTCCAGTTGTTCATTTTACGCTGGTCGTTTATTTTTCACCATGGTCCGGTTTAATTCTTACTTCTGAAGTGTTTCCCGATGGAGCTGATATCCTGCTTTCCTCTTGGTTCAAAGCAAAATGGTCCCGTACAGAGACGCGGGGCCTAGTTATTGTACAGCATATGTGGGGTTAGGAGGTCGGTTGAAGCATTATTACTACTTTTTTTTGTTCTCGGGGTACCTCTTTCATTTGATGTAGGGTGGGGGACAGCATGACAGATAGCTTTTTGGATGTTGTATTACCTGTATTATTCGCTCCTCTGCTATTTAAAGACCCCCTGTGGACTGAGCATGGTTAAATGTACAGCTTTAGATCCTCTCAAAATACCCTTCCTGTTTCAGATGCTGCATTATTACAATACAGAAAGTCTAACATGCTAAAATCTGTGATGTGCCCCCCACCCCACCCTACAGCAGACAGTTGAGCACGGGTTTCCAAGTCAACCCAGTGCCCTGGCTTATGACCCCATCTTACGACTCATGGCCATTGGTACAAAGTCCGGAGCAGTAAAAATGTATCCTTGTTTACTCATGGAATTAGCGTGGCGGTCCAGCTCCATATTGGTACTTTTAAGCACCAGAATGTGCTGGAAATTCCCAGCCCTCAGCGAGAACATCCCATGGTCAGGTGTGTTGGGAATCTCTATGAACATCTGCTGCACTGGAAAATTAAGTGATGCAATGCTATAAAAATGTGTGTTTAGATGTAGGATAAAACACTCCGTTCGGTCCACTACATCAGCTTTAAAAATACTAGCTTGGTAATACTACACTCTGAATTTGAGGGCTTGGCCATATTGTTCCAGACTCCCCCTCCCCACCCCTCTGCAATCAAGCGGCAGTTTTTTTAGTCAAGCTTGGGTCGCAATAAATGCATCTTGCGTTGGTTTCCATGGCCACCGCAGTAGTGGGCCAAGGTCGAGGCACGTAGCTTGGAAAGTCATTCCGTGCCGCTGTATAGCTTCCCAAGTCCGGGCTGCATCTCCAGCTTGCACTCGCGTTTGCGCATGCAATCCGAGCATGCGATTCGAACATGCTTGAGAGCCTTCATTGCGGCGGAGGTGTTTGCTGACCCGCCGTTAACGTTTAGTCTGGGGGGTGGGTGGCAGGGTAGGAATAGCATGCACAGTTGTCTTCTAAGTGTTCACCTTTTTAGACTGTACTGTATATACCTATTGTCACTTGCTAATCCGAGTGGGGGGTTGGGGTGGAACTAGGGGTTGAATTGGTCAATATTTAAAATTTTTCATTGGTTCATTTGGTTGGTCACCATCCACAATAGGTGTCTTGTGTTGAATGATTTAACTCTGTTGCTTGTAATATCCAGTGGGAAACTGATTTGCATCAGTGCCGTTTCATTGCAGAAGTGTTTCTCATTCCCAGTGTGAAGGACTCGTGCTGTTCCTCATGGACTCTGCCTGGACGTCAGAGGGTTCCCGAGCCCTTATGCTTTCTACACAGCTATGTTTGCTTTTGTTCGTTCATTTCCTTAGTCTTTCAAAGGCCGCGATAAAAGTTGCATTTGTGAAAAATGAAACCCCTGGAGCAGGATCAGTGCTTTGCTGCACAATACATCAATTCTGTAGAGGATGGTCAGCACCCTGAAGAACAATCAGACGGGACGTGTAGCCTGAGAACATCATCCTGCTGTCAGACTCCTCTACTGCTCGCTCTCTCACGCACGCACGCACGCACGCACGCACGCACACACACGCACGCACGCACACGCACGCACGCACACACGCACGCACACACACACGCACACACACACCGCTGTTGCTGTGGAACCTCCCACACACCAGTACATTCCAAGAGGCCATACTTCAGGTGCCGAATCATTAAACATTGTAACTGCTTTTTTAAAAGTTTTCTTTTTCAAATTTCCTCTTTTTTGGCCACTAGAAAGACATTTTATTAAGCAATATGTCTGGAAAGGGGAGCAGCATTTCATGCTCTGATAGTTTGCTGTTGAGGTATTGGCTTCGAAAAGAACATGTTTTGAAGGAAAATGTTCAGAATTGAGTTCCAGTTCTGTTTGTTTTGGACCTGTTTGCCCAAAACGTTAATCTATGTTCCCCTACTTGGGTTCTCTGCTTCTCTATCACCTTCCATGTTCTGACTGTAACCCCAGAACTATGCATGGTCTTAGTCTGATGGCTCAGGAAATGTAAGGCACAGCCGTGCTTTTCGAATTGTTCCTCTAAATCTGTGTTTCCCAACCCAGTCCTCGGGGCCTTGAGCAATCCATGTTTTTGCTCCCTCCCAGCTCCTAGAGCAAAAACGTGCACTGTCTGGGGGTCCCCGAGGACTGGGTTGGGAAACATTGCTTTCCACCCTCAACTTGTTCACTTGACGGAAAATAGTCACGCCAGTTTCATGACCTGATTCTTATTAGTTTATTTTTTAATGTCTGTAATATGCAACAGCACTACTTTAAGTCACATGAGCTCTTGTTTTTGTCATGGTGCTGATTCAGCACAGCACTGCTCTCTGTCGAGAATCCAATAAAAACCTGACATGCTTATTGCCCGCTCCTATTTTTTTTTATTGATAATGGAATACATTCTTGATTATATTCAAACACAGTATCTGACAGGTGCTGGTGTAAGTTACAGCGGTGACCCCAACAAATTAATTATTGTTCATTTGCCACTTTGTAGACCAACAGCTTTGTCATATCAGTCTCAAAGACTTGATGTTGAAAATCAGAACCAATTAACCCCTGCCCTAAAAAGTATACGATAATACTGCTTGTGGTTGGATGGGTTCAAAATAAATAAACGTCAATGTAATTGTGAGTAGAAGCCAGGGGAGTGCGGGGCAGTGTGACCTTGGTGTAGTTCCTTCTCCTTCACTGCATCCATGCCAGATATGGTGCACCAGGGGTGGAGTTTGTGGGCCGCCATGTCCCTAGGGGCGCAGTCACGCAGATGCATTTTCTCCTTGGCCAGGTAAGCCCCATTTCACCTTCCATGGACCAGATGCAAAGTTAGTATCCAACGGTCCAATGGAGAACTCAATTTGAAATAACTTCAAAGTCCAATATCTTTGATGTAAAATAAAAGCACCATTGGCTCTCGAATGAATGAGTACCCGGCTACAGTGATAGACATCGAGAGGGTCCAGTTGTTGATTGACCAGGGTGGTGAATTCGGCAGTGTGGAATGGCTGAGGGTGGAATGGAGATTGTTGACTGGAAGGTGTGGGTATCACAGGGGCGGCTCCTCTGCCTGCTGGACAAGAACACACTGCACCTTTGGGAGATTACCCCAGGAGACAAGGGCTCATACTTGGATAAGATCCTCAGCATCACTCTTCCTGGGCGACCAGGTGTTGAGGGTGTCAGGTAAGTCTCCTTTTCCGTGTTACATTAGGTCAAGGACCATGCTTCTATGTTATGGCACTTGGGAATCTGGATTAAGTTTGTGTTTGTTATTCAGGGGTTGCAGGGTCAAGCTCTTCTTATATGCTTCAAGCACTTGTTCCTAGATTTGTGTTGGCCAATTCAGACTCTTGGTCCTGTTGTATCCCTTAGGGCCTCCCGTGTGACCGTGTTGCTGCCAACACGTCGCTGTGACCTCCTGTGCATGGGTACGGAGGGCGGGGCCGTCCGCACCCTGGCGTTGCCCAGCCTGGCTGCATTGGAGGCCCGGATGCTGCTCCAGGACCGGGTCCTGCAGAGGTGAGCCTCTGGCTGGGCACCATCGGCCTTCCATCGCAGCGTTTCAGTCGTCCCGAGGATGTAGCTATAGTTTTCGACTGTGTGGTGTTTCTGTGGAAGCCAGACCATGCTAATATAAATCCCATTATAAATATCAAAATGTGTCCGGTTGGTGGCCTGGTGCAAGGGCAGAACCTCTGACTCGCTCCAACTTAGATTGGAGTTAATGAACATCCACTGGGGATCTGAGCAGTGCCACCGCAAAGCCAAAGTAGAGGGTTTATGGATATTAGCATGTATCTCAGCTTCCCGAGACTACCCACAAGGAAGAGAGTACTTGAAACAATAATATGCTTTGTGGCTGAGTGTGTTTGAGTTCGGGAGCAGTGGGACCTTAGCCTTCGGTCAGATATCATTTGCAGTATTTTCGAAAAATTGACCAAAATATATATCTCTTTTCATGCTGATGTGAAATGTGAGTGTTATGCATTGTGTCCTCACAGCCTGCAATCATTCATCGTCAAATGGCCTAAGTCCAAATTCTGGTGCGCTCTCTGTTTTTTATTAAAATAATTCTCAAAAGCCTCATGCTGTCAGTACCAAGGCCAGAATCCAAGCTGACGTTCCCACAGTGTTATGAGTGGGTGGATACAAAAGAGCTGAAGCCACACGTTTGCCAGAATGAACACCAGCATGGATGTTCTCACAGGGGACACGAGCATGATGGCAACCTCTAGTCAGGGTCATGGAAGATCTGAGGAAGTTTATGGTCCTTAAGCCCTGGAATCTCCCATGTGCAGATGTTTGTAGGAGCTCTGCCCCCATGGACAAAGACACGAACCCAGTCAGTTATCCCTGGTTTACAAGTCCCTCTTATTTACTCGCAGTGTACCAGATGAGTACAAATGTGGCAGGTCCTTGGGGCCTGTGGAATCCCTTCAAGAGCACCCACGATATCCTGGGAAGATCCTCATTGGTTACAGTAGAGGTCTGGTGGTGCTGTGGGACCTGAACATATGGCAGATGGATGCTCTCTTTTTAGGGAACCAGGTAATCGACCCCCAAAAATATGACTACTCCATCGCAGTCATCAAAGTCACTTGATGTTGTCATTTGTTCAAATGGGTTTTCTGAGCAGCCATCTGCTCCTGCACTCGCCATAGTCGCTGGAGAGTCTGTCCTGGGAACGAAGTGGCAGGAACTTTGTCAGCTCGCACAGCAACGGCAGCTATGTACTGTGGGCCGTCGGTGGCAGCAGATGTCCTCCTGTGTGCCGGCCCATGTCCTGTACCAGGCCATACGGTAATGTCCAGCTGAAAGCAAGCTCTCTGGCCTCTACTAACCATTCTCAGCGTGTTGCTTTGTGGGTGGGTAAGTGTAGGAAATGCTATTTCTTTGATTGTTTTGTAATATATAGTGGAACTTTTAAACGGGCTATTAAGTCCTATTTACAGTGTGGAGATCCTTGATAAATGTAGCCAGTTGGTCATATGTTACGTTTGTGTCGCATCCATCGTTAGGCTCCAAACCCTGATCCGGGCATTCAGAATATCTCGGTCCGAATTGTTCTGAAATATGTGGCTGCGTGAAATCGTTGTGGTGCGTTCAAAGCATCAGCTTTTGGAGGGACGAGTGAAGCTTGAACCCATCCTCTCCACCACTGGGTGTTCTGGCCGCGGCATGGGCTGGAGCGGATCGCCGCCTTCGGCGCGTTTGCGGCATACGGAGGATCGCCGAGTAAAAAGCCACATCCTCCTCTCACTTTCTTCTGCCCTTTTTTTTTTTTTATTCCAGGCCCCAGCCCGTGCAAAGCCGTCAGCAAGATCCTCTGGAGGACGTCGGAGTCAGGGTCTGTAATAGCTTTTACCTCTGTGTAACCTCAGACTTCAAATGGTCTCATTTTTATGAGTGCATGTGGGGATAATGGTCTGTTCCGATGCCATCATCAGAATTCCCCTAGTTCTCTTCAGTGGTGGTATGTCCCGCGCCAGTCATGGAGAGCGCCATTGTCTGACAGTGATGCAGGGGGATACCCAGGTCGCTCTTGACTTCACGTCCCGCATCATTGACTTCTTCACTGTTCACCACACAGAAGATGGAGACAGTGAGTTGGAGCATAGCTCTACTATTTATTTGAATTAAATTGTGGTGATTTTATGCAGAATCCATCTCATAATTTGGTTGAGATTTATTTATATGTATATATATATATATATATATAAATATGTACATTAGTTTTCATTTATCAGGTACTTTAGTCTAAAGTGACATACAAGTCAGTCAAGTGGCACATTTATCTATCTGAGATCTGGGTCTTGTTTCAGGGTTCGATGACCCAACTGCTTTGGTGGTCCTGCTAGAGGAAGAGTTGATTGCATTTGACCTCCAGACCACTGGGTGGCCCGTGATCCCGTCACCATACCTCGCTTCACTGCATTCTTCTGCCATCACCTGTTCTTATCACGTGTCTAATGTGCCGCATAAACTGTGGCAGAGTGTGGCTGCCGCCGGCCAGCTCCAGTCTCCGCCGCAGACCGTCGCGGTAAGAAAACAATAACAGACTGCCTGACTCACCCGTTAGGATGGAGAGGTGTAGCCTGAGAAGATGCACTTGTACAAGTCACGTTCTTGCACAGGTCCTTCATGAAACGCAACTCTGTGTTTAGAAATGGCCAATCAGCGGAGGGAACAGCTTTGCTTCTGAACCAAAGCAGAAGGACCTGCTACTCACAGGGTTGGTATTTTTGCCACAAAAATTCAAATGGTATAGAACAGGGTTCTTCAAATCGGGACCTCGATTCCAAATCCAGCCCTCGTTTTCAGTTCTCCCATGTAGTTAGTTTAATAATTACTGATTCTGATTGGTCAGAGGCTTCACACCTGACTGACAGGTAAAGGAAGGCTGGAAAATCAGCAGTGCTCGGACCTCGAGGACCGTGATTTGAAGAACCCTGGTATAGAAGGTATCTTGCTGGTGTTTGCTGATTTGGAAAACTAAACGCAAAGATCAGAGTTTGTCCTTTTTACTTTTTCCCAACTTTCAGCCATGAGGATGGCACTGTGCGTTTCTGGGATGCGTCGGAAATGTCTCTTGCCCCCCTGTACAAACTGAGCACCGCCAGCATCTTCCAGACGGACGGTGACCATGGCAACAGCTCGGCTCAGGAGGAGGAGTGGCCCCCCTTCAGGAAGGCACGTCCACGACCGTTTGGCAGCAGCACCAGTGTGGAGAAACTTTTTGTTGAAGGCTTACATCTGAGGCTCTTAATAAACTCATCTGTTTTTTCCCCATGAGTTGGAATACACAGCTGAAGTGTAACCATGGCATGACTTGAGACAGATTTCGGCCTCGTTGTGGGACATTAATTCTCGTTCTTCTCTTCGGTGGCCTTGTAATATTACTCATACTCATAAGATTTGATTTCCTGCACTGTAATTAAAACCATTATAGTGCAATGGATATTCTAAAAATTAATTATACCCATCCCAGCCTCAGTCTACTTAATTTCTGTGTTCAGAACGTGTGAGGTAATGCTTTGCCTAATGTTTTTGTTTTGCCACTTTTGAAGGTTGGGTTGTTTGATCCATACAGCGATGACCCCAGACTTTGTGTGCAGAAGATCTCGTTCTGTAAATATAGTGGCAGGCTTGTTCTGGCTGGTACAGCTGGGCAGGTAAAGTATGATTTGCGTGGCTTCTATATTAGCTAAACTATTCCCCTTTCTTATAATGTCTTACAGAGTTAAGGTTTTATTGTAAGTAGGATACACACCAAGTTGATGGCACAAAAAAAAATAACCCAGACCAGTGTCGGCAACCTGCAGCTTGCAATCCGCATGCGGCTCTTTGACCACGTGGCTGCAGCTCGCAATCCGTATGTGGCTCTTTGACCACATGGCTGCAGCTCGCAATCCGTATGCGGCTCTTTGACCGCATGGCTGCAGCTCGCAATCCGTATGCGGCTCTTTGACCGCGTGGCTGCAGCTCGCAATCCGTATGCGGCTCTTTGACCGCGTGGCTGCAGCTCGCAATCCGTATGCGGCTCTTTGACC
>JABFEA020000048.1:17010162-17024595 GCA_019775915.2 Cyphomyrus plagiostoma | reverse complement strand
CCCCTCCATGATATCTAAGTGGGAGAACTTGCAAAATCGCAAGGTGTTCAAATACTTATGTTCCTCACTGTATGTATATATATATACATACACATACACATACACATACACATATATACATACACATATACATACACATATATATATATATATACATACACATACACATATATATATACATACACATACACACATATATATATACATACACATATACATACACATATACATACACATATATATATATACATACATACACATATATATATATACATACATACACATATATATATACACATACATACACATATATATATACACACACATACACATATATATACATACACACACACATACATATATACACATACATATATATATATATACATACATACATATATACGTATACATATACATATATATATACATATATATATGAAGGACAGACAAATGGACGTCTGGATTGTGAGAGTCTGAGGGACCACAGTTACAGTTTCCATGCGGCTCACTCACTTCCTGGCCTTCCTCACAGACTCGATGAAGACGGCCTTGTACTTCTCCACGTGGTGCCGGAGCGCCGTCACTTTGTCCTTGCGGCCCTCAGAGACCAGCTTCAGGTCGGCTTCCAGCTCAGCCCTTAAATCCGGTTTGGACAGCTCATAGCCCATGGAGTTGTACCCTGTCCATGGATGGTCGAGCGAGACCAGATTCAAGAAATACCCAAACCAGAATGCCACTGTAACAGCTGATAACCTGGAACCCATTGGCTGAATCGCAGATGGCCACTAACAACCATTAGGGGCCGCTAACTCACACAATATAATCATGGTCAAAAGTGGTTCTGGGGTCTCCCAACCTAGCTGTCACTTGTCATCTTCCTTCCTATTCTGACAGGCTGATCAGATGGGGAGCCCGCTGTTGGCCGCTGGGCTCTAAAAAGCCTCTTAATTCGCTTATGTGCTGGTCCTCACTGTAATTCTTGGGAGGTACAGTGAGGCACGTTTGACAGAATTTCACTAGAATTGTCCTCACCTTCCACAAGACCCATTCCAAGTTCCCCTGGCAGGAACCGTTGATCAGCTGTTAATCCCACATACAGACGGCTCTTGATGGTCTCAATGTGCTCAGCATGGGTCGCATCAGTGCCTGGAAGACAGAAGTGCCAAAAAGTTGGGTTTGCATGTTGACTGGCGAAGAGACTGTGGCAAGATGCTATGATGGATCAGTCGAGTGCTCATTGACCAACCGATGCCATGCTTCTCCATGAGGGCAATGAGATCGGCTTCAGTAAGCAGCTGGGGGGGGCTGGTCTGTCCGTCCACCATCTCGATGGCAGTGGGCTGGAACTGAGAGCCTTGCTCATACACCGGGATGACCTCAGGGGGAGATGACAAAACAGTGAGTTTGCGTTCAACGGTACAACAGCAACATCCCTTGGATCACAGTATCTATAAAGGCTGGTCCCAACAAGCAGAAGATGGCCAGTGATGACATAAGACGCCATCAACATGCAGCGCTGGATCTGCGAGAGTAAGCGCGGCGGATTACCTTGGCATACCACTTCTCATAGGGATAGACCTCCAAGTAGTTCCTGGCGATGATCATCAGACCGTGAGCGGCGAACTTCTCCTGGGCGATTTCGATGTCAACGGTCGTTTCCTGCCCCTGTGCATCCTGGGAGCAGCAGGCCAGGAAGTGCCGCACGATGAACTCGTACAATCTCTGTTCGTTACCCTGTCCGCGGAAATCCGGTACAATAAAGGAAACATTTAGGAAATAAAGGCCATGATAAGGAAAAAGTGAAATGAAAACGACGTGGTTACCTGCAGGCGATCCGTGTACTTCGTGGGGTGAATGGGAGGGTGGGCCTGATCAGACTTATTTCCATGGCGGGGAGTGGGCCCACCCTGTTCCAGAATCCTCTGGGCAAACGGCCCCCAGTTACGGTCCTGGGTCTGCTGCTCAACCAACGGGGTCAAGTTCAAATTTCTGGGGAACATGTTGGTCTCTGTACGGGGGTAGCTGATAAACCTAAACACCCGGGATATATGACGCACATTTCACTGCAGAGATCATGCACCATTATTATAGATTTCACTGCTGTTAGTGATGTCATGACACTGAATCATTTACAGTCATCATATCATGACAAAAAACATTTAGAGAAAACACCCATTCTCACCAAGGCCACACCTTACCCTTGAGTGTATAGTTTCTCAGCTATCTTCATAGTCTCCTTGGCACTAATCTTCAGTTTACGTGACGCCAATTTCTCAAGTTCCTGCAAAAATAGACAAAAAAATGCACTGCAGATTTTGAATAAAACACAAAACAAATAAGTGTCTGGCATTTATCCTGTACCCACCACAGTATCAAGAGGCAAAGGTCGCCATTTCTTCTTTGGTTTACTTGTTATGCCAGTAACTGTAGCAGTGGGATCCTGAAGACAGACATGTCAGAGATGTTTCTATTACTGAATCAAAAATTCCTTGCACAGAGCTCCATCCATTTTCTGTAACTCCTTGTCCTATTCAGGATCAGAGGTGATCTGGACCCTACCCAAGAGGCTACGGGCACAAGGTAGGGAACAACCCACGATGGCGTGCCAACCGATCACAGGGCACAGTCACACGCCACTCACACATGCACGGCTATGGGCAATTTGTTAACTCCAATTAACCTCAGCATGTTTTAGGACTGGTGGCAACCAAAGTAGCAGCAATGAAGTTAGCCATAAAAAGTCAACCTGCTAATCAAACAAGCATTACATCATGAAACTCTGGTAAGGAGCAGAAAGGTTGGTCCTGCTGAGAAGCAGAGGAACACAGAGGCATC
This sequence comes from Cyphomyrus plagiostoma, assembly GCA_019775915.2. Lineage (NCBI taxonomy): Eukaryota > Metazoa > Chordata > Actinopteri > Osteoglossiformes > Mormyridae > Cyphomyrus > Cyphomyrus plagiostoma. The sequence continues at coordinate 17,021,760 of JABFEA020000048.1, read as the reverse complement.
AACGTACCTCCATGCAGATTTGATAGAGGACAAGGCAGGCAGTGTGGTTGAAGAGCCTATTCCGCTTCCAGCTGAACTCGACCTCCTCCTCTTCCTCCATCTTATGAGTCACTGCCAGAAATTAAGGACGAACAAGCAGAAAGCTGTGATGTCAGCAGGTTAGTGTAACTCCAGCGGCAAAGCTTTTAGAGGAAACATGTTCACCCAGTGCATCAGTCACAGGGAGCCAATCAACTACCTCTTATTTTGAAGAAATTCTCAGGAATGAAGGCCTGGATTGCTTTGAACCTCTCCACAACGAATCCCAGGGTAGGAAACTGGCAGCTCCCATAACTGATGAGCTGATTGGACAGAGCGGCTGGAAAGATCTTCTGCAGGCGGAGAGTCTGAAACCTGGTGAATGAGGCTCCTGGAACAGAACAGGACTAGGACTAGACACACTCAGAACTCCAAGGATCTTCCAAGTGCTCGATTAGTTCCGCTCCTTTGTCCTATGTCAAAAAAGGCCGCTGTATTATATTAGTAGCTGTACAAATCAACTGATCAATCTTCACATAGCTCTTTTCCTGTTCATTTTAGGAAACGAAAGTGTGCTAAAGGGAAAATGGTATACAGCAGACATCCGTATGTACCGCCGCTGCCTCACTCCCATAAATGCACATAAAAGGGAGTCTTTAAGGAGCAGTTATTTCAGGAGAAACAGTAGGACTCTCCGTACCGATGCGCAGGTCGAGCTCCTGTCTGACATCCACTGCGTCGCTGATGTTGATATTGGGCTCGGTCAGAGTATCGCAGGCCCTACTAATGGAGTTCTGGGTGATCTCAGAGAACCGAGCCCGGAACACCTGAACGTTCGGCTTGACTGGAAATGGAAACAAGACAAGTGTGAGGGGAAGTGGCAGAGAAGTCGCAAGACCTTTCAGTCAGCAACTGGTGTGGTGGTAAAGAACATGGAGGTCAGTGTAATACCGTTCAGTAGGGCAGCTAACTGGACTGATACCTGCTTTACAGACATCGATGATCTCGAAGCCAATGTTTTCCCCTTCCCTATCGCAGTCTGTCCAGATGATAAGTGCTTGCACTTGACGAGCTTCTCTCTCCAATGTCCTCTAAGTTTAAAACAACAACGAAAAAGCTAGTCAAATATTCTCGACAGCTGCTATTCATTGAAAACATGTTAAGGAAACCATGCAATCACCTTTATTGGAACAAAGTTCTCGGGACAATACTTCTGCACGTCTGCATCAAACAGCAAAACTGGATTACAGCTGTGCCTATAACAGGAAAAAAAAAGTGACTAATATAAGTATTTGAAGTCCGGTATGCTGACATGCAATAAAGATTCTTCTGCTTGATTTTGTGGGGGATATGCTCACCAATTCTGGTAACATGCTTTGAACTCCAGTGCGAGCAGATGTCCCGAGACTGACGTCATTGAAACAGTCACATTCTAAGTTAATGGTGAAGAGAATATAGTGACATGAGGAAATATAGAGAACCAAAAAATGAATGAAAAATTTCTAACCATATCAGCGTGATTTATATCATTGTGTGAAAGAGCTCACCTGTCCAAACAGATGATATTCGTACTCATATATTTTGTTGTACACAGAATAACCTTCCCTCTGAGAAAAAAAAAATAGCTGACGTCAGTGATTAATGACATCATCCATCCAATCATTCATTAATCCATCTTCCAACCACTTATACAGTACAGAGTGGCTGTGAGCCTTTAGCCTGTCCCAGGAACCACGGCATGGTACGCCTGGCACAAGACAGTCCATCGTAATACCAAAGCCAGAGATATGGCAGCGCTCACCCTCCTTGCTCTTCCACCCGACATAATGTCGGCAATGCCTTTGGCTGCATCGTTCTTCTCTGCCACGCAAAGGACTTTTTTAATCTGTGCCCTGCGGATCATCTTGGTAGAGACAAATCTGACCAGCTTCACTTGAACCCGTAGTCTTTTTCCAAAGGCGAGCAGTAACCTCGACACTTGGTAGATCATCCTAATTTTCCCGTGTCGTTAATTCAGACTGGGACGGAGACATGATGACCGCACTGAATGTCTCCTGCACCTGCATTACTGTAGACTAAAAACAGTTCTTAAATTAGGATTAAAGGACTAAATAGCAAGACATGTTTGGTACCAGTCGTTGACAGCACAGCAGGACCCAAAATACCAGCTAGATAACTATATTAGAAAGTTTACAAGTTCCGTACGGCTCTAAGATGACTAAATTATTGCATTGAACAGTAAACAGTAAGCTCTATAAACTAAAAACAACAACCGACTTTAGATACTACTGGTAAGATTATTCCAAATAATAAAGCTTCTCCAACTAGCTAATTGATGACAAATACATAAGGCATTATTACAGGCGACAGTTTACAAACTCGGCGCCATCGTCCGACTTCTGCCGTAAATCAGCGACAAACTACTGTCGTAAAAAACGCCGTCCTGCATTTGAAAAGAAAACTACAAGACCCAGCAGGCGGCTGTCGTTCGGCCACCGCTTCAGAGAGATGCTGTCGGGTCTTTCATGCCGCATTTAATGTTTGTGTGGACGTGTGTTGGATATTATGCTGCGAAACAAATCCAATTCATAACTTCTTTATCGAAAAGACAACAAAATCATCATATGGGCGGATGGTGGGTTTATTTAATATGGCTGCGAAGTTACTGCTTGCTACGGTAGGAATATATTGGTACGGTATGTCATTTTTTATCCCTGTCAGCTAAGTTAGTTGTATCTGGACTGAAACAGGATTAGACATCTTAATCGAAGAGCCAACGATGACACTTTAACGTGTTTAGAGTAATCATTAGCTATTTTTCTGCTGGCTGTTTTCGCAGTATTTAATTTGCTAGAAAGCTATCGCTGACTAATTAATAAATGTTACTGGATTCGTAGAAAAGGAGACGTCCCGTAAATCATTTGAAATATGGACTACATCTTATTCACTGATGTTGTATGTTTTAGTATCTTTTTAATACCTATTAATTAAAAGAATTCACATAGCATGTAGACATAAAATACCGCATTTTTTCTACATGTCATTCCTAAAATATAGCGAATATGATTGGCTCACCTGACCTGGTGGCTTTTACTAAGGATGATGCTTTTGGCCAGACATACGTGGATCCGTGGTCAATTCCAGAGGAGTTCTCTGTGCCTCTGTATATGCATGATGGAAAAGCAAACCCGTGGTCAAAGGCAAATTGTGCAAAATTTTCAAAGGACTTCATTCTTATTTCAGAGTTTTCAGAACAGGTTGGTCCACAGCCACTGCTTACTATACCAGACGACCCCAAGGTTTTTGGCACATTTGACCTTAACTATTTTTCCCTGCGAATCATGTCAGTGGATTACCAAGCCTCTTTTGTGGGACATCTTCCTGGTTGTGGTTACCCAAAGATCAATTTTGTGGAGGATTCCAAAGTTGTCCTGGGGGATTCTAAAGAGGGTGCTTTTGCTTACGTCCATCATCTGACCCTGTATGACTTGGAGGCTCGTGGCTTTGTCAGGCCTTTCTGCATGGCTTATATTTCATCTGATGAGAGGAAGATCATGCAGCAGTTACAAGAATTGTCATCTGAGTTTTCCAAAGCCTCAGAGAGTCTGAAAGCAGGAAACCGTAAAGCTTTCGCTGACGAGTTGGAGAAGAAATTAAAGGACCTGGAATACACAAGAGCTGTGTTGCACAAGGAGGCAGAGAGACAGAAAATGAACGATGGCTGCTACTCCACTCAGGCGATCGAGAAAGCCAATGAGTTGGCCAACGTGGAGAAATCTTTTTACGAACACAAGGACCTTTTGAAGCAGGTGACCTCATACCCAAACCGAAGAACGAGAAACTTTGACTTCTTTCTTTCTGAATCAGACACCCCAGCTGACCTAACGGATGTAGACCAGATGCTCGACGGGGTTAGTCCTGACCCTGGGGTGGAAAACAGAGGAGGTGAATGCAAACTATCATACACCCCGCAGCTCATAAAGGCCAAACCTGCAAAGTGTTTCGATAAGCGATTAAAAACACTTGACGAACTTTGCGATATGTACTTCTTCCATCAGACAATGGACCAGCTAAGACTTATTGAGGATTCTTTCAGGGGAGACTTGTGCTATATATATAACAGACAAATCGACGAGTTCCTTCTGAAGAAACAGAAAACTTCGAACTTCCTCTTTGAGGAGAAAGATGACTGGCAGGAAGAGGAAGTGGCAAAGGAATTCTGTGGTGGGAATCAGATCTCTGACAACAGACTATCTCCATCCATCTCTAATCTTTCATGTAAGCCACAGACCTTGGAAATATGTGTGTCCAGTGAAGAAAGTTTACTCATTAATAGGGAACCAGAGACTGGGGTGGAAGGAATTCAAGACGCAGAGTCTAGCCTGTGTGACTTGACACAGGAGAACTCTGATGAGAGCACGTGTGCTGAAATAAAGGGGGATTTAGGTAGTGCAGATAGTGCTGAAACAAACAAAGATCAGTTTGATGTTCAGACATGTGTAGTGGAATCCAAAAGCTTCACAAACCAGCAGTCGCTGTGTCTTGAAGTACAGAATTGCAGAACCAATGGTGAGAAACAATTTGATGAGATTAGTCCTGTGGACTTTGTTGTTGCCGCTCCGACCAGACCGTCCCATCCTGGCAATGCCTCTTTAGAGGATTGCATAGATGCAGTAAATAAAGAGATATTGTCTGCTCAGGATCCCGACCCAAATTATGGGAACGTTCATGAAACTGAGCCCTTTGCTCATGAGGACACATCCTGCTGCATGAGGCAGGAGGGTTTGCTGGATATCGATCCACTTCCCCACACAGCCTTAGGCAGCTGCATGGAAGATGTTGTGAAGCAGGAGCCTCCATCATGCCTTCAGGGGGACCCTGGCAGGCCGATGAACTTCACCCCCAACGGGGGGACCCTCTTGGAAAGTCCCACCGCAGGCCTGTCACTCGACCTAAATACGGACGATGCCTCGGACACCATTAGCTGCTTGAGCATCTCCACCAGTTCTGACAGAGGGTCATCCCCGTTCCCGCACGGTGGCCCAGTCACCGTAAAGCAGAAACGGAAAGCTGGACTAGGCGCATTGAAGTTCATCAGGCAGTACCCCTTTGCCCAGCAAGCCATATTCAGCCTTCTCAGTGGAAGGACACTGGTTGTCTTGGGTGTGGATGAAGCGACAGTGAGGAAGCTGGTGAATGCCTTAACTATTTTCGTGCCCAACCTTGGAAAATATGGTGAGCGGGTGCAACCCTGGCTAACTACTTCTTTCCAGCTTGCAGACCTGCTCAACTGGAAGCTTATTGGCCTGCAAAGGTATTATATTTCAATTATTCACATATATACCCATGCACACTCTTTAGTGAGAGTTTGAAATCAGTAAGTAGTTGGTCATCCACATCTTGATCCCAGCGTATGTCTCCTTGTCTGATCCTTGCAGGATGTCATCGCCTACAGGTTCCAGCATGCTCCACTCCCTGAACCGCTACAGTCGCTACATCAGCGTCCTGGATGCGGACCACAAGACTCTGCGATGCCCACCGTACCGTGGGTCCTTGGTGGCCCGTCTGGCTGACCACCGGACTCAGATCAAGCGTGGGTGCACCTATTACACGCACGTGCAAAGCGTGCTCACAGAGCTGACGTCCAAGGCGTTCCTGTACACCTTCTGCTATCACCTGCATCTGCCCATTAGTCCTGCTGAGGACCTGGACACTGTAGCATTACGCAGAGCCGACTTCCTGCACTACCATTTTGGCTACAGCAAGGAGGACAGCAGGATAGTGCAGTTCCTGTCAGAGCTGATCAAAGACAGTTACCTTCACGGACCAGACAAGGAGATCGGCCCACCTGTGTTTTGCTTTAACTACGTTTCCAGCCTGACATTCAGAATCTAGGCCCTCCATGTCAGGAGACAGGGTTGTAATCTCACTACCCTTGTGTGTCTAATTCCAAAGCAGGGGTCAAGTGAACCAGTGAACAATAGCAATCTCTGTCTTACCTCCATGTTAACATATCTTTAGAAATGCTTGCAATCTCTTGGGATCTCAGTCATGGATCGACTGGTCTTTGTCGCTTCTGCTGTTCTGGTAAGCAGTGTACCAAGAAGCTCCACTTCAGAACAGAGGTCTGTTGGTTGAGAGGACCGGTTACTGTCTTGATGTCTTCAGTGTGGTTTTAGTGGATTGTTATTGAGGGGCATTTAACTCAAAAACCCAGCACAAATACACTCTCCAACATACCTATACTTTCCTTGTCGTGCACATGCTCTCAAAAATGTTTAATGGAAAAAAAAACCATTGCAATACTTCATTGATTAAACATTTTTGTGAGTTGAACTACATTCCATCTATCTTAGGTTGTAAATATCACCCTTATTGTAAAATCCCAGCATTTCAGATGCCGTTTTAAATAATTTAATTTTGTTTTCAATGATTAACAGTATATGTAGTTTAAGCTTTCAGCGCCTTCCCTTCCTTATGAATGCCACATGTTAAGACAGGAAATATGAAAGGCTTCTGAATGTGTTGTTTATTCTGGATGTCATTTTTAAATCGGCAACTACTCCATCTGTCCACACCAAGTTGTTTTTAATCAGTCTAATAAAATGTGAATAATCTGAGCATACATGGAACAAACAGGATGAGTATCTTGCACTCTGCTCACTAAATATCTGTTGCCAAGTTGTCTTGCTACCCAGGTAGGTTTTCTAGTGAAATGTGTCTTGGCAATAAATTTCCAAGTATAATATGCTAGATGTTGCTAGGTTCTCTAAATTTACCACATACACGTATTATGTCCATTTTATGTGTCTAAATGACTTAAAATGTATGTCAGGCCTCCAAAAACCAGAAGGCCTCATTCAAAGGTCAGGCATCAAGCCTGTCTGTCACACTGGGAAATCCCTAAAACTTTTGATTTGACTGTGGTAGAAATCAGCATGTTAACTGTGTGAAGATATTTTAATTGCTCTGCATGAGTGGTAAACAAAGGTTCTCTTTGTAAATACTGCAATAAAATTGAGAAAATTTTCTTGATGAAAATTGACAGTTGTGACTGGAGTCCCCCCCTTGGACTCAAGAATTGATCCTTTTAATAATGTACTCGTGCATAAACTGATCTGGGTGTTTTACACAGACCAGACCACCCATACAGGCAGCAGTCTCAACCTCCACAAGGGGCATTGGTAGTTATCATCCAAGACAATAAGCACACATCGAAAACAACTTCCACATGTTCCAAGTAGGAACAAAAATAACTTTATTCATCTTATATTTTAAACATGACTGTAAACTTTAACATTTGAAAAAATAGCATGTTAAAAAAAAAACAAAAAAAAAACTAACCTTTCACACAAATCTTCAAGCAAACCAGCAGTCACATGACTGCACAAAATTAACTAAATGAAACTGCTGCATTCGTCACATGCCCAAAGTTACCCATTCACACCCACAGTCATCTTCACCTCGGAGATGTTTGCTGGGTGAGATTCAAGAACTGTTGAACTTCTGATGACAGCTCACGGACCTAAAAGGAAGGATGACATGAATGATTGTGACTGATGGTCTATGGAAATACCCCGGAAAACACTGCAACTTACACGCTGCAGAGAATTCCGCAGGTGGCACTGCCAAGGGAAATCACGCCTAGACGTTCAAAGAAAAAACAACAGAACAATTACCCAGTAAACACAAGACTCGTGTATAAATGACCTTCCAGCTATATTTTTCCAAAGAAGAACAGAAACAAGCTTGGGGGTCACCAGTCTGCCAGTGCCCTAGACCCCTGGGGCAACTGGGAATTAAGGGCCCAACTGTGGCATCAGGGCTGGAATTTGAACTGGGGACCATCTCCGCTTGGGCACCGTATCCCATCTCGCTGAGCCACACACCACCACCCCCAAAATACAGCAACGTTATATACAAAATTTGGTGTATTTTCAAACATCATTCATTAGGTAAAATATACAGGGAATTATCCTCTGCAAGACCAGTGCCTTCAAAGATGTTTCCATCCTACACGTCCTGATAGCTAAGTTATGATGTCAACACAGGCCCGATCAAATAACCAAGCGATGAAAGCAGGCAGTGGATTTCCAAGGAGTCTCACCCGTTCCAGTGTTTCAGCAGGACGTCCTGAACATGCTGTGTTACGGGATAGAGTGCAGCACGCGGGTCCTGAACGCAGTAAGCCAGGAAGTCCCCCATGAATCTGTGGTCTGACGACTCCAATTTCCTGCAAGAGGAACAAACTTCAGCTCCTAGGAAGTGGGGTTTGGTGCTAATAAAGGATTAGATGCTAGAAACTCATAAAATTTATCTGACCTTAACAAAACAAAAAAAAAAAAAAAAAAAAAGAGTGGATCCATCGTCTTATGCATAAATGGGTAAAACTATCACCATGTGATGTTAATTTATCACTCTATACTACTACATAATACAAATATTAAAAGTATCTTAGCAATGTTAGAATGTCAGTATAAGAGTGAGAACCTGGTGTGCATGCCCGTGTCCCTGTACAGATCATTGAGCAGCGTGTTCAGGAAAATCTGCAGGATCTCGGGTTTGTTGCCAAGACCGTTATAGAACCACTGCAGCGCCCACAGGTTCTCCTGGGAAAAGCCGTAAGAGCAGAAACCAATTTGGGACTTTCACCAAAGGACGGGATACACCTTTATTCACACAGACAAGACGTGGCCTGCTAAATCTATCGTTATTTTTGTCCAGGACCCAAGCTAAGTGACGGCTGGGCCTGTACTCTAGGGCACAGCTGACTGCAGAGCGCGCGCACAGTAGGTTATCGAACTGAAGGAGAAACCGACTCCTTCGTGGGACGTACTTTAAAGCTCAGGACGACATCCAGGACGGTCACCATGGGGCTGTGGAAGATTCTGTGGATGAGAGCTTGAGTGACCAGCGTCAGGAGAGCCTGTTCTGGGTACTGCTGTAGTGAGTAAAGTGCAAACACACCCACGGTGAGTAAGGACTAATATGCCTAGACTACAGGTCTTACGAAAGGCTAATGGAGCGATTCAATGCAAACCCAACTGCACAAGTTCCTCATTTCAAAGATGAACACACTGTGCAAACACACAGATGGAAACTGACAGCGGAACCTGAGAATCAGAATGAAAACCAGCAAGCCTCACGGTTTCATGCCTAATTTAAAAGATATTGCATAAAAGGACGCAAGGGCAGCAAGGGCTCCAAAAGCACTATTCAGCGAGTTAATAGTCAGGCGCTGCATAACATTTCGGTGGACGACGGACCGCATATACAACGGTGTCCCCGTAAGATTATAATGGAGTGGAAAAATTCCCCCTAGTGACGATGTAGCCGTCATGACGTCATAGTGACACATCACTAATGCAATTGTAGCAATGCTGGTGTAAACAAACCTACTGCACTGGCTGTCATATCGAATGTATAGCACATACAATTACGTAAAGTACATATTACGGATTGCCTATGATCGGCTCGTCAAGGGCCTTGCCTTTGACTTACGCCTGACCTTCACAGGGGGGTGGAGCCAGGTTACCCCTTTAGGCAATGCCTGCCAAGCCTCATGGGAGGAGGCCCGGCCACCAGGGACTCGCCTTCGAGCCCCCGCTCCAGGCCTGTCTCTGGGGAGACTGGGCCCTCACCATAATCTGAGCGAGGCAACATCCTCCCTGGTTTTATTCTCCATGACGGTCAGTAAGGACTGAACTTTGGTCCTAGGTGAGCGGCCAGACTATGTACCTTGGGAGACCCTACCAGGGACGCCTGCCCCTGACAACACAGGTCCTAGGATCACAGTGGCACGCAAATCATGTTAAGGTAGAACCAATAAAAAATAGGTAATGCATTCATTTACAATTTCCAGGACTGGGACAACTGACTGGGCCATGGGAAAATCAACGAGGACAAAGATCACTTTGCCCGTTGCAACAAATTTAAAAACAAAATGTAACAAAGGTCAGTGACCTTGCAAACATGTCAGAAGGGTGACCAGGCAAAGTATATTTCAACTAACAACACAAACCACAAAATCATTTATGGCCGCATAATAATTTTGCAGTATAAGTATTTTTTTTTTTTTAGTTAATAAGTAACACTTATCAACGGATCTGTTAACATTTCGTAACTATTAAAACCAGAACACGTTTTGTGAATTTATTACAAGTGGTTCAAGAGTAGTAAGCATTTTGTTTTCAGTATGTCCTATTTTTAAATTGGGGGGGGTGCATTTACAAAGGGGAGTAGACGACTAGTAGGCGTATATGCTGCTCTCATCAGGTCTGGAAGACCTGTGTCCTTGGCAGCTACAGTACTACCGAAAAATAACTATCACTTTCCCTGAATTTTATTAACTTCGCACCAAAGTATGAGTTTTCATGACATCACCAGTCTAAATATATATTGTACAGCAGTTCTTTTGTTGTTTGGGCCATATTTCATATTTATATAGACGCCCACAAATGGAGCGACTTCTGGAAGAACCGGCGGGATAAAGTTGTCCTGGGCTACCTTCATGTTTTTTTATTTCCTCATGCTGGAGGTGGATCCTGATCTGCTAGTGAGCTTCAGTCATTTAACAATTCGGTAGGTTTTGAAATCACTATTCTGGTGCCTAACGGAAGAGTGTGCCCGTTAGTCTGACACTATACCATATAGCTCAGCTGTGTAGTAGATTATGACCATCTAGGTTTGTGCAAATACACAATATGATGTCCGATTAAACCACACACACACACACACACACACACACACACACACAGACACTTGAGCACAGCTTACATGGAGAAACATCTTTGGAATCTGAAGCTGATTGTCTGTTGAATTCTTCATGAGAATGGAAACCGTTGTAGCCCGAGCGATCTGAGTATTAAAACACAGAACAGGACTTACTTTTAATGACCAATGGCAATATGGCACCACTGAGCAGAGCATACACCGGACTCTCACCGTTAAAAACGTTATGTCTGGCATCATTAACGCGGAGCACTTCAGAGAGCCGTTGGACGCCATGGCTTCCAGACCCGCCACCCGGATCAAATCCACCCAGCTGATGGGCTTAACACAGGTTTTACACACTTATGAACATCCCCCTTATCCAAAGAGACTGGAAGATGATGCTAGTCAGGCCCCCTGAATACTCACGTCCAAGAATACCAAGTTGTTGCGGTTCAAAACTCTTAACGCCCACCGGATCACCTCAGACCTTTTTGGGAGCTTGGCATCTAGAAATGAAGAGAGGAATAGCAGGATATGAATAAGACAAGGCGGGGGGTGGGTGGGCTGGAGGACTCCCAGGCCGAGGCTGACCGGTGACAGACTCCCACTGCACGGAAAGGAAGGGGTCGTTCCCCACTGGCACTTTGCCAGTGGCCAGGATGCGCAGGTACACGACGAACTGGGCCGGCGTCAGTCGGCATGCACTGCAGCAGCCCTCCGCGAAGTTGCTGAAGAAGGTGGCGAGGGCAGAGCCCAGGTCCCCCACCTGGCACATGTACAGCGGGAGACGGTCCCTCACAGTCAGCATCCTGGGGGGGGGGCAGGTATCACTCAGGAAACGGGGCACGGTCACATGACAGGCAGCAA
>JABFEA020000048.1:16969725-17010062 GCA_019775915.2 Cyphomyrus plagiostoma | reverse complement strand
CCCCCCCCCCCCCCCCCCCCCCCCCCCCCCCCCCCCCCCCCCCCCCCCCCCCCCCCCCCCCCGCCCGCCCCCCGCCCGCCCCGCCGCCCCCCCCGACTTACTGTGTTTTGTTAGCACTTCTCACGACCCGGAGGTAGCGCGTGAGCTCCCTGTACCTGCAGGAAGGAGCACATCTTAGCACAATCCTGCCACTAGGGAGAGCGAGACAAAGTATGAACAGCTCACTTGCTCTGTTCCCTCAGCTTATCCACCCGCGCTTGGATCACTGGCACGGTCTCCACCAGAACCTCCCTCTTCCCTTTCAGGTATCGCTCGCCCGTGATGTTCTGGCCTCTCAGGACTGCCATCAGCAGGGGGCTATCCCACGGAAGCACATTGACACTGCAGGCAAAGTGCAGGACATGTTGTGGAATAACACCGGGAAAAGGCCATGCCCCCCCCCCCCCAGACCCCACAATGATGCCTCACCAGTTGGCCAGCCATCGGCATTTCACAGGCAGAGGGAGAGACGAGATGAAATCCTGCAGCTTCTTGGAGAAGGAGCTGCTGAAGTCCCCGGTGACCAGCAGGGTGCTCAGCATGTTGGTTATCCTGCGCCGTCGGTTTCACACACAAACGTCACTCGGCGCTCCGCCCTTCCCACACAATCAGCAAGCATTTTTCGTAGCTTTCACTTGCCCGTTTACGTTACCCATTCACGTAACCCTAGCGTACTCTCTCATATCTAGGGCGATGTAGTTTTAAGGCCGCAGAAAATTGATTTTACTAAAACCATGAGTCGTGCGATCGAATGGCTGGAACAAAACAGCCTTTAAAGGAAGCCGCAAATGCGTTAGTTAAAGAAAGAAAGAAAGAATAACTTTAAAAGGTGTTAAGCCAGTTAAAACAAAAACGCTAAAAACAATATGGAGAATCTCCATTTAAAATGAAGAAGTGGCGCAGAAACATCCACAAACATAGTATGTACACAAGAATCCACGCACACAACCATGCATGGACAGCACAAGATGAGGTACAAAGTATGTTTGACACACAAACGTTAACATTGCTAGGTGGTGATGTTACAATATGCAATTCACCCAACAAACCAACACTACTGACTAATCAATGACAAAAATAGTTGACAAGCTCCTTTATCGATTATTGTCGATCGTTATTACTTGTTGCAGCCCTATTTAGTTGCACTGCAAACCTCAGAATTTCATGCGCATAACTTCGATTTTCTCACGAAGAACACAGACGCGACACAAACCTCAGGTAAAATATACCCGCCCAGAGGAACACTTACCTTACTAATAACAATGAGGTAGCATCTGGGACAGAGCTTTTGGGGTCACCGAGTGTCATCACCCTGCAAGACAACACCCCCCCCCAGCTGAAGAAACCTGACATTCTTCTAGGTCAAATCACATTTTCACGATGACCTTAATAATATAATAGTACAAGCTGAAGTCCAAGTGACAGACGGCAGACGGAGGAGCCCAAAATTCACAAGCAGAGCGACACGCCTCTAACGGGCAGAGATCTACACCCCCTCCACGCCAAGGAAAACAGACGGGGGCAGCTACCCCGGCGGCTGGCCATGCCCGATGAAGAGCTTGGTGGCTCCCAGCAGCATGACAGCAGCCGTCCGCGGCCGCTCTCCCTCCGCTCTGCTCAGGAACTCAGAAATATGCTGGAACACTCCGGAATAACTGGGAGAGGAGAAGGAAATTTGCAGAAATACAGAGTCATCGCAACAATATTAAAGCAGCTTCATGTGTTCAACCTATAGATTCCCCTCCCACGTGTACTCGCAGGTTGTCGTACGTTTTTTTTACTTGCCAACTATAAAGCAGCATAAATCATTGCAATCTGTTTTGCAACAAACCAGCATACAGGAATACAGATCCTCCTTGCTTTATAATGGTTCGACTTATGATATTTTGACTGAATTTCAGAATTTCCTTCCCCAGGCTGGCGATATGCTGTCAAAATGTTCTACTGATGCTGGCCGACTGCAGCTTCCACGCTTCCAGTCTCTGTAGCGAATCGCAAACATCTCGGAGTACAGTGTTTTTTTTTTTCTGTGTTTGAAGAAACCTGTATTTATTTACTTTTCAATTACTGATACTTAGTTACTTGCAGTAATTTTTACTTATTCCGTGACAGTATTTATTTATTTACAATAGCAAATCAATTTACGATGGGTTTCATTGGCACCTGTGTGCTATTCAACTGAATGAGTCTATTTTGACCCAAAACAATGTTAAATGCCCCGCCCCACCACCACCACCACTTACTTGTAAACCACCTGTTCGGTGTGTGTCCATTTGCACTTCTTGCAGGCAGGGGTGTCTGAGCTGGCCGAGTGGCAATAGCAGTTGCATGCAAGGTCACTGGGGAACGGGGTGCGGACTCCCTTCAGGAAGGTGTGGTACTCAACCGCTAGGCTGCACTCAAATGCCAGCAGGAGGCTCTCTGCGCAACAGGGTGGGAACAAAAGGCCACTGAGAGCTAATCAATGTGAAAATTAGACACTAGACACTTTCAAAAACAAATTAATTGTTTATAAATGACTGAAGCTCACCAGCAAGACGCAAATCAGCATCCACCTCTAGCAGGTCAAAATTAAAAACGTGAAGGTAGCCCAGGACAACTTTATTCCGCTGGTTCTTCCAGAAGTCGCTCCGTTTGTGGGCGTTACAATGACAGACACCCGGCTTCTTCCACACTTGACACTTACAGAAAGAAAAAAAAAAAAACACAACAAAATATTTTTTGCCACTAACAAGCACGGTCATACCAATGTGAAAGCTAAAGCAGTGAAGGGCCACATTCATCAATGAAATCATTAAGCAGTACTGAGCAGTACAGTGGATCATGAGGAGGCAGGTTCAGTGTTTGTAGCCAAGCATTACAGCCCTAATTTGTCCACAGTGTGTGAGTCAATTCAATTCAATTTATTTTTTATATCCTCCTGAGACCCCACCCATTCATTTATGTCCAATGTATTGGAGATTTTATTTTTTGCATTTCACTGACATTAGGAAACGCATTTATTCCTGTTGTGTACTAAAGAGGACATGCTGTGAAATAAAAAAAAAAAAAATTGAAAAAAATTGAAAAAAATCTAAATTGACAAAAAAGACGTTATTTCCTCCAAAGACAAATAAGTTAAAATTGCAGGACACCTTTTCCCTTGGGTCTCAGGAGGATATAGCTCCTCTCACAACAGATTTGTCACAAGGCGCTTCACGTGGATGTGTGGTGATGCATTAAACATCAGAGAGAGTAATACAGAATGGGAAACGGAATGTAAGAAATTAAATAAATTTCATTGCGATGTGTCTAAGCCCTGGATGGGCTGGGACCTCAGTATTCACTTGTCTGGCTTCTGTACTGTACAGTTACAGAAGATTGATTGATGACCATTATAAAATCACGTCATGATATTTTCAAAAGGTGCCTCTACAGAGTTAGTTTCTTTTGTATTAAAAAAAAACCCAAGGGCGATTCTTCCAAAAAATAAACTTTTTTTTTTTTTTTTTAAGAAAACCGAAAGGACAAATGAAACCGAAGCAAATGAAAAAAACAGTCAATTTAAAAAATAATTAAAATAATTTAAACTGTGGTTTATAACGTTTCTGTTAGGACATATTTAGTCAAATGATTCTAAATACCATTTGTTTTCCTGCTCAACTTGACAGCCCAGGATACTTACCTCAGATGCCAACTTATCGCAGATGTAACAAAAGCATTGCTCACAGAAAGCGGCGTTGTTTTCTACAGGACTGCAGGTGTCAAGTTCAGTGGGGCTATGAAGGAAAGGCCACGCAGAAAACAGGTGGTAAACAAGACAGAATTTAAGTCATTTTGAATGGATGAGTCTATGACCATGACTTTAACCACTATGCAGATACGGAAAGATGTCATTACATGACATATTAGACAGTTAGTTTATTTAGTTATAAGTTATCGGCCTCCGTAGGGGAAAGCACCTGAACGGGTTGGAGCTGCAGTCGTATCTCGCATGCGGCATTACCGTGGCCTTCCTGGAAAACGTTACCAGCAGATCGTCATCCACAACCTCGCTGGTCGCTGCTGCCGCTTCCTGACCTGGGCCGGGGAACACGAGATGTGAGTGTTATTTAGGCACAGCCCTACTCGTTAGGGCGGCCTCTACACACCCTGTTCGGCGCTGGGCTCCACGATGAGCACCGAGTCGCTGGTGGAGCCCTGGCCGCCGTCGTCCTCCTCGTCGCTTATCAGGATGACACCCTGCGCTTCCATTTTTCCAAGATGGAGGGACAGGGAGGCGAGAGCAACCAAAACGATACACCCCAGACTCCGACCAGTTAGGTTATCGATTACGACATAAAGTGTACATCTATGTGTCTGCCCCAACCCAATTAGTCCCGGCTTCCTAACTGTGCTTGGTTATTTGGCAACATTTATTACCACGAAAAAACGTTTCGATAAGTCTAACATACCCCCCCCCCCCTCTGCTTTTCCTTCCTCGTCGACTAAATCAGTATCCGATATGCATGGCCAGCCGTAGAGGGACAAAGACTTCGAAAGACGCTCCGTACTTCCGCATTTTAAAAGAACTACTATTATTATCTACTGTATTTGCTCTAGTTAACTTGCCGCACACGTCTTCTCTTCAAATTTACGCGCCAGTGGGAGGTGCCAGAAAGGGAAGCTTGTGGCGTATGTGGAAATGACGTAATAAGTACATGCTGTGACGGAAGCACAGGTTTATTATTATCATTGTTGGTATTATTATACAAATATTTACGTATCAGTCTTTTCATTTTAATATAATATAGTATAATATATTATTGTTGTGAGCACAACGACATACAGGGAACAGGGGGGCGTTTCACGAAGCAGGATTTCTCAGAGCATTCCTATTGGACAATCACGTCTTCTAGCTTAGCCCAACTGAGAAATCATGATTCGCGGCGCACTGCCAATTTAGACTTTTCCCAAAGAAAAAAACGCTACAATAAAAGACATGGAAAGAACATAGTCACTGCAGAAAGCATATCATGTTTTTTTTTTTTTTTTTTTAAATATTAAAAGATTACAAAAAAAATAGAATATGAAAGTAAATGAGATGTAGATGGGACATAAGTTAGTAAAGGTATAGTTTTGGATTTGCCTTTTAACATTATCTGATTATAGATATGAAGAGGTAGAATTGACTATAATGTACTTACTGTCCTATTTCCTCTTATAAAGGACGATTATACACAGACATACACATACCTATATGTGAAAACTGTACAGCTGCAGCTGGTCAATGTTGCAAGGTCGGCCTATTGGTAAATTCACTGAACCATAGAACCTGCTCATGTTTATCATCTTTTAAAAGATTAAATATTATTTCAAGCCCTCCAAAAATATACAAAGTCCTTCACAATGTAGCATCAGTGCATTGGTATACATTTTTTCGATTTAAGTTAATCATAACGTGTTCCTTTTTGTGGACAGTAATAGACTTTGCCCCCTCCCCTACTCATGCAGTTAAATGGGGGTAATTTTCAGTTTCACTCCTAGCTAAAACAAGGAAGGCAGAAAGCAAGTTACAAGTACATATTATTTAGATTCATGAGCTTGAAGTAAGTGTGCAATTCATTGGTGGTAAAGCTGAAACACGATCAAGCAATTGTTATTCAAAACAAATTTTGGAGTTTAAAAAAATTAATAATCAGTAGCTTCTAAATAATAGGTCCCCCTCTAATCAGGACACACTTCAATGAAGATGGAATTTAAGACCTCAGCGAGACAGTATTCATATTTTAAGAGCATTTTATGATTTCAGCAAAAATGGCATTCACTGTTACAGTCATTTACAGAAAAGCATGGCAGAAAAAAATTGGCGTCTCGAGTAAAACATTGCAGTACAGCTTTAAGATGGATGCTTTTTCAGGCTCAGTTATTACCAAATTGACAGACAGGGTGGATTTCTGTTACAGCACAAAAAAAAAAAAATCAATCTGATTAATGTGCCATCTGTCAGTTTACAGCTCTGGTTGTCCTGGCATGGGGAATCTCCCAGCAAAGGCCTCTACTTCCTCTCGAATTTCATTAATTTTCATCCGATATTTCTCAGTTTGAGCTAGCGCATCTTTGAACTCCTTCAGGGTTGCCTTGGGGTCCATTTCTTTCTGAATCTCCAGTGTCAACTCAATGCCTAGACAAAAGTGCACACTGTCAGAAATCCTCTGGCAAAGTGCAGAGAAATGAGAAAAAAAATAGATACATCCAAGGTATCAATCTTAGTGAAACGCAAGCTTTCCTGACCTCTGTGGATGAACTCGCCCACTTTTCGGAAATCTTCTTCCAAGAAACCCCTGGAGGTGAGTGCCGGGGACCCCAGCCTTAGGCCACTAGGTCGCAGTGCACTTTTATCACCTGGTGGGAGGCATCACACCATTAAGACAAGCAGATTCACAAGCACATTAGAGGAGTAGCACTGAAGTGGCTCATAGCAGCTATTAAGGGCCACAGCTTGGTACTACAGTCTAAAGCAGTGTTTACCAACTCGGTCCTTAGGGACCCCCAGCTCCGGAAGCAAAAAGGTAGACTGTGGGTTGTCGAGGGCTGGATTGGGAAACACTGATCTGAAGAGTTAGCATTTTGCTACCTGGGCACGTGTTTTTGTTGCAGGCGACGGCACAGGCTTCTAGAACCTTCTCTGCCCTGCCGCCATCGGTGCCTTTGGGACGCAGGTCAAGCAAAATGAGGTGGGTGTCAGAGCCACCTGGACAAAGAAGAATATTAAGTCCTACGGTGACACCCAGACTGACCCAAACTGCTCCTCAAAATAACACTAATTCACAAGGTCACTGTAAAATACACTTGTGCAAAGCTATATAGTATAGAACTACAATTGTGTATAGAGTACTACCCATATCTGTATTTTTCTGTCCGAGCATCTGAATCAGAACCCCCCCTGACTGATGACCCAGACTTGAACTTGCAACATCCTGGCTAACATTTTTGCATATGGTGACATCATTGTTGGGGCTGCCATCTTTACAACACTATGGATTTTGCTCACCTGTGACAATTTTATAGCCCTTCTCCATCAAGGCTTGCGCCATGGCCCTGCAGTTGGCAAGCACCTGCACCTGGTAGACCTTGAACTCAGGAGTCAGGGCCTGCTTTAAGGCAACAGCGACACCTAGTGTTCAAAAATAACAGCCGTCAATGAGTTCCATCCACAGAGGGAGCAACATGGCCACTGTCTTTAATAGCAAAGACAGCAAGGTCTGCCAGTGAGGGTGGCGGGCAACCCCTGACCTGCAATGGCGTGGTTGTGTGGGCCTCCTTGAAGCCCTGGGAAGACTGCTTGGTTGATCAGGCTTTCGAGGTTGTAGAGTGTCTCCTTACCGGTTTTTGGATCAACACTGCGAACCCCTGAAAACCAGTTTGCATAGATCAAAGCACAGAAGAATTCACCTTTGGTTCCGCTCATGCTAAAAGGCACTAAGAATACAGCTACAAGTTACACTAACCCTTCCGGTAGAAGATTATTCCGGCCCGGCATCCTCTCAGGGTCTTGTGGGTGGTGGTGGAGACGACGTCACAGTGCTCGAATGGGGACGGCACCACCCCTGCCGCAACCAATCCACTGATGTGGGCCATATCCGCCAGAAGGAATGCTCCATTGTCAGTGGCTATCTTCTTTAATCGGGCGTAGTCCAGATTGCGAGAATAGCAGCTTGTTCCTTGGAACGAGGCAGAGGATACAGGCTCAAATCACACATCTTTCAGGATTAGAATTCTGATACTTTGTAAACAGCACCATGTAAAGTGAACCAAACACAGATGGCAACTTATCACAGGCAGCAAAAACACTGCTCACATAAAGTAGGACACCAAGTATGAGTATACCATGAATATGACATTGAGTAATCGTACGTACCAGCAATGATCAATTTAGGATGAAAGAGACGAGCATTCTCTTCAAGACGATCATAGTCTATGTAGCCTGTGTCTGGGTTTACCTAAAACAGGAAAAATAAAAAAAGTCTGTTCTTTGCATGTACCACACATTTATAAGTACTCTTTCATTTACATTGAATTTTATTGCTAAAACAACAGAAATTACCATAGCAAAAGTGTTGCTATTAAAGAAGTGTGTTTGAGTTTTGTATATACATATTACACATATATCGACCTGTTACAATAATACAATACATCAGCTTTCCACACCTTGTAGGGCATTGATTCAAAGAAGATTGATGTTGCAGAGATTTTCTTCTTGTCGGTCATGAAGCCATGGGTCAGGTGACCTCCATCTGGTAGGTCGAGACCCATAATCCTACCATGGGGCTCCACTATGGCGGTGTAGACGGCAAAGTTGGCAGGAGACCCTGAACAAGGAGGGCCAAAGAGTGGCACTGACATACAGAGATCTGTCACGTGCTGAGGGAGTTCGATTTCTGATGGCTGGCCATTTGGAAAGCCATACCGGAATAGGGCTGCACGTTGACTCCCCATCTGTCTGGGTCAAGGCCATACACGTCCAATGCCCGCTTCTGGCAAAGCCTCTCCAGCTCATCCACACACTCTGTGCCACCGTAGTACCTGAGGGTAGAGAAATGCTGCTCCTGTTGTACATTATACAAAACTGCTTCTAAGTGCAGATTTACCCTTGCCGTGTTAATCCTGAGTAAAGACGGTGGTGGTGTGTGGTCAAGAGGGTTAGGACTCTGCGTCAGAGATCTGAAGGTTCAGATTCCGTGGTGTGATGTCGCCATCGGGCCCTTGGCAAGGCCCTTAATCCCAGCTGTGCCAGGGACCACCTGACCATGCATTCCCAACCGCACGTCACTTTGGGTAAAAGCGTCTGCTTAGTAATGTAAAAAAATGTGGTGCTATTTGAACCTATTAAACGTTAAACTAATTTATCTGACGTTTATCCAAAGCAACTTATAGAAGCAAGGGTTGTAATATTTTTTTTTTTGAAAATGCATGCTCCCTAGTGCTGGGCAGGGTTCCACTAGTCCACCAACCGATAATTAGCCAGGTTAACATTTGTTAGCAGATCAGTGTTTCAGCACACCAAGCAGCTTCCAGTAAATTTAGTTTCACTAATATTTCTTCACATGTAAATTAATAAAGTTTAATGGTCAAAAATGTTTGCAAAACATTTGTAAACTCATACATAATTGTTCCTGCTTGCTGTAAGTGTGTCTGCAACAGTCTATCTGGCACAGATAGTTTACTACATGTAAACACAAGAACTAATTGTTTGATTACTACCTTAAGTAGGGTTGCCAAGTTTAGCACTTTTCTCTCAATGATGCTAGTGTAGGTGATCTCTAGTTACAAGTGAACATTCTTAACCACAAATCCACCCGCTGCCTGGAGCTAGTTAAAGAAGCCAGTGTGTGGGGTCTAATTTATCCATTACATGGATTGCAGTGACCCCAAGGAACCACTGCAAAATATCACGTGGATAATCAGACTCTGTGCATGACTAATTGAATTATTAACTGAAAAAAGCCATTACTTCCCCAAAGAGACAAACTCACCTCTGCCCTGGGTATCCTTCAGAGTACTTGTTATTCATGCAAGACCCCAGGGCCTCCAGGACGGCCCGGCTGGTGAAGTTCTCAGAAGCGATGAGCTCCAATCCATACGTCTGCCTTTTCTTCTCTTTTCGGATGATACCAAACACCTGTGGAAGTGAAAGTCGTGTGCACCACAAGGATGCTCTATTAAGTTCCTAAACTAGGGAGGAGAATAATACCTTTGCATAAGATGCACAATTCCATGTATAACTGAGTTTATTACACACGTACACGTTTTGGTTATCAACCACAGCACCCACGTATACATTTATTGCTCTTGATAATCACCCTCACCTCGGGATCGCAGGTAGACAGAGGGTCCAGCATCATCCGGTTATGCGATTCCCAGCTGTCAGTACTGGCTCGTGAACCGTTAATTGATGCCATATTTATTCTCTCCCAGGGTCAAACACAGACGATGTCTACAAAAATAGTTACGACAAGCACTCGTTTCGGCACTGGCAAAGGCATTACGGTTTTCGTTCTATAGGTGACGATAAAACAGTTCGTAACGATCCAATTTCACAAGCATGCATGATGGGGCATCAGGTGAGGGATAAAATGGATCAAAAACAACCAAAGGGCAAAAAGCTGGGCCAAATTGTGCAACCACGATAAACGTCCCGGTAAAATGGAAAACATTAACTTATTTACCCAGCCGTGTCAGCAATTTAACAGGCTAACAGCTGGCTAAAGTTAACTCGGTCAACCCACACAAGACATGTCATATGTAGCCACTCGCCAGTCTGACGCAATAGTTAAATAAGAATGCATAGTCTCAAATCGCCCGTCGAAACACTCTAGAACGTATTTCTTGCAGACAATGTGATTTTTGTGCCGCGGAAGCTTTTTTTTTTAATACAGGATTAAGTAGATACATGTGACACCTTGTGACATGAGGAGTGAGCATGGTTAAATGACACTATTCTCTGTATTATTCACTATTCATTGAACAGTATCAAACTGCTACAATTAGCATCTTACCAGCGGTCACAAAATAGTTCTCCAGCATTTAGATTTAGACCCGTATAAATGCAGCGCGACCTATTAAAGCTCAGTTTGGTACGGCATGAAAAGAAATTCTCAATGGAAAATGGTGCAAAGAAGATGACCATCTAGATTGATGCAGATCAGTCTAATTATGACCACGAAACAGATACACTTACTGCTCAGTTGACTGTAAGAACGGCCTGCACCCCACGTTTTTCTTTATATGTCGCCTAAGCGAACATCAAGTTCACGACTTCGGCTGAACTCCGCGAAAACTTACAGCCAATCACATCAGACGAGGTCGTGTGACGTAAACATTTGCGCGCCACTTCGCCCCACCCACATGTTGTTTTGATCACACCCGCATGTGGGAAACTCCGGTACGGATAGGTCCTTCGGGACGCTCGTCCTGCTGTCCTTTACCGTAATATTTTAATGCAGAAATACCCAGGAAAAAGTGCAACTGAACCGTGCAGATATCTGTGCCATTTAAGCAATGAAATATTAAGACTAAGTACGGCACAATGTATAACTTCTTTACACATTACATTGAAACGTCTTTCTTGTTTATATATATAGTTGTGACTAATGTTGTTGAAGCAACATATGAAAAGGGATCTTATGAGTAAAGAATCCATGAGTTACGGTGAAAAATACAAAAAAGTAAAAATCAGCAGAAAAAAATGTTCATGTTTTATTGTTATTTCAGGTTTTCGTCTATGAGACTTTACTAGGTGAGTACATCTAGATCAACATATGCAAAAACACCATGGTCTCCAGTTTGGTCTTGGCAAACTGCGCTGGTGTGACAGGAGTATAGCAATGTAGGCAGGGAAACAGTAGGCAAATGCCTATATATACACTATTTCTTATTTCATTCAGCCGTCATCACTTATTTTCTGTTTTATTCATCGTCAAATAACCATTTTTAAGTAGTGTTAGAGGGTTACAGGTTTATGTGGCAAGTACAGGCTTCGCCCTAGAGGAGGGAAAATATACAGACGTATGGACAACATATCATAAATAATTACATCACAAACTGGCTGTAATGGGTTTAAAATTATCCGATAATTTAGACTTTTGGAACAATAATTTTAATAGAATCTTATGAGGCATAGGGCATATAAAAATCCACTAAATACCCAACAACGACATAGCAGGATGCATGTGTATCTTAAGGTTGACTGGTGGGATGCTTTGGCAATAGTGACTAAGCATCCTCCATAAAAACAGTCCAGCATAGACAATGACTCCTGTGGAACATTAAAAAAAAAATCAATGGCATCCACTCAACATTTCCCTCACATTCAATGCTGAAATGGTCATAAAATGTAAGACACATCAAATCCTCCTCTTCATAGATGGGCATCTTTCAAAAAAATAAACAGATTTATATTCTACCTCAGACTCTTATTTTTTTTCCTCAGTCCACAATAGCAGCAGGTGTCCCTCGGTTGTAACTTTTCTCTGTAATCATTTCAAAGACATGGTATGAAGTCCTTTTGCTGCCGCTGCCGCCGCCGCTGCCGACTCCTTCACTGAAGACAAACGGATGAGAAGCAATTAGCAGCAGGTCCAGCACCTGCACTACATACCATTCATCTATCAGACTGTCAATGTATTTTTTTGGTTTATGAACCTGAAGTGTGTTCCAGGGTAACATTTCTTAGACATGTTTTAAAACAAAATGTTCATTTTACTGAACACTGGAGTGTTTTCCCTCCATTTTTTTCTAATAAAGAATTTAAAGTAGCTTTGCTCCTGGAGCTGCCTGCCCCCCATGGTTACCTTTCCTCTCCTCCTCTTTCTTCCGGGCTGCTTCCTCCCGTTGTTTCCGTACGATGGCCAGACGTGCCAGGTCTGCTTTGGCCTGTTCAGTTTTGCCCGCTAGATGCATCTTCATATACCTCTCCTTAGCCTTCTGCTTCTCTATTTCTTCCCTGTCCGGAAAAACAGCAATAGTTAAAAGAACACCTACTCACAATACAGTGAAGAACGAGCCAGCTCTTGTCAGTTACGTGTCAAATATGGCCTATGCCGTACAATGCTGACTGAAGCTAAATCCTATGCAAAAGGAGCACATCTTAGCTGCCGTTACCTTTCTCTTCTGGAAAGCTCTTTGGGTCCTTCCAGCACAATATCTGCTACTTTCTTTGATTTCTGTACAACTCGATTTGGATTTTCAATGTCTATCAACCCTTCCACACCTTTCCTTTTCTACAGAATGCAAGAGAAACAACTGAAAGTATAACAATCAGCCTTCATTTACAATGTACAAAAAAAAAACGTATAATGCTATCAGGTTAGTAAATGCTGTCCAAATGACCTGTGTATCTTCATCGTCACTGTCGTCAGAGGCAGACTCTGTTGGCTTCTCCTCCACTGGCTCATCATTTACTGCTGCTCCTTCCTCTTCATCCTGCTATGCAACATGTTATAGTCTGACCCATGTTTTCTTTGTGTGATCAACCATAAGTATGTGTAAACTTAATGAATAGAGAAGAGAACAATGACATGTAACAATGCAAAAACGCAAAGATTTACCTTCCTACGTTCTTTCTCTGCTTTCATTTGCGCATCTATCTCTTCGGGACTCGTGTATGTCCTCATTCGCCCTTTATGTCCCCCTTTTCTACCTAAAATTATGAGAATTTCAGCAATACGAAAAGGTACCATGTCTGTCAGTTACATTTCAGTTATGAATAATCGACGGTTTTCGTCATCGAAGTACCACAATCTCTATCAAAAACTGAATTTAAAAAATTGGTTAATAGACGTTAATATATAAAAACAAAAGTTTAGTTTAGTAAAAAAGAAAAAAACACAAATATATAGCAATACATGTAATTGCATATCATGGAAGGTTGTCATATTTAAGGCCCCCAAAATGTTGTACAAATAAATGTTGTATTGTTACTCCTTACACATTTCATTCGCAAATAATCCACTGGATGGCTGTACAGTTTCTAAGCCACTTATCTTGGCATTTGACAGCTAGCTACAACTTAGCTTGCTAGCACATGAGGCGAAGCTTGTAAAAAAAAGTTTGGATTGTTTTTTGGTGACAGCAAATGTTATTATATACGGTGCCTTACCTCCTTTAGGCATTTTAATTGGTTTTACTATAACTACAGAATACAAAGTCGAAATACTCCTTCAGCACACCAGTGTTTCTTCGATGCTATACTACAATCGAAAGGCTAGAGATTTTAACATATGGCGTAGTTTGCTGGGTACCAACGTATTCTCCTTACAAATAAATGCAAAATAATTGGCAACATGAATAGATATAGCCATGAAGCTACGTAGTAATAAACATGACATTTATTAAGCGTATATACATTCATGAAATAAACGGTGACAGGCTTACATGAACAATGTTGACATTTAAAGTCTAATACTTATTTTTCAGGCGGTTTTTGGTTAGCTAACCTGATGCAATACGCCAAAACTAATGGTAACACTGCAGTTTTCTTTAAACATAAATCAACTGCAATATATATTTTACATAACTAGATTAGTTGTTTGAAGAGGCGCATTGTTATTTGTTTCGTTTGTCCATACAATTTTAACCATATATGCCTTGTGGAGAGAATCCGTATATTTCGTGA
Source organism: Cyphomyrus plagiostoma (assembly GCA_019775915.2). Lineage (NCBI taxonomy): Eukaryota > Metazoa > Chordata > Actinopteri > Osteoglossiformes > Mormyridae > Cyphomyrus > Cyphomyrus plagiostoma. Next base: position 16,995,889 of record JABFEA020000048.1, on the reverse strand, counting down.
GACAAGAAACGTAGGACCCCGCCGCTCGCTGGGTGACGTCATTTATAGGGGACAAAAGTAAAGGCTAGCTAGCATTCTGACGACTTCGCAGCCTTCTTTGTGTTTAACATTTTGATTTTTACTTAAACCAATGCCAAAGGTTAAAAGGAGCCGAAAACCCCCACCAGATGGATGGGAACTAATTGAACCCACTTTGGATGAACTTGACCAGAAAATGAGGGAAGGTGAGGGTTTGAATCGCTCGTTACATGTTAGCAACCTACATGATCTTAATTATTAGCCACTGAGCGTAATGTTAACCGGTCTGTAAAATCTAATTTTTCTTTTCATTTTAACTTAACAGCGGAAACAGAGCCACATGAAGGCAAGCGAAAAGTTGAGTCACTCTGGCCAATATTCCGGCTTCATCACCAGCGAAGCCGTTATATATTCGATTTGTTCTACAAACGAAAGGCCATAAGCAGAGGTTCGCCCAAACTATTACTTGCATGTTTCAAGAATCTTAAGAGTTATATATTTAAACCTAATCCGTGTAAATATTTTATTCAACAGAGTTGTACGAATATTGCATTAAGGAAGGATATGCAGACAAGAACCTCATTGCGAAATGGAAGAAGCAGGGCTATGAGAATTTGTGTTGTCTGCGGTGCATTCAGACCCGAGACACGAACTTCGGAACAAATTGCATCTGCAGAGTTCCGAAAAGCAAGCTTGAAGTGGTGAGTATCACAGTGTGTTTACTTGTCTTTCATTTAAGAAAGACATCTATCTTTGCGAGCAACGTGTTCATTTGAGTGGCTAGGTTACACGCCGTGCGCTTTGAATGTTGTTGCTATTATAATTGTACTTGACATAAGCTGATTGTATGAATATGATTTTAGAAAGCTGTCACTGAATGCAGAATTATCTGCTTTCTGTTCCACAGGGAAGGATTATCGAGTGCACCCACTGTGGATGCAGGGGATGCTCTGGTTGAATTTTATACTTTTTGGAAAAAAATAGAAACAGAACTCATAATACACCTCCACGCTTTGGAGATGCCCTGACCATACACTCTACCATTCCAGATCTCTAGCTTACACTGAGATGGTCATATGGGCATTTTAATCTCCATTTGAGTGTGGATGCTGTTAAACTCATTGCTGTATACCTTGTGTGTGCTTTTTATTTTAAATAAAATGACTTCTATAAACATGCTTTTTGTTTAAAAGAAAATGGAAGGTGGATTCTGCATGAAATTGGAGCTAGATATATAAGTACATAATGTTTAGAATCCCAATACTGGTGATGTGCATTTAGCCATAGAAAATTGATTTATTTGTTCAAATAGGAGGGTCATCATCACAACTGAGGAGCAACAGCTTCCAGTTTACAACTGTATTGACTTTTTTCATATGGCATCATGTACTAGACAAAAAAAATCCTCAAAATAGTAAAGGATCCCCACATGTGTCCAAATTATCTGGAAATGAGAAATGTGAAGTACTCATGTTTTAGAGGAATGAACAGGGGCTCTTCATGAACTGTTACAGTACTGTTAATTCTCCTTGATTTGTTTTTGCAACTGACAAAATGCAGGATCATCAGCATGACGAGAATCAACACAATGGGCATTAGCAGGTTGTAGCGTTTTGAATTTTATATTAAATGTGATTCGGGGATTTAAACGAATCAGTGACTTTGTGGTTGTTACAATTAAGCTATGAGTTATTCAATATAAATAGCTTAGAGTGCTTCCAGAAGTGTGAAGGGTCTGTGTAAGTGGACATCAAAATCTTGTCAATCCCTCTGGTCGAAATGTTTTCATTTTAATCACACCATAATCAGGCTTAATAGCCTAGTAGTGAATGTGGCGGGTTGGAATGAAAACATTCTGGCAGGGAGTCCTTCGGGAACAGGATTGAGAGGTACTGCTCTAAACTGTAAGTTATGAACTGAAAGTTCTGAGAAAACACTTTCTGCTGTAGTATCTGTGAACATTAACTATGTAATCAGGGGAAAATGACATCCTTCCGAACCCCCAGAACATTAACATCTGGTATGACACAGAGGAAAACTGCCAACTCTGCTGCTCCCAGAACCCAAGCCTGGAGCGCATCCTCTCCGGTTGTAAGGCAGCGTTACCCCAGGGCCGGTACAGGTGGCATCACAACTGGGTCCTGCGCAAGCAGGCTGAAATTCTGGAGGCACATAGGCTTGACACAAACAGGACCAATCCAGTACCATCTTGGAGATCGATTCACTTTCTTAGGCAAGGAGACCAGGACCTGTCATACACTCGTAGCGTGTGGTCTCTCTCAACAGCTTGAGCTGAGTGGAACTTAACGGCTGACCTTAACCAGCGGCTCAGGTTCCCTCAGATCATCGCCCCAATCTCTCTACGACCCGATATAGTGCTCTGGTCCTCCCTGACCAAGGCTGTCATCATGGTCGCGTTGACCATTCTGTGGGAGGAAGGAATGGAGGCTGCCTTCCAGAGGAAGAAGGACACGTATGCAAGAGCGGGCAGCTGCATGCTCACAGGCCGGGTGGAGGGCATTCGCATTCCCAATGGAGGTTGGTTGCAGAGGCTATGCAGGAACATCAGCTCAGTGTCTCTTCAAGTCCCTGGGCATCAGAGGTATTGCTGAGGAGGCAGTGCAGGGGAGCTTCTGGATCTGGCTCCATATGAAGGACAAGGAATGAGGGAAGCAAGGATATTAGGGCCAGCAGCAGAGAGTGGTAAAGAGATCTCAGACTCCCAATCACTGCTCCACCACCCAGAGATGTTCCAGGATTTAAGGAGTGAAACATCAGTGAAGGGTGGCTCTGTTGGAGGTGCGCCAGGCAGAGGTGGTTTCACCTACCTGTGCTGAACATTACAGTGGACACCTGCGGCCTGTTCAACAAAGCAGTATTTCTTGCTTTGCCAGATAACTTGTCAAATTTAAAGTAGTCTGGGCTAAATGAAAGATTAAGAATGTCCATTTAAACTAGGGTACCTTAAATCCAGCAAGTTATCTGGCTAAGCAAGGAATGCATCAGGCTCCTGGTGACCACACAGCCTCTCTACTGGAAGGCTTTGGTCGTAGCACCATGTGTATTAGCGTGATTGGTTAAGGTTATGACATCATATGGTGTACATGAAGGTATACAGGAACAGTATACTGAGGTTTGGAGAAGACACTCACCTACCCTGGGGGTCAAACTGACCCGAGAGGCACATGTTAAACATTTCTCATAGTAATTATTGTAGGAGCGTGTTATAGTTAAATTGGCTATGGATGAATGAATTCTTCCACAAGAGAAAACGGACTTCCAATGAACTGATCACAATATTTAAGTTTTATTGGTCATGAACATCACTTTGTACAGAACACTCATTTAACATGCTGTGACAGGGTCACTCACTACAAAGTGTGGCAGAAGAACCAGGGTCTTTCAATGGTACTTCCTCCACCGGTCATGTTCTAAAAGATTAACAACAGGGGAAAATGCATGTGAAATGGATAACTTTAGGGGTGTATAAATAAAAGTCTAGGGCTGGACTATATGCCGTAAAAATAAAATTCAGACATTTACACAATCGATATTTATCACAATATTCTAAACTTCACATGTTCAAGTAAAATATGACAGTTGGTTTTGAGTGTTTCTGATTATGATGACCAAATTGTTTTACTAATTGTTATAAGCTGAATGAGTTATGGAAAGGCATAATGATAAGTCACACCAATAACAGACTTGTACCTCGATGGGATTGTTTAATATTGTTATAACCAGGGATTGACATAACTGGTGCGCAAGTACGCATTCACCTTTAAAAGCGATACATGCAGCAGTCGATTAATGTACGTACGTATTTTATGTGCATTGCGCTGACATGACAAGAAGTTACCATGCATTTTAATTTGTATACTGCAAATGAAGTATAAGTTAATGTATAAAGGTTATAATGCACATAAAATAGGTACACATTCACGCTGTTACAACAATCGATTGCCGCATGTATCGCTTTTAAAGGTGAATGCATACTTGCGTACGAGTTGTGTCAATCCCTGGATATAACTGTTAATAATGCAAGAAAAGTGTTTCAGCTATACCACAATACTCATGATATTCAAATTGATGACTATAATCATGATACAGTATTTTATCAATAAATCACCCAGCCTTAATAAAGTCACTTATGTTTACATAAAGAGGAACAAAAAAAGAATCCTCAAAGAGGTTAATAGATATGATCAGCACAGCAAATATTTATAGTTCAGATAGTGGTGAAGCAATGTTGCTTCCAAGTCAAATTTTACTCACTGATGTGATCATACTCCCAGATATAACTCAGCACCACATAACCGGTCAGCAGCATTGCAATGCCTCCAATACCACCCTTCTTGACGTTGATGTACTTGTTGAAAAATCGGTCATGGCCTGAAAGTATACATACCCCATTTAAAATACATTAATGTTAATCTAGTTAGTTATTTTAGTATATTAACAGGTCAGTTTGTCAAGCAATTATGATACTGAAAAAGAAAAAGAAAGACAGACCTCGGCGAACGGCGGAGATAATGCCATTGGGTGTGAAGTCCCTCGTTCCGGCCCATGCCGGAAGTTGACTCAACTTCACATCCAACAGCTTCTTCTCGGACAAGGGCACTGAAATCATTCCAAAAATATTTCATTAACTGGCTTTCACAAAACACCAATGCAAATCCTACCAATTCCTTACCGCAATAAAGCCGTTATTACAAGGCAGTAGAAGAAGCCGGTGTCAAAACAATACAACTAACAAGCACCACATTTTTTTTGAGGAGGAGGAAGTAAGGAACACCTGCCGCATGACAAACCGCTTGAGTGCAGCCGTACAGTGGGTGATACCTCAGCACCACATTATTCCGAATGGACCAATGCGAGTATTTTCAGATGGCTGGAGTTCCAATCCTGCCACCAGACCCCAAATTTCCCTGTATGTTGGAGGACTTCTTAACAGGGCTAGTAGTTTGTTTTTAAGAAACGTAGCTAAATTTAAGCATTTAATCAAATAATGCTGCAGTTGATGCAGCTCAGACATACAACAGGCTGTTGAAACTACGATTAGCTGGCTATTAAAATGAGTTTCACTTATTTGTGTACGTTGTAATGTTCGTAATTGTCTCGCGTACCTTAAGTGATGCATAATTATTTTTATACCTGGTACTTCTTAGCCCACACGTATACAACAGATTACTAATCTCAATGCGAAACATAAGAAAGGGTTGCCGTTTTTACAATGGGGATTGCCTAATTAGCATTCTAACTAGTTTCTTAATGCAAAAAACTTATGAAAGCGAATGACAGGACAGTGTAAATCCAAAGAAAAAGCCAGGCCTAAAACACTATGTACATTATTGCTAAGGATGTCAGGTAACAAACGTCCGACAAGAAAGACCTTGACTTGACTCAGAAAGAAAATGGTCGCATTGGCCCCTCTATAGATAACGCTTAATACATTTGCGAAATCACTTTTAGACAAACTGCATACACACTTTAAGTAATATTATGTCACTGACCCATCCATCCACGTTATGTATTTCAAAACGACGCCTGTTAAAATATATTAACGCGAGGATTTAAAGTTTACCCTACCAGGTCTATCAGCCATCTTGCTCAGCGCTCACTCAGCTACGCCGCAGGGGATTCTGGGAACGGAATTGTACTTAAAGGATTATGGGAATGAGGTCAGATGGGTGTGTACAGAAAAATCTGCCATATTAGTAGGTATAAAGGTAGGAAAAATTTATTTTTTATGTCGGGTGAGTTAGACAAAATAAGGTATTTGTAAAACATAGAAGTCACAATACTTAGACGGAGGTGTCAAATTTGAATAGAATGAATGATATCATTTACATAAATAAAAATCAGACTAAAAACCCCAGTAATAAACACCAATTTACGACACTTTTCACTATCAGCAGGGCCTTGCCTGTACGTTCTGGCGCCCGAGGCGAGATTCTGTTGAATGGGGTACACTCTATATATAATAACACGTATTTTAAATTATTACATTCAAACCAACAGTGCTAAAATATATATTCACATTCATCATAAATTCAGTGCAGATACGATGGAGCAGAAAAGATAAATAACAAAAGATAAAAATGAAAAAAAAGACCAAAATGAGTAAACATAAAAAACAAAAAGTATAACCAAAACAGGTTGTTTGCATGATTTTCGCTAATTAAAGATCTCATTATAGCTGTTCATAAATTTGATTATTTTTGTAAAAATTAGTCAATGCGTCATATTAACATGTACGCATGTGTATTGATGAGGAGCGCGGGGGATGCTGGGCTTGAGGAGGACCGGAGGCTTTGCGGTGCAGTGTGGGATAGCGGAAGATTAGTGGAGCGAACTCGGCTGTAAGAAATGGTGAGTGAGGAAGAGAAACAATCTCCTTTTAAATTGAACACATGCTCTGTAAATATAAGAAAGCTGACGTAGCGCCGACTACAGTATATGAGTTGTATTTGCGTTTTTAAGTCTTGTAGGAAAAACAGGAGGGAATTAATCTTATAAATGAACTTCTTTGTTTGGCAATATTATATATTTAGCCAACTGAACAGGAGGAAGCTGCTTGTTGTGATGTTGTCGTGCCGCAGACATGGAAAATGGAGGCAGCACTCTTAAACAAGGCCCCATTTTAAAATCCAAAGCTAGGAACGCTACAATAAACCCAACTTGACATAAAACCTGTCTGATAATTACGCAAATCTGTATGTACGTTCGCCAGGCATACGACCCGTTTTCAGGAACCTAATGTCCGACATGCGCTCAATAAAAATATAACCAAAAGCCGCATGAGCGGTACAGTCAAGTATTAATAATAGTAACGTTGTAAATCAGTATGACAGTAACGCTAGCTTATATAGTAAGGCATTCTTAAATCACCAAGTAAAAACGCGTGATTTAACGGATTAGTGGTTTACGTGAAATGTGGCGATAGAGGTCCGTGGTTTAAAGGAAGTGTACGAAAGCATATCACATTAGTGAAGCGTTCACCTGTTTAATTAGACATAGCTTAATTTTGCTTGCCTTTATATGTAAATGCTTCGCCAATTTATTGCTTTCGATTTATTAACTGCTTTCGAAGCAGTATCATCTGAAGAGGAACGTCTGTTTTGGTTAATGTGTACGCGTTGAAAATGTTAACTCAGGTCGAAAAATAATTTGATAATTTATTATGGGCTAATTAATGAAACCTGTTATAATTGTAGATCGGCAAACAAAATAACCCGTTAAAGGAAAATATGTCTCTAAATACTAACGCTGAGTATTTTGATATTTGGGGAAACTGAGCGGTCTACTATAAACACAAAATTAAAAAAAATCCTAACACTTCAAACTTATGTCAAGTACCCCGTGTCGGAATTGAGGGTTGCCAGATAAGGGACAGAGACACGATGGAGCCGGTGGTTTAGAATTGAAAACTGATTATGAAGTGGACCGAATGTGATAATTATCACTTCATGAGAGGGGAAGAAAGCTTCCATGCCATTCTGACCAGAATAGGTGTACAGAAGAAACACAGGACATCAAAAAGAGAAGACAAATCAGACAATCACAAATGTTGTTGGAGGATTCATGTAGTTACATGCAAAGACAGTTTTAAAACAGGGTAGCATGTTTGTTGCGACTAGTAGAGGGAAGTAATACAAGATGTCCCAGTCCGGCATTGTTCATCAGATCAGTTTTGTTCTTCAAATAGTTTTACTAAGGCAAAGCAGCTTTGGGATCAAGCACAACCATCTCTACACTGACTGCTGTCCTTCAGTTGCATATGGGCAGAATGAACTTACCCTGTATTCCATTGTCTGTGTCACAGGATGTGTTCTTGATGATCCGGCGTCATAAGACGACCATTTTCACTGACGCCAAGGAGTCCACCACTGTATATGAGCTAAAACGCATCGTAGAGGGGATCCTCAAGAGGGCGCCTGAGGAGCAGAAACTCTTTAAGGTATGTGGGGAATTTAAGGCCTCTGTGCCTGTGATCAGAAGGTTGCCGGTTTGAGCCCCAGCCTTCACCACGTCTGTGGGTCCTTGAGCAAAGGCCCTTGACCCCCAGCACCCTGGGAGCTGCTATGAGTGACCAGCTTTGGGGGAGGTGAAAAGAGGATTCTCCCACAGGGATCAATAAAGTACCAATTATTATTATTCCCACTTGTCCCTCTTTCTAATTTAGGATGACCAGGTGCTAGATGACAACAAGACCCTGGGAGATTGTGGCTTCACCAATCAGACTGCTAGACCCCAAGCTCCAGCCACTATTGGACTGGCTTTCCGTATCAGCGGTGAGCATGTCTGTCATTGTCATACAGATGTGGTTTGTTCAATGAATGCACGTCTGTTGGGAAGAAGTAAGCCTTTGTTTCCCTGGCTTTCAAATACCATTAAAACATGCTGTGATCTGAAAAGGTTTGCTCCTTTTCGTCCCCAGATGACATGTTCGAGCAGCTTCGCGTGGACCCCTTCTCCAGCCCCCCCGAGCTGCCAGATGTGATGAAGCCACAAGACTCCGGCAGCGCCGCCAATGAACAGGCTGTGCAGTGAGGGCCGGGGGACTGTGGCCCGGTGGAGCGTGTGTCCGTGGACAGTGCAAGAGGAGATTGCAGGGGAGCAAATAGATACGTGTATACTCCCCCCCCACCCCCCACACACCCTCCCGCACGCAATAACATGCATATTACATGTTGTATTAACCATACACACCCCTGCCTCGCTCCAGTTCGTCCACCTCAGTACACACTAACATCCACACATGAATGGATTTAAAGGAGGTCCTATATTAGATTGATGTCAACACAAACATGTCTGTCTATGAGGTTACGATGGGAGCGAGTGACACAGTGCTCCCATAAATGCGTCCCTTTGTGCAGTTGAGTAGCATATGTTCAATCTTGGGAGGAACTTGACTGCAAAGAATGGAAACATTCCCCCCCCCAATCATCATTTCAGATTGCTTTTGTGTTCTGTGTCACCCTAATTGTTAATATTGTTTAGGATTGTATTAACTTTATAGGGGGGTATTAAGGGATATAGGGTGTGTGTTTTGTGGCGTCTGCTTTCCTAAAGAAACATGCATGGAAAAAAAAAATAAAATACAGAAAAACACTGGATGCTAGATAGATGCTCCATGTACAGTTCAGTAGGCTGTTAAAATGACCTTAGAGCAGAAAATGAGTTTTCCTGTTGAACATCTTCTTCTTCTGAAATGCCTTTTCTGGTTGAGTTGTCCCTCTGCTTGCTCTACCCTCCCTTGCGGTTCCGTTTCAGCTTGTCTTCATTTAGCCAGTGACTTAAGTCTGTGTAACCTGGGCTTGTCTAGAAGTACCTTTTCTCTCTCTCCCCCCCCCCACCCTGAGTACCAAGTGTACACATCTCTTTGCAGTCTCATTTGTGCTGATACCAAAGGTGCAGTTAACACCAGGTCTGTTTAGTGTCCGACAGTTAGTTTGGGGTAAGGAGGGGGTGTCACAGGATTATAATAACCCAAAGCACAGCTCGGTGTGCCGTAGGGACACAGTGTCTACTGAAATTCCTTTGTTGCACGTTTAATATTCAATGATATAATCAATGATATGACAGCCCTTTCCGGGGCCCAGCAGTTGACATCAAATTGTTTCAGAAGATGAACAATGACTAAGTTGAATAAAGACGAGTGCTTTTTCATTTTTTTTTTAAATTAATGACAATATTCCATGCAGCTTGGAATAAAAAAAATATGTGGTATCGTTTGTTATATGTGCACATGTCAAAAATCTCTTTTTAAGAGTAACGGTACAGTATCGCAGCTGCATGTACGTCTGAGCGTTCTGTCTCTTTAGATTATTATTGTTGGCATTTATAAGTTAGTTATGATTCATACACGGTTTGATAACATTTTATCAGAGTTAATGAATCGTAAAGGGCACTACATTCTCAGAAAACAGGGTACCAATTTGTTCTTTTGCTTGTCGCTGGGACTGTACCCTCAAGGGTCTGCCAGTTGTACACTTAGTTGTAGGTAATTTTACCTTTTATGGTACAGAAATGGACTATGAGGAACACTTGTCCCATTGGGCGTACATTAATGTCGTTTGTACTTTGGGGAGTCCATTTAAGGTACAGAAATGTAAGGTACAGCCCCAGTGACAAGCAAAGATTGAAACCTTTTATTCCTGGGAGTTTGTTTACAAGGGCACATATATAATAAACATTTTAAAAATATTCATATTCATCAGACCTAGATTTCCTTGCTAACCGGGTAGGTTTAAATAGGATATTTAACCTCAACTTTATTTCAAGTGGTATTTCCAGATTCGCAAATCAGGCATTCACGATTTTGGTCAACCGCAGTTTGGCCATGAATATTTTTGGACGACGCATAAGCCAAAAATACGTAATACTGAAAATGATTTGGATCAAATAAAATCATATATAAATATTGCTGTTATTTGACATTTGTTCGTATAAGTGCCTAATATATATTTAATGTTCAAAATTCTTCTCTTGGCAACCAGCATCACTCACGTGTCTCTGTGACCGTGCAATCTCGTGTTTCCCGCAGTAACTTTTAAACTTGACAGTGCCGTCAATTTTGCATTTTTGATGATAGACCCGAGTATTATTCGCGAATTTTCACATCCGCGAGGATCTACCGCCCCTAAATCAGGCGAATGTGAAAGGGTGGACTGTTCGGTTCCTACTCGATTTCGGGACCTGCCGCGGTAAAGTTCCATCTGCAGCCACGAGGTGGCGGTGGACATTTAAGCGGCGTCATATCTCCAATGGAAGCCTGAATCTACGGGGGTCTATGGTACGAAAAAGTTAATCAAAAATACCAGCGGTTTTCGCTTACAAATGCCAGTTAAGGTAAGTTAAATATTATGGCTGTTTACAAATACAGAGGATAAATATACGCTGTCTTTGGCTAATGATCTACTAACTGGAGGACGGCTGTAAACGAGGCAAAGCAGATCCATGCTGATGCAAGTTGTGTTGGTGCCTTTATACAGGTTGCGCTTAAGTTTAAATAATATGTGTTACATAAATGGCAACGTGTGCGTATTAAAGTCAGTGTAGTCCCAGCAACACGGTGTGATATAAAGATTACCGGGCTGTCGGTGGTAAATTTCTGTGAATCGACACATTTTGCATTGTTGATTTTGCATTAAATCATAATGATAATGCAGTTTAAGTGTTTTTTTTACAATAACGACAAAGACCGCGGTGTGCATGTCAGACTGGCTTTTTTTTTTAGCACTATGACCTACAACATGGCCTGTGTGATCTCGGCCGGTCGGGCCGTCCTGGAATTGATGCAGTTCGACTGGGAGCCGCTGTCGCACGGAGAGTTGGACCAGCGGCTGGACCAGGCTGTGGAGGAGATCCTGGAGGCCAATCTCATTGAGAGGGCGAAGACCCAGACTGGGCCGGTGTGTCTGCAGCAGATTCAGCCCCCAGAAGCGACGCCGCACCCCCTGCAATCGGAAGCGGCTGAGCTGTCCGAGGAGTCTGAGCAAACACTGCTGTCGAATCCAGTAGAAGAGGATAACCACACAGTACGGGTGTGTTTAACTATGTATTTTGTTAAAAGGAGGAACTGTTTTGTAAGTTATATGCTCCATCTGTTTACACTGAGTGAGCTGGAATGATGGTAGGACTGCCTCAGTACATCACAGATCTTCTCCGGAACTCGGACTCCAGCTACAGTAAGAGCCGGCTGACGGGCCGGGCGCGCCTCTCGCTGCCGCACACCGTGCTGCTGTCTCTCACCCTGCTGTCGCGGAGGCTGAGTTACCGCTCCGTGTCCGCGCGCTTCCGGCTCGAGAAAGGAAACATCCACCGTATCTTCTTCTCCTTCTGCGAGCGCGTGAATGCGCTCCGCGATCAGCAGATACGATGGCCGGCGGGTAAGCACCTGACCCAAGCAATCAGGAACACTAAGTACTGTATGGGTGTGCTGGGAACTGGGATAAAACAACTGGTTTGTAAAACATTGGATAAGTAATAAACTAGTGTTCCTCGTGTCTCCCTGTCAAGGCCAAGAGGCAGAGAGGATTTTAGTGCCTTTGTCGGATGTCTTTGAGGACGTTGAGGGTGAGGAGACGACAGAGGTCCCCAAGGTGTTCGGCATCCTGGGACACACTCGCATCCCCATCCGGCTGCCGATCGGCAAGCAGGAGATTGGGGAAGGCCTGCTGGAGATGAAGAAGATGAAGAAGGAGGTGCACCCAGACTCATGGCTTAACCTGGAGCTGGTGTGTGATGGCCAGGGTCGATTCCTGCACTGCAGCATCAGCAGAGGCTCCGACGAGGCCCGGGGCCAGGCCCTGAGGGAGCGCCTTCGGTTGGACCCGCACGCGGTGCCCCACGGCGCCTTCCTGGTGGCTGGACGGGGTTTCCCGTCGTCGGCCTGGATACTGACCCCATACCCCATAGCGGGCTGCGGCCCCCGGGAGGAGGCCTACAATCGGACCCTGGCGGCTCACCTTGATGTGCTGGACCGGGCCGTGGCCGAGCTTAAAGCTCGCTTCCACCGCCTGCGCTACCTGGACATAGGGAACTTTGAGAGGGCGCGGGCCGTGGTGCTGACAGCCTGCATCCTGCATAACGTGTTGCTGGAGATGGGAGAGCGTGTGACTCCTGTACAGGTGGCGAGGGAGGAGGGGGATGAAGAGGAGGGACAGGGGGACGAGGATGGGCTGAGGACCAGGGAGGCCATCGCAGACCTGCTATCCAGAAGGACTCAAGTTGGGAACAGCTGAAAAATTGTGACGAACGGGAGCTGATCATTGTCAACATGTAGCAGCTACATGTGAAAGACGCTGCCCGTTTCACACGACCCAGTCACAGATCAGACAAGACTGTAAAGTTTCTTTTTATTAACAGCTCCACTGATAGCTTCTGCAGCCTGTTTTTAAACTTTGTGCAAGATGTATTTACCTTTTTCATTTTTTTTTTTTAATAAATGCCTTGACGGCACAGTCTGGAATCGCAAGTGCAAACTGACAGACTGATGTGCAAAGTAGTACTTTGGGCTTTCACTCAAATCAACTGGAAATGTTTCCTCACCACCCCAGCCTCATTCTTTATTGCTCTTAAATTACTAATCCGATAATGAAGATCTGTATATATACCCTCATATATATATATACCCTCCTAGGTGCAGGTGATAACTGGGGGGGAAAAAGTTAGATTCTTCGAGTATATCCAAAGAAAATGTAAACACCATTTTTAGTTTAGAAATGTAAGCAATATTGAATGTTTTTAATTTGTACAGTCTGGGTTTTAAACTGAAGTTCAGTTCACAGCTCAAAAATAAATCTCTGGAAGCTGATGCTCTGAGTTGAAAATTAAAATAATGCTCTTCTGAGTGGCAGGGTTTTGTCACTCAGCAGCTGTTGCCCCAGACATGGCCAGCGTTCGACTTGATTGGCTACCTGGCTTCCTTCGGCAACTGTAACCTGGCGTCCTCAGCCAAGCTCGATATTGCTCTAGCTAGATTATTAATGGCTTCTATCTTCCTCTCCTCTAGGGCCTTCTGTTGCATCCACAGGTTCATTTTCCTCTCCTGCAGCTCCAGATATAAGTGCAGCACATCCTGGGAGGGTCGAGAGGACTGAGGGGGCAGGGGCTGAGCAGGGGTGGGGAGGATGGGTGTAAAGTGCTTGCTGGCCAGAGAAGGGCCTAGTTTCTGCGTGTGCGGCTTCGACTTCCTCTGCACCTTGGCCTCCTCTCCGCTCCTACCCAGGACGTCGTGCATGGCTGGGAAGAACTCCCAGTGCACGCTCTGAGCACCCAGCCGCTTGGCACGCTCTGCATTCTTCCTGTAGGTGGCCAGCATGTTCCTCCACTTGAGGTCGCACTCATAGGCCTTTACAGTGCTGCTGGGGTGACCCGCCTCTTGGAGACTGGCTGTCACTCTCTCGGCCACCGTCTCCCACAGCTTCTTCTTCTTACACACTGGCTGGTCGAAGTCCGCATCCATGGAGAGTCGGGTGCGTACCAGCTGCCAGGTGACCTCAAGGGTCCACACAAACTCTGGAATGGGGTACGATTTAAGGCGACAGAGTATAAAGCGGTAATCTAATGTCACAAAGTTAAACACAAAACACAGACAAAAAAAAATTACTAATTCAAACTAATTCACAGATAGCATGTTTACCTATTGAGATGCAATACCTTCCTTGTGGATAATGTAATTTGGATATTTATCCCATGGTTCAAAATACTAATAAAATACAGGAACCATTTATATATATATATAACACAAAACCCAAAGGGTGAAATTTAAATAACCCCCGCTGGTGGGACAGGGTTATAACGCATTATATTTATTGTTATTGTACATGTGCAACGAAACTATATGTGGTTTATTGTACATGTATTTGCGGAAGATATTAATGCCATATGCACACCACACATTCACGGTGTCTACTTTAAACACATCTGAAAAGCAAGTTAGTTCAAAGTAGCCGTAAACTATTTTTGCAAATAAACTACTTAATATTGCACATCGGTTTCATTAAGTGGCAATTATAATAATATTAATTATTAATCTTTGCTGGAAACAGTAATCTTTGTATTTGGGCACACATCTTTATACTTGTTAAATTATGATTAACGATCCTCCATGTACAACATACTCTTGCACAATCGCTGTTTAATGCCTTTCCTTTTGCGTGCACAACTTACCTCCTTTAGATTTATCATAATCCAAATTGGAAGCCACCTTTGGTTTGTCATTATTGTTTTCACTACTTTCACTTATTATGGTTTCAACGCTGTCCATAGTGCGATGTAGCTGACAGGCAATAGAGCTGTGAGGGAGAGATTTGCAGTGGATTTAAACAACACTTGCGTTGCACCGCTGGTTTTTTTTCCCTCGACATCAACTAAACCGATGATTATAACAACCTGCGTGTTTTGAGCGGAAGTAAAGATGTGGCGCCTTGCGGCTTATGGTAAATGTAGTTTTTTAAAGTCACGATTCTGCGAAACGGACAGCAGCATTTACAAAACTGCAGTCGGACTACACTATGTGGAAATTCAGAACGGCTGTGAAAAAATTCAGGCACATGTAGAGAAAATACTGTTTATTTTCGAGTGGCTTTTCGGCAGGCAACTTAAGGACGATCCGCCAGTGAGACCACGAGTCCCAGAGAGCAAATATAATACCCGCCTTTCCGTCCCTCCCTCTCCGGCCGCCGCCTTCCTGTTTGTTATTTTGCTGAAATGGCGTTAGCTGCTAGCTAAGAAGATTTCGTTTGGGTTGTTAAAATACAAGCGGTAGGTACAAGCACACTGCAGGGGCATAAAAATATAATGAATGGTTGATTGAAGACTAAGCAGGTAAATGAGGGGAACTGTTATCCGTGTCCGGTGTTGCGTTTTTTTCTTTCGGCCTATTCACTTGAACAGGCTTATTCCAGAGAGACGAAGTGGGGTTATTTAACTACAACTCCCTATGTCACCGCTAGTGGCACGTCAGACGTAAAGCGTTCTTGTAGGATATGCTGGGTAGCCTAGTTTTATGTCGGTATCACCGCCCCCCTTATTTGACTCATTTTTCTGGTTTTCATAAATCCCGTTTGAGAGATGACAAGTGGTGTCTGAGAGGTGTAAGAATCTGCAATTGATTCATTTTGACCAGAGTAGTTGCGAGGTAATAGAAAGGGTGAAAAATATAGGTGACAAGCTTACAATATTCTTTATATTTTTGGGATGTTTAACAGACACAATTTGTGCTACTTTTTTCTATCTATCTTAGATATAGTCGAGGAGTACTCCAAAGAGTGCGAATTGGAAGCTTTATGGAAATGCTTCCATCGCATCAACATGGAAAACTCGAATGCAGCCGTTAGCAGTGGAGGGACGACGGCCAGTGTACCGGAGTCCTCGCTGTCCTGGTGCCTGTTGCAGCTGCAGAGAACAGAAAATCCCACCAAGGCAACGGCTGGGGGCGGACAAGGCAAAGGACAGGAGCGGAAGGAGGATGCAAGGAAGGCCCGGGCAGGGCTGTGGCGGGCACTGGTCGCGATCCGTACGCAGCACATCAAAGGGGGCATTTCGAGCATCATTAGGTTCAGAGCTCGTAGTGGACTACCTCTTCTCCTGAAACTTCTCCAGCAGTCAGCATGTGACAGGAAGACCCTGGATCTGACTCTTAGCATCCTGGCCAACTGCTGCACAGAGAGTGAGACGCGCACAGAGGTGAGTCACCCCCTTCGCAAGAGAGAGTATGTATTTGGGGACAATGGGTGGTTCGGTGGGTCACGATACTGCTTTTGATCAAAAGGTTGCCGGTCCAATCGCCACTGTTGGCAGAGTGATTTTACCGTTGGGTGCTTGAGCAAGACCCTTAACCCCAATTGCTCCAGGGATTGTTCTAACCCTGTTTTTAGAATGCATGTTGCTTTGGATGAAGACTTCTGTTAAATTAAGTGTAATGCCCTGTGGCCCAGAATTGTTGAGCCTTAGCTTGAATGTAACAACATAAACTGGGGTAAAAGGGAGGTGCAATATAAAAATGATAATCTTCTGCTTTCTTCTGGGTCTCATTCTGTAGGTGAGGAAACTGGGAGGGATACCACTGATTGGTGAGTAGAATGGTGCAGATCTGCCTGTAATCCATGTCTCCGTGAGGAGTTCTTTATGGTAAAGCTCGTTTTCTCTTCACAGTGGAGATCCTGAAGAACATCTCCGTGGTAACGGTGCAGAACCGAGCTGCAAGGACCCTGGGAAACCTGGCCATTGACTCTGAGAATTCGGAGCTGATCCACTCTGCAGGTATCCGAGAGATGCGATTCTGTGTGTGAGCAGACTGCTCAGACTTTGGGAGCATGCTGTGTTTCGTTGTTTCCAGTTGGGGTGTCCATGTGGGGTTGCAAAGCAAGTCCATGTGGGTTTTAAAACTGAATAAATGCCTCTTTTCTGTTTCAGGTGGTGTCCCACTCCTTATCCTTTGCCTCGCCATCTCCCCTCCTGCCTCAGGTTCCCCCACCCTCCCCTCAACACCTGCTGGCCCAGTGTTGGAGTGTGCGCAATCTGCTGCCCGTGCTCTTCAGTATCTCTCAGACACCCCCTTGAACCGTCTGTCTTTGCTGTCCAAGGGTGCTCTTCCCGCCCTCGTCCTGCTTATTGGCCCTGAGTACCCTCCTGGTCTAAGGCGAGCCTCTCTGCGTGCGCTGAACGAGCTGACGAGGGGTTGCGGAGCAGAATGTGCCCGGGAAGTGGTTCGGTCGGGAGCGCTGGTCCAGCTAGGGGCCCTGGTCATGGAAGAAGCTGATCGGCCCTCAGAAGAAGTTGGCCTGAAGATTTTGGCCAACCTGTGCTCCCAGGGCTGCCTCCGCCCACTTGTGGGGTCTCTGGGGGTGATTCCAAAATTTGTTGAGGAGGCGAAAGGCAACACTCCGAAATCCGCCCTATTCTTTCGAGCCCTCTGCTTGTGCTGCAAGGAGGCTGTGAACAGGGTCAAGGTGAAGGAGAGTGGTGGATTGGAAGTTTTGATTGGCTCGCTCTCTGTCAGTCAGAGCCACCCGTTTTCCCGATTGGCTGTCTTGGCCTTTGTTGACTTTGTCTACGATGAGGTGGTGATGGAGCAGCTCCAGGGACTGGGGCTGGTTCCACTGCTGGTAGCCAGACTGGTTGCCGCAGCCAAAGGCGAAGGGCCAGCTTCCGGAGAGGCGGATACCTCCCCTGCTTCTTCCTCTGAACTGATGTCTACTTCCTGCTTTGACTCCTTTGATTTCCCACCACCAGAGGCAAATCGGAAAGATGATGGAGGGAAGGAGCATGGACAGGAGTCCTCCAGTTTTCTCAGCCTGAGGTAAGTTTGTGTGTTGTGGTATGGTTCGGAAAGTGTGCGTGTGTGCGCGCATGAGACTATGAAGTAGATTCAACAAAGTGCAGTTAGATAAAAGAGATGTAAGAATGATCAAATCCCTGACAAAGAATAGAAGCACCTAATGGGAGTATATTTTTGGAATGTAAATGACCAAAGGTTTTAACAAACTAAGTAACGTAAACCACAATAGTATCTTAGTTGTGCAGTGTGTCTAAAGCAGGGATGACGCATGTAGCATGAAGCAAGATACAGTGGTACCTCAGAATTCGAACTTAATCTGTTCGGAACTCCGGATCGAATCCTAAAATGTTCGAGTTCTGATCGAATTTTCCCCATAAGAAAAAATGGATAACTAATTAATTGGTTCCCAGTCCCAAACACCTAAATATGTGTTTTTGTAGCATTTAAACACAAAATGAACCGGATAAAACAAGAAGAGCATATACTGTCCTAAACACATGTAAGCACATTTATCAAAACAGCAATTTGTAAAGTAAGAAAATAAATGTATCCAAATAATGTGTAAAGTTTAAAAAAAGTGTCCTGCCCTGATCGTCCGCTCCTTCCGTGTGCCACGCTCCCTCGTTAACCCCATGTGGAATCCCCGTGTCATCAGCTGTTTCTGGTTGTTGTCCTCTGTATTTAGTCCGCGTTTCAGTTAGTTTCACTAGTTCGGTCATTGTATTGTCTGTCTGCGTTTTGGCTGCCTTACCTGTAATTACACCCTGTATTCACCGATACCATGACGTCTGCACCTTTGTGTCCGTTCCGTCCCCGCTCAGCACGACAATATTATAATAATTAAATGTATTAATGGTTTATTATTAATATTAAAATAATAAGAAATCTTTATTTGAAAATGTATTATATAATAATAATTACTTTTACTGTCTATCATTGTCTAAATGTATTTTTACTGTCTAAATATATGTATTCAGTTAGTGTAAACATGCATGATGCTATCACAGCGAACGTGAGGCTGTGACAGACTGAAGCTTTACCCTTTGTTTCGGCTCAGAGACGTGTCGCGTGGCTCATTTCTCTGCACATTATTTTAGGTTGGCGTTCACGGTTTGAATTCTGAGATTCAGATCGAGCTCTACATACTTTTTTTTCGAACTGGTTGGTTCAACTTTTAAGAAATTTGAGTTCTAATGAGTTTATTTTTTTGTTTGTCGCTTATATTTGGAATCCTGGGCCCTGTACTATGAAGTGGGGTTACTGGCTATTGGGATTATCGGGGTAACTTGTCGGATTTAACGTAGTCCGGGCAAAATATAAGTGAACGAATATGAAGTCCATTTAAACTGTGGTGCCTTAAATCTGACAAGTTACCCTGATAAGCCAGTAACCCCGCTTCGTAGTACAGGCCACTTTTTTGATCATAGCTGTGGTTGACTTAAATGAGTTGACATGGATGTTTATTGGGAGACCTTATCTGAGAAAGTGGCCATTGAGCATTTGGGGGATAAAGATCTGTTTAGCAGAGAATCTCATTGAATAGAACAAGTCTGAGTGCCTTTTCTGCTCTTGTCCTTCTAGGTCTTGGTTGCTGTCTGAAGGGCTGATCTCCTGTGAGGGGGAGCTGTTGTCTCCCACAGCGACTGTGGTTGCTGAAGGAGAGCTTGGCACTTGTCCTCCAACCTCTTTGTCTGACAGACTGTCTTTTCTTTCTGGCCCCTCCTCTTCGACCACACCTACTCCCACACCACTGACGGCTTCCTCGCCACCAGCTGGCAAGAACCCTTGTGGCTCTCGTAACCCGCCTCCTATGTCTACCTCTACCCCCAAACCTAACCATGCCACCTCTGCCACCTTTCACCCGCATCGACCCACACCTCTGTCTCCACCCAAACCTCCTTCTCAGAAGCCCGCACCCCCGTCCCCTTCTAAAGCTCGCTCACCCAATGGCAAACGAGCCGGCCTGCATCTCTTGGCTCCCACCTGTACGCTTCCTCCGGAAACCCCTCCCTCGCTGGTGCAGGCCCCCACCTACCAGCACCCCTACCACCCCGAGCCCTGGACAGCCGAGTCGCCGGTCCTGCTCCTGCTCTCCCGCTTTTCCCAGTCTGTGGATCCCAGTTCGGCTCTGGGGACCGCGGCCACCATCTCGGGCCTCTTGTACTACCTCACGCAGCACAGGGAGCCCAGCAGCCGCTGCTTCCGCGTCCTCTGCCGTCTGAGCTGCAACCCCAACTGCCTGGAGAGCCTGGTCAGGACTGGCGCTGTGGCCTTCATCTGGCTCCGCCTGTGCCTGGGACAGGGGGCCGGGGACAGGCAGACGGGGAGGGTGAAGACCAAGGTGCGGCAGCTGGGTGAGTCTGGGTGGGGGCGGGCAAATGGAGGTTTTTTTATCTGTTTTGTATAAATAGTTCTGTATTAGAAATCATCCCTTCATCTTATAATTGCTTATCCTGAAAAGGCCATACAGCATGTTTTGGGGAGCATAGGTTGCAAGGATGGGGTATACCCAGAACGGAATGCCAGTCCACAGCAGGGTACATACAGCTCTGGGAAAAATTGAGACCACAGCACAATTTTTAGTTTTAAAAATACATTTTTTGTTTATTTTTTATTTTATATTTTAGTTTATATTATTATACATATTTTATTTTACAAACTCCTGCCTGGCTCTTCCTTGCTTCTCATTAATGAAGGGCTTCTTCCTTGCTTTATGGGTCTTCAGTTCTGCTTCTAGGAGCCTGATACGAACTGGCCGTACACTTCACACTACTTAATGTTTCCCATGAAGGTCACTTGAGGTCATCCTCTGATTTATGAGGCGCTGCCTGATAAGTTATCTCTGCCATTAGAAAGTCGCTTCCGCCCTTTACCTGGCTGGTTCCTGGTCATTCCCAGTGTCTCCTGCTTCACCTTGTTCGTAGGTCCTGCTGCCTTAGAAACTACGAGCCTGGAACCAATTTGCCACTCTGTAGCCTTCCGCCAGCAGAACCAGGATTTAGCAATCCAGATTCTTAAACAAGGAGTGGTCTCTTAATTTTTTCCACAGCTGTACATTCACAAGTACACTGTCTTACACTGTGGGCAGTTTATACTCTAATGGCATGTCCCAGGTGACACAGAGAATATGTAAATTCCATATGTTCCAACCCCCTTATCCCTTAAGGTATGAGGCAGTGATACTTAGTGAGCCAACCGTACAAGAAATTCTGGTGGCAGTGTGATATTTAAGGGTGCAGACATGAGAGCTCATAAGGGTTAAGAATCCTCAGCTGCTAGCGATGACATCACAAAGCAGTGCATGCTGGGCCTTTTGGAAAGCGAGCCAGTAGTTGGCTCTGAGACAGGACAATGTGTTCTGTGAGCGGCAGCCGCAAGGTACGGCGAGGATGTCCATGTAACACGCATTCCCCTCTTTTGGGCTGACGGGTTCCAGGCAAGATGGTGCTGAACAACCTGCGAATTCAGAGCGAGTCCAGCTTCGGCTCAGGAGTGCTGAACCACATCATGCTGTCCGGGTCCGACGTGGACCGTCTGTATTGCGCTCTGTCCCTGCCGCTCATAAACAGGTGTGTTGGTCTAGAGCCCAGTCAGAAAGGTCGATAGACGCTAGAGGCTGGAAAGATTATTGTTCCTAGTCCTCTTCCTTGAAGCGTCGTCTGCAGTTTCAAGGTCATTTTGTACTGTTGCTTCAAGTTTTCTGCTGAAGTCTGTCTATTATTTGCCATGTTTCGCTTTATTCTCCTTTCTTCCAGCAATAAATCTTTTCTGAAGAAGCTGTTGTTGGATAATGGGGGTCTGCAGCTGGCGGTCGAAGCACTTTGTTGCCAAGGCGACGCTGATGACCGTGTCCTCAGGAGGTGGGCATCCCTCTCCAGCTGGCTCCAGCTGCCCCACCCGGCGTCACCCCCCCGCCTTCAGCTGCTCTACTTGTCCCTGCTTGTCGAATGCCTGTCGAACCTGCCCAGCCCCCCAGCTTTGGAGTTTAGGGTGGTGGTGGAGTCAGGGCCAGGAAGTGAGCAGGAGCTCGGAGGTGACATGCCCCCTCCCCTTAAAAAGCAGTGCTTCGCCCCCATGTGTCCCTACCTTGATTCCAGCTTCGATGTCGTCTTCATGCTGGACGACGGCACCCGGGTCCCGGCCAACATGGAGGCGGTGTCGGGGGGGCGGGACGCGGAGGCAGGTTCGGAGTATTTCAGGGCACTGCTTAGGGGAGGATTCTGGGAAGGGGGGCGGAGTCCCGGGGAGGGCATCCCGATACGGGACGTCACACCTCAGATGCTTCTGCCCGTGTTGCACTATTTACATGGCTGTTGTGTGAGCATCGGGAGGGAGGAGACGGAAGAGACAGGGAATAAGACAAGGATTGGGGGCCACTGTCATGTTTTGGGGTCTCTGAACACAGAGGGGCTCGGGGAAGAGGAAATGGGGTCAAATGGGGCCACCGCCCTCCAGAAAACCCCCTTAACAGAGGCCATGAGGGGAGCCAACATGTTTCTAGTGTCGGGGCTGCAGAGGGAGCTGGAAGACTTGGGCGTCTCCCTGATTTTGACCTCTGCCGCCTCTCAGCCCGGATCAGTGGCTCAGCTGAGAGCCCATCCCCCAGACGACACTGAGCCAAAGCTGAATCCCAGAACTCAGGGCAGCCTCGAGTGGGAACCAGGGAAGGCGTCTGTAGAGGATGGCGGGGCGGGACTAACATCAAGCGAGAAACTGCCATGCTCGAAAGCAAGGCTTTTTAAAGTGCCAGTAGGACCCAGGACCAAGTCTGAGGCAATGCAAGCCCACGATGTCCAATCCAGTAGCCAGCGGCAGAGAAAACCAGGCATGGTCACGAGAACTGGCTGTGAGGGAGGACCTGAGAGAGAACCAGACTTAAGGCGCCTCCTGAAACCCAACCAGGAGCTCAGGATGGAATGTGGGCCAGAAGCTCCTTGCATAACCAGTGACCTTTCCCAGCTCAGCTTCGCTCTAAATTCTTGGTTGGATTCTGAGTTAATCTTAGAACCTGAACAGAAGATGGGGGACATTGTCAGCCGGGCGGTAGACGAAGACTCGTCGAACCTCAAACTACGGTCGGCGTCTCTCTGGGCATTAGGAAGCAAGATGAGCACAAGGTCTGATTACAGTCTGGAGAGTCTGGGTTCTGCGTTGCTTTGTACCAGGGACCAAAAGAAAAGCAGCCAATCAGAATCAACCTCCCAGTTTCACTTCCTATCAGACTGGAGCTTAGGCTCAGATCTAGAGGAAGCGTATGACGACAGGTACTGCTCAATCGTCAACCTCTCGGCCCCTTGCTTTTGTGCCACGTCGGATGCAAAATTGGATGGGAAGCACAACGCTGTGTTCGGCCAGGACTGTCCAATCCATTCCGCGGCGAAGCCCAAATTCCAAAAAGCGGGCTCCAGCAAGAAGCGCGGGTCCAAACCTGAGGATGTTCCAGCAGTGGGGGCCCTGAGCCCAAAGGTCGAGCCGGCACCCGAATCCAAGAGAGAGAGCTGGCCCCTTGTAGCCCATCTTCAGTGGCTCTACTGCTTCTCCCAGCTCCACGGCTACACGCGACTAGCCCGGGCGTGCCTCTCGGTCCTGCTGTGGCCCCGGGCCGCCGTGGCGCGCCCCCCCGCCTCGCTTGTTGCCGACTTCCTGCGGCAGCTCGCTGAGCAGGAGCACGGGGCCGAGGCGCTGACCCGGGACCTCATGCTGCTCGCTGCCCAGACGCTGAACTGAGAATCGCAGGACTCATTAAGGGTGTCCAGCTTGCTCCACACCATAGTGATGCGCAACCTTGGTAACATGTAAATCCATAGTGGAGTCCCATCCGTGGACCAATCGCTAGCTGAGGTAGTGTGATATCGTAGTGTACAATCAGCATAATGTATACATTATTTTTTTGTATAACTTCTGGTAGTAAAAATACAGTTGATGAAATGGTAATACAATGGGGATAAAATAATGCACACGTTTGTACTTTTTTGCTTTTTTTTTTATTTTGTGCAGTGTGTGTGCAAATTCCCTAAATGTAAATTAGACTGTTGGCAGCCACAGTGATGTTTATAATGGTTTGTAATATAAATACTGTATTGTTTACATGGCGAGAAGAAAGTGATGGGACAGATCTCTGCCGTTGTCAAATTAAGCTCTCAATAAAAGACCGCTAGCAATACGGTGCCCCCCAGCTGCTGTGCAGACTCTGCGGAATCGCGTTAAATTCCTCAAGCTGCGTTTTAGAAAGGCCTTGCAAATGGCTTTGTTTCTCAGTTTGTTTTACAGGCCAGGTTTGAAAAGCAGAAACGACTTAAAATTATTTTCACTATAATATAAACACTTGTAATCATATTGATTTTTAATTTTTTTTAAATTGAGAGTTTTAGCTGGGGAGGGGGGGAAAAAGGAACAAAAACAGACTTTGGGTGAAGTTATTTAATTTTAAAAGTGAAAGGTCCCATCTGATATCTACATCAGTTGGCCCTAGGGAACCATGTATTGCCAGTATATACTTGATGTGTGATGAACTTGTAGCCACCACTACACTGGTGGCGCTGCCCTCAGTGATGGGGTCCCTCGTAGCCAGTCGGGAGGGGGTTGGTGTGGGAGTTATGGAAAAAGGTGTGGTTCCCATCTCCCCAGGGAAACGGCTGTGTTGGGGAGAAAAGGGGTGTCAAAATTATACAAAAATTTGACTGGTTTTCACAAAAAAATGTTTGCACCATGCTAAAATTAGGCACCTTGGTACGGATGCGCAGGTGCTGGTATGACTGGAACGCAGGTGGATCGTGGGAGTGGCGCTGCAGCTTTATCCAGGCGTTGGCCATGCACACCCCTACACCGGGCAGTGCCACCACGTAGCTCAGGATCTTCCATGTGCGAGCTGTGAGGCCAAATGAGATTCAGATCTGGGCAAGCGGCCCCAAACAGCACGAGGTAATGGACCGGGGGGGGGGGGGTGGTAAGGGGTTAATACGGGCTGACAGAAAAAGGGACGGCAGAGCGACAGGGGAGGCGCCAAGGGGCTGTGGACGGGGCGCCAAGTTTCCACATGCTCTGGTTAATGAAGCACCTGGACCTACATCAACAGGAAGAAGCAGTGCAGTGGGGGGGGGGGGGCAGCAGAAGGCACGGGAGACAGAAATACCTCCACCCTCATGACCCCCGTGACCTCCGGCTGCTGTCGAGGCGAAAGCTCTCCGAAGCATGGTCGCAGTGGAGACCAGCGCCATTATCCTGTATCACGCACAGGAGAATAGGAAAGGTCCGTCCTCTCATTCTATCATGTTAAATTTTACCGCTCTGGTTTAATTCTGCTTCTCCTGGCAAAAGGCTACACTGAGCAGCAGGTTGCTTCCAGGCTCAAATCATCTCAGACAGCAGTGCCCAACAACATGGTGAAGCAGGCGACACTGGTAATACCCAAAAACCGGTCAGGTAGAGGGCAGCAGCAACTTCCTAATGGCAGAAATGACCGTCAACTTATCCGGTACTGATATGAATCGGAGGACGACCTCAAGTGACCTTTGAAAATAATGGGAAACACTAAGCATAGGTGTGAGGTGCTCTGCTAGGACAGTGTGTATCAGGCTCCTAGAAGCAGGACTGAAGACCCATAAAGCCCTTCATTAATGAGGAAACAGCAAAGAGCCAGGCTGCAGTTTACAAAATAGCACGTGCTACTCACAGACGCACACAGATAAATAAAGAAGTTAGTGAAACTAAAAATTGTGCTGTGGTCTCTTAACTTTTTCCAGGGCTGTATGTCCAGTATTACAGTTATCCTATGTGTAATAATGCCCCGAATGCTGTAATCAGTCAGCTTGAAACATTACAAACTACTCCATGATTCTATAAATTTAAAATATATCAGATTACCTCTTAAAAACAGACTCCACAGTCATCTCTGCGTATTAGTGACACGATCCTGTCTGTGGTTTCACTGTAACTACCATGTTACCCCTGTGTTTGCCACTGAAAACATAAAGCTCTGTAGGCACCATGTCTATGATGTACCTTCTGCACAAAACACTACGGAAGCTACAATCATAGCACCACCTGTTTCCTTATCTCTGATCTGTTGTTTTATCTATGATGCGGCCCTTTAACACATTTCTTATTGAAAAATACCTAGATTTGCAACCTGTTAACAGCTGAAAAACTCTGAAGTACTGTAAGTGACCAGAGTGGAGGTCTAGTTTATTTGAGTCATGGCCGCAGAAATTATCTGTAGTCAGGTGACCAAGGACTTTTGCTGTTTTCAAGGGGAAGTGTACAAGTTACCGGCCCCGCCGGGGGGTGGGGGGGGGGGGGGGGGGGGGGGGGGGGGGGGGGGGGGGGGGGGGGGGGGTGGGGGGGGGGCGGGGGGGG
>JABFEA020000048.1:16907194-16965457 GCA_019775915.2 Cyphomyrus plagiostoma | reverse complement strand
CAGGAGGCTGCATGTTGGTGTTCATGAGGCACTTAGCTCTAATGCAGCCGTGTCCCAAAGCACTTATGAGGGGAATTCCACAACCCTTTACCCCTAAAATGATGCAGTTGCGGTTTGGAGCTCGTTCTCCAAGCCCCTCCCCCATCTACAGCCCTTCAGCCAATCCTATGCAACGATTCAGGTTTGAGATTTTTGATGTGGGTTGTTGGCAGCAATTTTGAGCACTGGGTGTTTCTGAATACAAAGAACGCAAAGATCATACTTGTGGTTTTGGCAAGACCGCTCTTGGTAACTTGTCTCCCTAGAACAAACTTGGCCGCAATGAATTGTGGGATTAGACTCGCCCGGCAAGATTGCAACCAATGCACCCTTGATGTCTGGTGTGGGGCATCTGGGGATTTTAACTGTCCTCTGTACTTCGGTTCTTGACTATTGGAACTGGTCTTCGGCAATGGACGATGCCATAACTGGCACACGAGAACACAAGTGTGGTGAAGTACACATTGATAAGTGCCGCCAGTTAGTAATGCATCGTGACCTTTGACCCCCTAGATTCCCTGGTCATGTGACCCAGCTTCACCCCCAGCATCGCAGGCTGCTGAGCCACCGGCACCAACGGTCACACAGGTACCTGCTTGTCCTTCTGTCGGTACCCTGTGGTGCTTAAGTGCTGTATGGTAACTCCACCTAATATGCCTTGGAATCTATCAAATGCATGGTGTAGTACTTCTGACCATCTCGCAGGGGTGAGAACTTGGACCCTAATGGTCAGCTGATGTCAATGAAGGAGAAGGAGTGGATCATTAAATTGCAGATGATTCAGCTTCAGAGCGAGAACCCCCATTTGGATGACTACTACTACCAGGTCTTGTGGTTTTGCCTCCGTTTCATTTACTCTTTTGGTTTTAAATAGCCGTTGACTGAGAATGTAAACATTGGGCAAATATCAGCTGTGAAATAACTGATGCAGTTTGAAAATTGAGTTGCTGGATAACCTGTGCCCCTCTGCAGGAGTATTACCGCCGTCTGGAGGCCAAGATGGCCGAGGAGGAAATGCTGGGTGAGCGGGGCAAGAGGGAGCCTCCCAAACTCACGACTCCTTACGTCACCAAGACAGAGTCTTACACTCCTGGTTGGTTTCTCACACCTGTCCTCAATCTTCCTCATTTTGGCTTGTGCCCTTTATGCTTCATGTAACTTTAAAATTTTATTTTTTAAATAAGTTGTCCACATTGAGGGTTCGCTGGGACAAGTTGCCGTGTCGACTTGCTTCTCCCCACGCCGTGCCATCGACGCTGTCCATGCGCACCTGCCGGAGGAGGTGACTGCTTGGACCTCGGACTGGGTGTCTGATCTGAACGTGTCCGCACACCTTGGCCTAAACCCTTCTC
The DNA here is from genome assembly GCA_019775915.2 of Cyphomyrus plagiostoma. Classification (NCBI taxonomy): domain Eukaryota; kingdom Metazoa; phylum Chordata; class Actinopteri; order Osteoglossiformes; family Mormyridae; genus Cyphomyrus; species Cyphomyrus plagiostoma. Next base: position 16,964,066 of record JABFEA020000048.1, on the reverse strand, counting down.
TCTGGTCAGTCTCACTTCTCTGAACAGGAGCAGAAAGATGCCAGGCAGCAGAGGCTGACCGTGCTCCACAACATCGAGAAGGTATGCCTTTTAAGGAGCGCTGAGCTCACTATGGGGAGAGGGCGGGGTTTAACTTATCCTGCCAGCCAATCCGTTTTGTTTGTCCATTCTGCAGCTGTTTATGATCCTCTTGGAAGTGGAGGAAGGGGAGAAGATGAAGCGATCCACGTTCAGCGAGGAAGAGCGGGTGAGACTGGATGAGAAGATCTCAAGACGAGTGAAACAGATCTACAGACAGATGCAGCACCCTCCTAACCTGTGAGTTAACTGGGAGTTACTCCTAACATTTAGGCAGGCGGTCAGTCTTGCAGTATTAATTCTGTACACCAGCTGAGCACAGCTGCTTTGCCTGCATGCTCTTCTGAAAAGATCCCCCCCCCCCAAAACCCAGGGAGGATGGTGAAGAGTTCCTTCTATGCCTGCTGGTCTCGAAGGGTAAGCGCTTGATGGCTCGACTCCTCCCCTTCCTGTCGGAAAGCGACGCGCAGCATGTTCTCAAGGTGGTGACTGTTCACCTGCCAGCTCTGATGAGCAGAGACACGGATGAGGTTGGGCTTCCCTCAGTTTGACTAACTTTCCTGCCTTGCAATTGAACGGTCTTCATCTGGCATTTTAAATCGTAAAAAAGGTACAACTTGGACACTCCCTTTCTTAGCAAGTGAAACATGCCAAGAGAGGTTAACTGGAATCGATGTGCTTTTGGTCTGTGTACTGAAACGTCTGTGACTCCACAGGCTCTGCCGGTTATGTATCCGTCTCTCTGTACTGTGATTGGGGAGCTGTCCTTTAATCAGCTCATCGGAGTCCTCAAAGGGTTCACCTCAACACTGCCTGATTCCGAAGAGATGTGTCTCTCGATGGCTTGCCAGAACAAGGTCTCTAGGTTCTACAAAATTGTGCCAACTTGTGTTCCATGATGCTTTGGGCATGTGGTGCTATTGGGGGGTGAAGAGATTTGGGCTGTACAGTTATGGGGAGTATATTACAAACGAAACAAGGCTTGGTGCTTGTAGTACTTCTGAATTGGCCTCTTAGTGTGTGCTTTGCCCAGTGTACCAAAGGCTTAAGGCCAGTATAACTGGTCTCCCTCTTTCTTGGGAGGGTACTGGACTCTCCCAGGCAGCACAGGGCACGAGACTGAGGGGCACTGACTTTGCGTAATTAATGTGCACTGTTTTGCTCCCAGTTTGGCATTTCCCTCCTGTACGCCCTGCTCTCTCAAGGAGAGAGGCTGCTGTCATCCAGCACCCCCATGGAAGCAGGGATCGGGGATTATGAGACTTGGTGAGGACCTTGAGAGACTTTAGCCACAAAGGCAGCTGCGGTGACTGTGAATGTAATCTGGGATCCACTGCCCCCCCCCCCTCCACTCCCAGGACAGAGACAGTCTTCCTGGTTGCCCGGCGGCTCTCCCGCGCTTCACTGGTGGAACCCCTCCTCCTCCCCTCGAACCTGCTCTCCCTCTTCTGCCGGTACCTTGACAAGCACACTGTGCACCAGCTCGAGGACAGCATGGAGTGAGTCGGTGTCTAACTGGTGTTTGGTCTGAGGTCCTGTGTGTGCTCACCTTAGAATGTGGGGGGGTCGGAGGATATTAATCTCCCATTTTGTCATTGCCAGGAGGTCTACAGCTAGCTGCCCTGCAGTCCCCTCTTAACCTTGCATGCCCCTGGAGGATGGAGCATGCAGGCATGGGACAAGCTGGATTTGGCTGACTGAGCACTTGGTTTACTGCTGCGCCAGGCAGGACTGCTATTTTTAACGTGGGAGGGTGTAACTTTATGCATATGCTGCCCCATGACCCAGCCTCCAGGCTTTACTTTGTACAGGTTTAAAATCGACGAGAAGGTACCTGAAGTGTAATCCTGAAATTCACCAGCAGAGGGTGCTAACAGCACGTGTCACGTGGCGCCCCCTTTCCACGTTTGAAGGGCCTGTCACGATTTATCTTTTGATCGGCAAACTTGACGTGATTTAAACTGTCTGTAGACCTCATGTGGTGGGGAATTTAATCTTCAGCGCATGAGATCTTTTGGTATTTCGATGCTTGTCAGCCTCAGTGCGAGCAGGATGTAAGAGTTGCCCCATTCGTACTTATTTTGGCTGGCATAATCCCACAATATTTATTGTGAAGTTTTCTCTAGCACATATCAGTTTTATAATTGCTATTTGTTTTTCTTGGATTATCCGTGCCTTTTTTTCTCCTTTTTGGTGGCTTTTGTTCTAAACCTTATTTTCAAGTGTCACTCCTAAAACCATAACTTATTCAACCTTTGTTTTGTATGATTTTTTTTGTTAACCAATTTTAATTTCAACTGACATGTACTTAAACAATCAGATACTGTATCACAATTGTATAGCACTTGCAAATGTAAAATAAAATCCTAAAAGCTGTGTTCCTTTTGTCTTGGGACAATCCATGTGACAACCAGATCTTCAGTGTAAGGGCGATGGAAGCAAATGCAGCTTTATTCCCTCATTGAACCTTTTAGTTGAAATGTGCCATAAGTGAACGGTAATTTCTTGGACTGGGGAAATATTTAGTATTATGCGTTCCTTGAATTGTTGCTGGATCTTTAGTTTGATCCAAGTAACGGGATGTGCGCTCAAAGGGTGAAATTTACACCCTTACAGTTGTACCTTTTGTAAGGTACAGAAATGGATGGTCTCTATTTTTAAACTATTATTTGCCTCGAGTTCACCCTGGAATCGACGCACGTTGGTCTGTTCACTCGTACAAGTTTGGTTTTCAAAAATCTGTATACAAATAAGCACCGTAGTCCCCTAAACACATCTGCGCCCTTTGCCTTGTCCTGATTCAGTTCAGTTGTGTCCTGACTTGGTCTGCCTGCTCCCCAAGATCAGCTTTGGATTAAAGCCTTTGTGGGGAGAAGATAATCCGCTGTTGAAAACACCCGTTGATCTGCAATGCTGCAATATATGGTTTCTCGTTGAAAATTTCTAATAGCAAGTGCAAAGCGAATATTTAAGGTGAACACGTACTCCTTGAACAATGCTACAAATTCAGTGTAGTCTCTCCACACAAGTGTATTCTTTGTGGTATATATTTACATGTAAACCACTGTCATATATTTATATTCGATAGCCTATATGTATATTCAAAGGTAATGTTTTGCTGCTTGTACGTTTCCAAGAAATAAAAATACGTGTGGTTTTCCTTGTCTTGCAATGTAATGGATCTGTGTATAGACCTACCTTATTAGTCATTTGTGTGTGATCCACAAAAAAATAAATCAAAATACATTATGCCACTGTTATTTGTTTATCCTCAGGTGTGCATACTTTATATATAGACAGCATTAATCTTTTTTTTTTTTTTGCCTTGTGTGTGAATACACTGCTGTTTTTGCTACGTCGTACCCACATCTGTTCTCCCTACCTGTCTGCATAACCTTATTTCTAACATATGTTCCCAAACATCTGGATGAGCATACACACGCACCTGCTCGCTCCTGTCCATGCTCCCGTGTGTCACCCCATTGTTTGAGCTTAAATTCTTTATTTTTTCCCCACATTGGCACATCCCCACATTTCTCTCTCCCCGATGCTCCAATGCAAACAGAGGCTGGGGCCAGCCGTTACTCAGCTGGTTAAACGGCCAGTAAGTCTGGAAGTCTGATTCTCTGTTATTGTGGGCACTGGCTGAGGATTGCGGTAGCCATATATGCTATAACTAGCGGACAGACGAACAGAAAAAATGGTGGTTTGGGGATACGGATCGTGCTCTGCTGGTGTACTGCGCTGCATCTACAGATGCGTAGACATAACACAGTGAAGTGTGTTCTTCATGCCGATTGATTTTTTTTTCCTCTCTCTTTTTTTCAAAAGCCAGGACCGCGGCAGATGCTGACCGTCTGTCCAGTCCTTGCCTCAGAATGCCAAGGTGCAGACATGCCCAAAGCTGACATTCATGTATCTCTTATCCCCTGTGTGAGCGTGACTGTCGTAAGTCAAACACTTTTAACAAAATTCAGCCACCTCGTCTGGAGTTAAGATGGCTGACACCGCGGACTCGCAATTTAGAATTTGGCGGATGTGCAAGAAGCATGCTTAGGTAAATTGGTGTCCATAAATTGTATCGATCTGTGAAGCAGGTGAGGCACTGGCTTCCTGTAATGCATACCCTGCCTCATGCTCCATGCTTCCGCTTCAGATAGTAACCTTGTAGTGTGTAAGTGGTGTAGTGGATAGAAGGCCTGGCCTCTGGGGGTGGGCAAGCCTGGGGATGCAGGAGAGGCAGTGATCCTTTTGCAGAAGGCCCAGCTGAAATTATTTTGTCCCAGGCCCAGGAATTATCCACACCAAACCTGCTTGCATCCAAAGGGGTTTCAAGTACCGGTTCAAGGAGGAAACTTGTAAACTGTGTCTTAGTCTGTCGGGCTGTCTTTATGTGTAATATTTCAGTCATTTCATTGCATCTAAAGGTAGTTAACTGATTTCTTTGTTGCTACCTTTTTACTACACTTGTGCTCTCAGGAGTCTGTTTGGAAAGGGATCTCCAGGACTGCAGTAAGAGAAGAGTCCTGAGTGTTTGCTTTGTGTGCATCTGTGCTTGTGTGCAAATCGTCAGCCACCTATGCGTTTTTGGCACGGTGTCTCTGCAAGCCTACGATGTAACTGTACCCCGACGGTGTTGACTCTGTCTGACTCTGTCGGTGGGAATTGGCAGAAAGGGTGAGGTCTGGGGCCACTCTGGCGTTGGGGCCGGCACTATCTCAGACAGCGAAGGATATTTTTGGAATGATGAACCACCATAGTGTCGACTTTGCACTGGGCGCAGGAATAGTGGCACACCGGCGCGCCAGTGATTTTGGTCCCCAGCTGAGCCCACTCGGTCCATCACTCGGCGTACTCTTAGCCTCCATATTTGCTTTGAGTCCATCTCTCCAGCCTGCTTTCGCAAACCGCATTCCTTGCGTCTTTTCAAACACCCCCCCCCCCCCCACCTCATCTTTTCCCTGACCTTGCTGTTTCCTCACTCCAACCCTTTGTTTCTCCTTAGAGGCCCGTCTTAGGTGAGGTTCCAGATGTCAGATGAGCGCTTACTTACCATCAGTGAAGCAACATGTTTTACCTCCTCGTTTAAAAGTTTCCGTTCAGGCTTGTGAAACCGCGGGACACTTCTGGTCTATTGCAGAAGACCTGTGGTCGCCTCCGAGAAATGTACACATTTAGAAGTGTCTTACTTCATTTCCTGCGTTTGTCCTGTGCTGTATTTTACTTTAATCTGCAAATCCTCTTTAGTTTTACTTCAGATGAGTGTCTGACTGGTTGAAAATGAGTGGATATGTTAGCCTGAATGATCGGATTCCCTGGAAACCTGAAAACCAAGTACAATAAAGGCCGACATCCCCAGTTTGGTAGCTGCCCATGTCAGTATCTTGGGCAGGCCTGAGCACATGGAGATGTAGCAGATGTAAATAAATGAGGTGCAGATCAGGGTGTATTCATGCATACATATCTGGGAATCCCTCACTGTCACCCCCCTCTCCCAAAGACACAGGGTTTGTTGTTCCTAGGGCCCCACTTAAAGAGTGGCCCCCAGATGTCTTCAAAACAAAGTAAGTAGCTAGCTGGTGGAGTCACAAGGGCATACTTACAGGGTCACCGTCTTTCACGCATCACGCTTTCAGACTCTCGCACAAGACATCTTATGACAAATCCGCATTATTCCATTTTAAACCTAATTCTTTTTTTTTTTACCTAAATAGTGTGCAAACCTCACAGACTATTTACAAGGTAAGAAAACATATATGTTAAATGTGTATACAGACTTGTCTCGAATTGAAAATCTCACACTGGCCAGCTGCGCAAAGTTGACAACCCTGTACCTAGCTAGCTGATTAACATGTTACTTTATCATCCTCTAAATAAGGAATGCTTGCCAAGATGGGGCCCCACAAAAATGTCTCCATGGAGGCCTCAGCTACGACAGTCAGATGCCGCTTGACTCAGCCTCCATCTGCCTTTCCTGCTCCGCATGGCTCATGAGCCGCCAGACCTGGGCAGACAGGCGGAGCCCGGACTCAGGAAGCAGTCATAGAGAAGGAATGCGAACGCGCTTATTTGCCTTTGGCTGAGCTCCTCCTGTCCTGTGCCGCGATGGCGCCCACTTGTGCACATAGATGTCTGCCTGGTCACCCTGTCAGGATTGCCGATCAGAGATGGGCTGTAGTGGGTAGGTCGCCACATCCTGAACCTAAAGAGAACAACGGGAAGATTGCGGAACGGTTTGGCCAAAGTACCACATGGCTGTTTCATGCATTTTAATTGGACATCTTTAGTCAACACACCCAGCCATACAGATTCATTCATGGGTAGGTAGCTTTTCATCTGCGTTTCTGCCAGAAATGTATGTGGCTCTTCAAACATCAACGTAATCATTGTAAACATCTTAATTCTCCTTCTTAACATTTTTGCAGTCCTTCATACAATAAAAACCTATATGATAATGAAAAGTTATGCAAATAGTCTGTCTACCCACAATGCACCACTGTGGAGTGTTGCTCAAGGCAGTTTAGAAGGGAGGGATATCGTCTGGACAAGCAGTGGACCTTGACTTTGGTCTTTAGCACTGTTTGTTTTGTAGATAGCTGCTTATCACTAGTCAATCATAGGGATTATCAGCCTATGACACTGACATGCACGCAGCCGTCCTGTCTGAGGGCGGGTGGCTGCATGGACACTGCAGGTGACAAACGTTTTCCAGTGGGCATATTTAGTGGTGGCATTTGGGACCGGTGTGCCGTCACAGTGAAAACACGGAGCCCAAACCCACTGGTGAAGGCCCGTTTTGTGCATGCTAAATGGGTATAACGTCAAGAGAGCCCTCCGCCCAAAAATAAGGAGGGGAAAAATGACAGATGTGAAAAATGATCACCGATATTTTGGGGAGTGGGCAAATAAATTAGCTTCCTGAGTAAATATTTTGCGGGTTAGTGAAGTGTGCAGTTGGACGCTCTCTCTCACGCAGTCTTGATGGGCATGCACATCTTCTTGTGCTAGGAGGAGTCCCACTTGTCTGCTTGTGAGTGTGTGTGTGTAGGGTGGTTAGGCCTTACCTATCTAATGTGTTACTGTTTGCTTCACTGTGTCCAAACAGAGGCCCATGCAAGGCGACATGTCATTTCAGTCAGGCAGGTCCAGCATAGTCCTGAGAGGATCTCATCCTCTGGCTATAGGTTGCTGGATTGGTCCTAAGCACAGCTATTCTTTGACTTGTGCAATTGGCTTGGCACATGTGTGGGGAATGTGGGGTCCAAGGAACACGCTGATATAAATCAAGCCTCGATCTCTGTCCAAAACCAATAGTTTACAGGCCATTGACAACACAGGCCACTGAAGGCTTTATCATGACCACACTTGGATGGATCTTAACTGGCGTATTACATGCTTTATATATGCTTTCCTTTTGATATGTCATCCTGAGTCAGAGACATGATCATCCCAGTGGCATGTTGTGTGCTGCATGTCAGTCTTCACATGGTGGGGGACGCTACCCCCCCTCCCAGAAGCCAGACCATCATGGAATCTTCTGAAACCACTTATCCTGTTCAGGGTCATGGGGGGGTGTCCAGAGTCTATGGGCACAAGGCAGGGAACAACCCAGGATGGGGCACCAGCCCTTCGCAAGTCAATGTGCATATCTGTGGGAACTTCAGTAAATCCAATTAGCCTCAGCGTGTTTTTGGACCCTGGGGGGGGGGGGGAACCCCACAATGACAGCATGCAAACTCCACACACATGGAACCTTGGTGGAGACTCGAACCCACATCCCAGAGGTGTGAGGTGACAGTGCTAACCACCGTGCCACCCCCAGCTCTGACCGGCTAATTTTCATTTCTCTTTTTTTTCCTGCCTGAAATGTAGCCATGATTCAGATATCCCGTTTGTGTGTTTAAGTTGCCAGGGGAAAGAATCACGTAACCCTGTAAATTTCTTGGGATGTCAACACTGTCGGCCAAAGCGTGATTTATTTCAGGGTCTCTGTTTTAATAACATAAATCCTCAGTTTTCGCTGCCATCTGCATATGGTACCTTACAGGCCTGGGGCTTCGTCTCTGTAGGTGTGAAATATGTAGGAATTTTTAAAAGCTTTTTTATGCATCATTTTTAAATTTAGATTTTATTGAATGTAACCAAAGCACAGAGCATTTACGTGTTTGTGTTGCTGCCGGTTTTTCATTCGTTGTTGAGATGCGTCCTACGGCAAGCAGGATGTCTGTGGGTCAGACCGTGTGCATCTAAGGCTGCGTGTGGACTCCCCTGTATCCCATCTGTCAGGATCAATCTTATTCTGGTCTCGTTCCTAGTATTAACTGTCCTCGTGAATACTGAATGTCGGTGACCAGGGAGAAAGTGGATGCTTGCCCTGAGCTGCTGTCCAGGCTTGATCTCATGGCCGGTCCCCGCACCGCTGAAAAAGGTGTTTCTTTGTTCATAGTCAGCGGTGACTGTGCTCATTATAGGCTGGGTGTGTGTGATACCAGAGCCAGTTATAAATCAGTAAGTGCAGGCTTTTAAACTGCGGCCTGGTTTCCCCTTTTCCTGTTACTCCGCATGCTCATCTTCCGCAGTTTGCCTCTGCATGGACACACCCGGGCACCTAACTGGCACCCCAGACCCAGACTCATCCAAATGTTAGGATGCTCCATCTGCTGCACAGAGGGGTGGGACTAATGAAAGGAGGCGGAGTCACCAGATTGTTTGGCCAGTTGTGATACGGATGGGCTGGGGGGCTCGTGGAAAGGGAGCAGGGCGGAGTCGACGAAATGTCGGGGTGGTCCAATCAGAATGCAAGAGGGTGGGTCTAAGGAATAGGAGGCAGGATGGCAAAATTGGTACATAAGACGTGGGCTAGTGGGAGAGATGTCTAGTCGCTCTTCTATCTGTCCTTCTGTCATGCTGGGTCACAGCTTCCTGCCGGCGGCGCTGTTGCTCTGCCTGGCTGGACAGTCTCTACAAGGAGGTAAGAGGGGAGTATGGGACCAGAGAGAAAAGGGCGGGAAAGCCACTGACTCAAGGCTGCATGGTGGAAGTTCACATAGGGGAGTTTTTTTGGTGGTAAATATTCAACTTGTCTTCTATTTATGTGCTATGCAATGTCAAAGCACTCATACAAGGACATTTGAAGGGGCTCTGTCAGCACCCCTTAATACATTATCAGACACTATTATTCAGTATTTAATTTGTAATGAGAAGGTTCCAGGACGTGCTAGGTATATGAGAGGGGTTATGACACTAATGAAGGACAGGAACGTGCGTGAACATTGGTCTGTAAAATAAAATACATACTTTTGTTTCCATATATTTTTTTTAACCATAGAGCTGCCAAATCCTCACAAATAGGTGCCAGAACGCAGACAGTCAAAAACAGAGTGGGCCCTTAAAGTGCTCCAGCACATACTGAGTTCTTCCAGTACAGGGTGGGGTTACGACTTTAATGCGTTGCCCGAATCTCGAGCTTTTGAGTCAGCAGCTGGCTCACAATGATGTAGCATGCAGCAGTCTGCACGTTTATCTCCAGTCTGAAGGGGGCGCTAGTAGTGTGACAGTCTGTGACTGTGATGCAATTATGCACCTGAGATCTGTGCGGAATTGCAGGGCTGTTCGTTACCTCGCTGCCTAGTCATTTCTTTGTCTCTGGTTGCTGGACGCTGCTGCTAATGGCTACATCCATCTTTCTAAAAAGATTACCAGGACAATCATTTGCGTGCGAAGCCTCAGACCAAAGGCATGTCTCGTGCACTTTCAGATCTAGGTCTGCTGGATTTCTCACCATCCTCCTCCAGGAACATCTTCCTCGTTCCCCTCTTGCTCGTCCACCTCCTGGAAGAAAGAGAGGCTCGAGTCACAGGGGGAGTCTGAATTTCGCAGCCCACAGTGAGAAACGTGTTTCCAGCCTGTGGCAAGAAGGGCCCCGTCGGGGTACCAGATATACTCACAATGATATTTTGACGTTGTGGGGACCACATTTTCAGGCCCCACGAGGGGAAGTTCAATTATATGAAGATCTGTGAATGCAATCAAAAAACTAAAAATGCCAGAAGGCCTGTATTTTGTTTGGTTACTTATGGTTAAGATTAGGGTTGGGTAGGGGTTAAGGCTTTTATTGTTGGGATTAGAGTTTTGGCATAGGAATGAATGGATAGTCCCCATAAGGATAAGTACAGGAGTGTTTGTGTGTGTGCGCGTGTGAATGTGTGTGACAGTATTTCATTATCAGTGAGTTTCCCTCTTCCCTGTTAATTGGCCAGGCAGTGGGGGAGTGACAAGACTGTCACACCATCGCATTTCTCCCCAAAGTACCGGCCGGACCCCCTAAATTCAGGGAATTTGCCATTTTCTCATTGACAAAACAGTTGCTTATTTTTATTTTCGACTGCGTGCGAAGCATTTATACCACAAGCCCCCGTCTCTGCAGCCACAGGCTTTTTGAGTCACACAGGCTTTCGTTGTGGTGTGTCGGCAGCCCGGCGTGACGCTGAATCTGCAGTATTTGGAAAGTGCGTAACAAGGCTGCCTGTGTGCCTGTTAAGTCTGGTGTCGTAATTCTCATGTGTCATGTATTGCAGGAGTCCAGCCACCAGGGGGCCCTCTAGGAAGAGCCGTGCCTAGCAGAGGTGACCAGTGTTCCTTTTCTTTTTTCTTCACTGTCCAAGCTGCGTGTGTCAGCTACTTTGTGCAGTGCCACCTGCTTGAATGTCATTTGATATTTGCATGCCATCTGCCTGCGATGCCGTATTAACGGTATGCGAGCACAGGACTGGTTGCTGGTGGTGATGTTGAGTGTGGCCTCTTCCCTCCCAGGGCTCGGTATTGGTGCAGGGCCCAGCATGGGTGGAGCTAAAGCTGGAGGTGAGCTGCCATTCGCTGACGACGGTACCTCAGAATATATACCTCAGAATCTAGTCTAATTAACTGATCTACTCACACACACACACACACACTCAGGTATGCTGGAAGTCTTACTGTGGGTTTTTTTTTGTGTTTCCAGGGGCCAGACTTCCATTTCCACAGCAGGGAGGGCTGGGGTTTGGGGGGGGGCCTTTTGGAGGGAGGTCTGTTAAAGCAGGTGGTGAGTTCAGACCCGGGTCGGCACAATGACAGCCTCGTCCCCGTCGACCCTTAAGAACAGGAGAGCAGAACCTTTTTTTTATAACTTGAGCTGAAGTGAAGATGCCTTCTTAAAAGACGACTAACACTTCCCTAAATAAAGTATCTCATCAGATTCTGCAATCAGGAAACAGGAATCGCATAATTCAGTTAATGCAGTTTATATATTGGCCAAGAGACAACAGGAAATTACTTTTAAAAAACCTTCAGTTTGCCATAATCCCAAAAACGTTGTGTTATGCTGTCTCTCGCTCACTTCTCTGTACACGCACACAGGTCCCTACCCTGGAGCCCAGCTCGGGAGAGGTGAGCAATATTTACTGCTGTAAAAATCAAACGTGGTCCTGTAGCCAAACCCAGCGCGGAGCCGGCAGCCGGTGAGGGTTAACCGTCTTGGCCTCGTTACAGCTCCCGATGTCGGTCCTCTCCCTTCATCTCCCATGAGAGAGTCTCTCATTGCATTGTAGGTTTGAGTGGCCCTTTCCCTCTTCAGTCGGAGACGCGTTTACTGCGCGATCGCTTGCCGTAGTGGCCACACACCGGCCGGAATTTGGCAAGTGAACCTGGTTGGTCTGAATGAATCTCTTTCCACAGGTGGAGCGGGAGCTGGCACTTGGCAACCATTCGGCCCCCAGGGAGGCTTCAGTGCTGGTAAGGGCCCCCACCCCACCCTCCTTATCAGCCTCCTACTGCGTGTGCGGCGTCTCTGAGCTGCTTAGTAATATCTTTCATTTTGTCTGTTGCAGTTTCTTTGAACTTTATCTCATATTTGGCTGAATTTTGAGCCAAAAGTCTTCTAGTCTAAGTCCTTTCTAGTATAGTCCTTAGCTGCTGCGCCCTCATGTGATTCATACAGTTGCCCTCGTCACAGCTTTCCTGTGAAAATGCTCTGGATGCTCTGGTTTCAGGACCCAGCCTGGGGAACGGACTGGGCGTGGGGCTGCCACTGGGAAAGCCACGCAAAGGTCAGCTGGTGAAAGTCATCTTGGCAAGGGCGTAACTTTGGGTTGAGCATTGGGGGAGTTGAGATCTCTACCCATTTTGATTATCCCCCCCCCCCCCCTTTTTCCCTCCATAATTTACCCCCATGCATCTCGGGGCCTTTTCTTGCTTGGCAGAGAAACTTCCGATCATGCGGTCTATGTTACACCTCAGTCCACCATCTGTTGGTGACTGTGCTCTGTCCTGGTCTGTCCTGTCATTGTCTGTGCCCCGGTCCACGTTCTCTGTGCGTACATGCTCTCTGTGCTCATTGCTCTGGCCATGTTATGTCTGCGTTTTGTGCATGTTCCGTCTGCGTGGGGTGATGTTCTGTTGTTGTCTCTCTTCTGTTCTGTTCCCTATATATCCTGTCCCTGAATCTCTCTGTATCTGTACTCTATCTCTTTCTCCTTGTGCCCTCTGTCTGTGCCCTGTACCTGTTCACACTCCGTCTGTGTCCGCAGGGTATGCAGCTAATGGCTTTGGCTATGGTGGAACCTTGGCAGGTTAGTGCTAATCCATTCTCCTGGTCAGTTAATGATCGTCTAGCTCTCATCACACCTGGACACATAGCTTTATTAATAAGCAAGCCTCTGATAAAGTAGGACATCAGATTTCTTTTGTTGTGTTATGTTTACACATTTGGAGGGTAGGGTGAGTGGGAGGGGCTGCACTTTGTTTTTGATTCATGTTGAAGCCGGAGGAATCTCTGATCCTCCCAATGTCCCCCCTGGTGTCTGTATTTACCTGGTACCTTTGATATTCTCTGCCCATCCTGTTGCCAGGTTATGGTCCCGCAGCCGGCACGTTTCCCAGACCCGGACTGGCTCCGGGCACAGGTAAGCCATCCAATTGGAATTTACTGGAGCCCCGGCTCTGATCATCCCCCCCACACACCCCTCATCCACGTACACTAGGGGGTGACTGTGTGGCGAGTTGAATTTCCACATCAGACGGGATGTTGTTTGATGAGTCACCAGACGTCCTCCGGGAGGATGGGAACACGCCTGTCAGTCTGGGACCCACTGTTTGTTTTTCTGTCTGCCTTAGAATGTTCTGGTTCCTGTTCTCTGTTCTCCTGCCAAACTATATCACAGTTTAAATCTGTATGTATGCCCGCCCCCCCCTTCTGTCCCTAAAGGGCCCGTGTGCCGCTGTGAAAGGCAGGCTCTGTTAGCTCCTTCTCCCAGCATTTTTGATGTCTGCCCATCCACCCCCCCACACCCCATCCCACCCCACCCCACCCTGACTTCACAGATGATGTCATTTTCGCTCGTCTTGACAGAGCTCATTTGTTTAATGGCGTATCGCTAATTTGCTAAACAAAACGAAGGAGAAACCAGTACCAGCTCTTGCAAAAACGCAGGGCTGGATCTGACCAGGGGTGGAAGGTGTCGTGTGACGTTTGTGTGACGGTGCCTTTGCTTATCACCGGTAGGTGCAGGAATTCGATGTGCTGAAGGGCTGTTGGCCAAAACAGCTAAAGCGGGTAATCCGTCTCAGTACAGTGTCTCTGCTCCGAGCGTCAGCACAGAGTCTCAGCACAGAGTCTCTGCTCCGAGCCTCAGCACAGAGTCTCAGCACGGAGTCTCTGCTCCGAGCATCAGCAGAGTCTCAGCCCTGAGTCTCAGCACAGAGTCTCTGCTCCGGGCCTCAGCACAGAGTCTCTGTTTCCGGCATCAGCAGAGTCTCTGCTCCGGGCCTCAGCACAGAGTCTCTGCTCCGAGTGTCAGCAGAGTCTCAGCCCTGAGTCTCAGCACAGAGTCTCTGCTCCGAGCCTCAGCACAGAGTCTCTGCTCCGAGCGTCAGCAGAGTCTCAGCCCTGAGTCTCAGCACAGAGTCTCTGCTCCAAGCCTTAGCCTCGAGCTGCACTCACAATCTGAGTGCTGACTCTAGTGGTGCGCCCTCCGTTGAGCCATGCTGATGGAGATGCACAGACCTGCTTCCCTTCTGAGAGCTGCCTCAGTGGTTCCTCTTTGGACCCCTATGAATTCATCTATATGTTACTTGACATGTTTGTCTGTCTCTGTTCTCTCTTTCTCATTTTATTATAATAATAATGCATGTGTACATAAATCAGGCTGTGAATTTCAAATCACGTTTGTAATTCTAGTTGTTTTTCAAGGAAATGAGTAGCTTTGCATTTAGCTTAAGTTGGATATTCGCTAGGTACAAAAAGCTGTCTTTCATTCAGGATCATCCTGTGAGTGTTTCTAGATGTTTCTGCCCTGGTTCCCTTGAGATGCCTCTGGACTCAAGGAATATGTCTGGTTTCTATATAGTTTAATATCCAGAAGCTGGTGTGGCCGGTGGGAAGAGACAGGAAGTTAAACATTTGGGTAAACCTCACATCCCTGTGTGGCTTGCTGGTGCGTCACTGGCACAAGTCTTTGGTTTAACATCCATGCGGATGTGGTCTGTCAGTGGCATTCAGTGTCCATCCTCAGTGATACTGAGCAAGACGGATATCTAGTGTTCACCATAGAGACTGCAGACCAATGAAAAGACTTTAAATACATTAGTTGAATTTTTTATGCTTAATATTTCCGTCACTTTGTGTCATCTGCAGTGTGTCTGCTGCAGTCTGTCATTCGCTTGAGCATGCTGTTTCTGCTGGTTTGCAATTTTCTGAGGAGCATCTGCCAGTGGTTCCTGTGTAGTCAAATTCCTCTTTCCTGTGATTTGAATGACCTTCTACCCTCAAAGGTCAAGTTGTCATTTCGTTCCTTTGTTTGGCTACATTCACCCATGACCAATTATAATTTGCTGCTGTGACTAATATGTTCAAAGCCTGCTGTGTTTTATTTAAACAGGCCTAAGGTCTCTTAAAATTCAAGTCTGATTTTACTCAGCCTGATCATTTTAGTGTCTGGTGACTTGGCTGTTTTGGTGGTCCAGCTAGAAGACGATTTGATCACAACTGATCTCCATGCCACTGGGTGGAGTGATATCCTTTGACCATCATAAGGCACAAAACTTGCTCCCTGTGGCTAGTATGACTGAGTATGCTGGTAATGTCTGTCGCAGGTCTAGCGTTCCTAGCTTTAAATCACGTTACAGCTGAATTCTGATTTATTCTGTGTCTCTGAAGGAGCATGCCTCTCTAGCATGGGATCTTGGGTCAAGTTTGCCAAGTGGTTAGAGAATTAAAAATAAAATCCCCCCACCCTTTGAAAGTATTCTGTGACATAGCTAAGCTTCCTGGTGTGAACCAGTCTCATCTTGTCTAGCTACGCTTGGGTGTGTCACATGCGGTTAAGTAACATGTGGTGATGATTCTGTGGTCCCCAGGACGTGCTGGGGTGCAAAACGGACAGGGGGCAAAAGCAGCTAAAGCAGGTAACCACCGGCATACATCCGGTCTCCGTGGCGATGCTGTCGACTCCTGCCCGCCGTACCTGCTCTTTCCCGGTTCTGCATGTTCTGTCCACAGCTGTCTGCTACGCTCCGACGGCGGTGTGGAGATGCGCAGCCCACCCTGATTCTGCAGCTCAGTTCATATTATGCTGCATATACTAACCCTTGGCTCCCCAAGCCTTTGGAACACAACTTCTGTGTGCTGATCTCATTGAATATGTGCAGCTACAAGTCATGATTTATGCATTATTAGTCATTGTAAGTGCAATTATCCCATGACCCTGACTAGGATGAGCAGTGGGTGTAAGGTGGGTGTAGGTGGGTGTAATTACATTTAACTATAATTGTAATTGTAATTGAGGGCTTTGATTACTCCACTGAATGTATGTAATTGTGACCTCTCACGTAGTCACTGAAAATCGTGAGGCCGCATCCTGTTGTGACATTACCATGTCTCCTAGGTTACGGTCCCCAGCCTGGAGGTTATACAGGAGTAGGACTTGGAAACGGCTTTGGCCCAGGTGATGGATCTTTATTGCCTGTTCTCTGATTTGGCTCCATAACTTAGAGCATCTTACAGGTCTATATACATGAGTCACACATGTGGTGGAATGTTATGTCAATAACCTTTGACCTTCCGCCTGAAAGGATGAGGGACAATGGATCAACCAATCGGGGAGGAATGTGGGAGAGGCATTGCTTGATTGACACCATCTTTCTTCTGTTTTATTGGTCACCCGGCTCAGGTGTGGGGGCTGCTGGATACCCTCAGGTTGGAAAAGCTAGACCAGCAGGTAAAATTCCTATGACTCATTGTCAGTAAACATAATTTTATTGTTAATATTCTTCAGTACAAATTATACTCGCCATTAAAATGCATATGCTAGTTACAGCTTTTTTGCGTGACTGCAGATTTTGGTACTGGCCAGGGTGTTTTTCCTGGGGCGGCACTCACCAATGGCTTTGCACCGGGTAAGCTGACACAGCACCATGAGAAAACGTTCTTAAGGTGACTAGGTTTGTCCGAAGACTGTGCAAAGTTTGCTATGGCGTCAACTCAGTAGCTGAACATGACCACGGAGCGTGTAGCACGTGTTTGCAGGCCCGTGGGAACCTACCAGATATCTGTCCTGTCGATTAACTGAGCTGAGGTTTAAGATAAGGGCAGATGAAGTTATCAAAAATCTACTTTTCAAAGTGGACCTGGGGACCATTTTCAGTGGTATGATTTAAAAAAAAGTCACCACTATTATGGTTAAAAGAATTTTTAATTTGCGTCATGATCTAGATGATCATTTGGTCAGTAATCTGTACACTGACTGCCGAGTCACTGATAGCCAGTAAAAAAAAAACTCAGAAGCTATGATCCATCTGGTTCCTTTGACCTCCCTGACCCCCCCTCCCGGGTGCCAGGTGGAGTCGGAGATGCAGGGAAAACCCAACCTGCAGATATTATTCTCTCTCTCTCTCTCTCTCTCTCTCTCTCTCTCTCTCTCTCTCTTTCTCCCGTGTGCGCTCTTTGTCCATCCGTCTATCTGTCCTGTTCATCTGTTTCCTTCCTCTGACAGTGATTCTCTATTCATCTGTTCATCTATCTGTCGATGTGTCCATGGCTGTCCCTCTGTCCTTCCTCACTCCCTTTGACGAGCTGAAAACACCGGTGCCTCTCCATAAACTAGGCTAATGGCTATGGAGCTGCTGGAAACAGCTACGGCAATGGTGTGGTGCTTTAACACAGACGGGACCTTATTTTATTATTAAATATCCTTAAATGGGGCATTAACTCCTTCAGGGTTAGGATACCCTAGTGTTCTTGCTCACAGCGCTGGACTGGGAGCCAAATTTGCGAGGGCAGCAGGTAACCAGCCTAATCCAGGCTAACCCAGCCTAACCCAGGCGAACCAAGGCTAACCCAGCCTAACCCAGGCTAATCCAGGCTAACCCAGACTAACCCAGGCTAATTTAGACTAGCCCAGCATAGCCCAGGCTAACTTAGATTAACCCAGGCTAACCTAGGCTAACCCAGCCTAACTGAGGCTATCTTAGGCTAACCCAGGCTAACACCTCCTAGTCAGCAATGTAATGACCCAGGACAGTTTCTTCTCCTCTTGCTCTGATTTTTGAGATTTCACTCAATGAGATTTTCATTAGCATATTGTGTTTTGTATCTTATTTTGTTTTGCCTTCACCCTCTTTGTACCCAAAGGAGGCTGACTGAGTAAATGTTCTAATGCATCTATTGCACACGGCCTATAGAGATTTGAATCTTGCATCTCAAGTGCTCAGGCCGCCACTGTCCTCTCTCACCCAGGGCTTGCCACCGACCCCTACGGAAGACAGGGCCTGGGACTTGGGGTCCAACCTGGGAAATATGGTGGGTGTAGGAGGGAGATGTATGGGTAATTAAGGGTTGGGTAGCCAGACTTCCTTTTGAAGCTAAAGTTACAGAAAAAGGATTAAAGTATAACACACAGGTGACCCTCCAGAGGTGTGATGAAACATGGTCATTTATAGATAACAGTGAGGTTTTCTAGTTCATACGTGTTAACCAGCAGCTCTGGGGACAGTGAGATTTTAGATTGACAGTATTTGACCCCTCCCACTTTGTGCTTTGACTAGAATGATTCTATGAGCATTTTGATGAAGATATTAATCTAAATATTTTTTAGGCGATAAAGAAAAGGTTTTATAGGAAACAGAACAATGTATGCAGATTAGTGATTCCGTGCCATCATGGTTCGTTGCTGAGCTTCTGGCCCGTGTTTGTTACGTGTGTCACTCATACATTATCATGCACCGTGCATAAATTTGTCAGTCAGTTAAAATTCCCCCTTTGAATGCAGTACCTTTTCTGTGTCAATAGGGAATGCCAGAGGTGGACCAGGTGTTGGAGTTGGTGGTCCCCAGGCTCACCTGCCGTATGGGGGCCAGGCAGTGGTGCCTGCTAGGCTGAGAGGCAATGGCAAGGCAGTCGGCTACAGTCAGGGACTGTCACCGTATGGAGCTCATCCCGTCCAACCGGTGGGGCTGGCTGATGACAGGGACCTAGGTACACATATCTGCAGTTTGGGGTAGTACCAAGGGATTGGGTAGTTAAAGGGAGCTTGGGTGAGTACAGCTGCAAACTAGGACCACTGTTTCTGTTAGCATGGATGGACTATTCTGGCTTATCTTTTGCAGGTGGATTGGGTGGCGAGCTTGGTGGCGGATTGTTTGAGTCCACGGCAGGGAAACGCGGTAAGCTCTGATGACATCACTGGATGCCTTGGGACATTTTCTACATGATTTGGGTTTTTTGGGACGCTTGTGAAATATTTCGGGGGAGGTACTGAGGCACATGTGAACTGACATCCCATTTGCTGCAGGTGGCGTTGGGCAGCTTTACAATGGTGCCCCCATTGTTCCTGTGGCACAGAACGGTAAGGACAGCAAGCAGTGGGGGTTGGGGGGGGGGCTCCACCCTTGTGGGGCGGACGTTTAGCAGCAGTCTACAATATAAGGGACTTCTGCCCTTTCCACAAGAAATGGGGGCTATCCATATGGTCCCCAAGCATTGGCAGCCAATGGGAAACCAACAAGCAAACATGGTATGTTTATCATAATGTGCATCTCCGCCAGGCACTTATTTTGCCTTAACTTAGTTAAGTGTGAGAACAGCCAGATTAAAGTGGGCAGTTTTCTCAAATGGATCTGTCACAGTGTACAAAGTGATGCATGTAAAAATGCAGGGGAGACACCTGATGCTGGATGCATGTAAAAATGTGGGGGAGACACCTGGTGCTGGATGCATGTAAAAATGTGGGGGAGACACCTGATGCTGGATGCATGTAAAAATGCGACGGAGACACATGGTGCTGGATGCATGTAAAAATGCGGGGGAGACACCTGGTGCTGGATGGATGTAAAAATGCGGGGAGACACCTGGTGCAGGATGGATGTAAAAATGTGGGGGAGACACCTGGTGCTGGATGGATGTAAAAATGCGGGGAGACACCTGGTGCTGGATGCATGTAAAAATGCGGAGGAGACACCTGGTGCTGGATGCATGTTGACTCCTACCATCTACATAGCTGTTAAAACTTGGAGCCCGGTTTCATCTGGTGGTTTCTCACCTTGTTTAAACTACAGTACCTCCCTCTGCATCTGCCGTGCATTTTGTCTATTTCTTTTAGGAGATGGAGGGTACCAGAATGGTCCCGTGCAACCAGCAGGTAACCTTAATAAGAAAAATTAGCATTTAGCCTATTGCTAAGAAATTCTTCACTCATAACCACAAATGAGTCACATACTGTGATTAGTCAGAAGCTGTAAACAGGGTGGACAACGGGCTCTGACAGCATTTCCAGCTACCGTTAGCCATGCACTTTCAAATAGACTAGAGTGGAGTGAGTCAGGCAGATATATACTAATGTTCATGCATAGAATCAATCACTGTTATCCTCATAAAGAGCTATTGTGAGATGCATGATCCCATGAAACCAGGAGAAATAGAGCTTACCTCAGTCAAGCTCATTTTACACATTAAAGTCGTGCCTCCTTTGACCCTTCACAGGGTACACTGGACTTGGTGATGGCACAGGCCCGTATGGTGAGAGTCTTCCAGCCAGTCCTATTGTCTTGTAAAATGCTCAGTAAAACTAGGCCTGACTTTAAAGGGTTCCCTTCCCATCTTAGATGACCAACATCAAAGACCACATGCCTGTTTTCCTTTCAATAATGCAGCTGGCGTTTGAGAAGGCGTGAGTTTCCTATCCTTGATCCAGACGTCCTGAATGGAGGGTTATTAGTCATCCAGCTCCTAATTAATTAGCCCTTACTGAGGTTTTCATTTCAAAGAGAAATGATCAGGTTTGAGTTTGGAATAACCAGCCAATCAGTCTGTACTGTATTAAAATGCATACAACTGTCTCTACCACTTAAATATCATGTATATGGCTTTATTCTGTATTTCCGTCGATAGGTGGCAAGGAGAGCAAGTATGGACTGAATGGATTCTTTGGAAACGGATATCAAGGTGAGGAGCAAGCAGTTAGAGCCAGATGATCTAGCCTTTGTTATTTCCTTGTAACAATGTATTATGTAATAATGCCACATTATGTTATTACTTGAAAGAATGTAACAAATTGAATGATAATGATGATGATGATAGGATAATGTTGCAATATAATATTATAATGTCTATACATTTGTAACATTTTGTCAAGTTATTACATAACATGCTGGAATAATGTGTGACACTATGTAATAACATCACATTATGTCATGGAAATCTGTTACATTTTGTCAAGTTGATACACAATTCAGAATTAATACATAACATTATAACATCCCAGCATCCTGTGCATACTGTTGGTTTTAAGGGATAAGTCCTCTTAACTTGAAATTTTATATATCTCTGTCCCTACAGGCTAATATCAGCGTTCTGCCTGAATCATGATTTTTTCTGTTATTTGTCTATTTTGTTCTTTTGTATATTTTTGTTTTCTTTTCTACCTTTAACGGCCATTGACATTTTTGTATGTTTTTTTGTGAATCCTTGTACCAATTCACCTATTGTCAAGTTTTTTGGTTCTCACTAAAATTCAGGCAGCAACCGCATCCAGTATCTGACTCCTGTTGTTTGTCTTTCACGTGCGGCATCTGAAATGACTACAAAGCTGAGTTTTCCAAACACTCACACAGACACACAAACACAGGTTTGTAATCATGTCTTTTTGGGGACTCTCCATTCATTTCTATGGGGGAAAACTCGAATCGCTTGAATATACAGTCCTAAGAGTAACCTTAAGTAACCAAACAAAGTGTGAGACTTTTGGCATTTTTTTGTATTTTGATTGCATTCACAGATCTTTGTGGGGACCTGGCATGTCAAAATAACAGATTTTTATTACCTCGTGGAGCATATTTGGTCCCCACAATGTAATATAAACCAAATCCACACTGGGGCAGCCTATGGCTCAGTGGGCTAAACCTGTGTACCTGTAATCTGAAGGTTTCTAGTTCATACCCACCCTCAGCATGTCTATGGGTCCATCAGCAAGGCCCTTAACCCCCAGCTCCCTGGGTGCTGCTATGGGTGTCTGCCCTTTGTGGACAACTTACTCTACCAAAATAAAAGGAGCAAGTTAAGAGAGGCGCAAAGACTCCACAGCAGTCAATAAAGTATCAATTGTTATATACACTCACAGACTTTTAGTATTGTGCTTTTCTGATTGGTCAGCCTTGCCATTCATTATGAACCCTCAGTCGATTCAGTTTCAGTTCATTTCATTTTTATATAGCGCACTCCCCGGCCTAACGTCCCCAGCAGGCTTGACAAGGATTTAACAAGGACGACACAGCCGATGTATGTAAGACTAGGTCTTATGCAATGATAAGAAGATGAGTGGAGAAGACAAGAGACGGGCCGCCTGGTTCGTCGAGGCTTGCAGGGGACGTCAGACATCAGAGTCCGATGGTCAGTGGCATAAATATTAAGCCCACAAACTACAAAACGTTAACATATAAAGAAAATAGTTAGATACCTGAGTTAGTACCTGAGCTGCATGGCAGTGAGAGAGTGAAACTGAAACTTGTCTCTCAGCTTGGTAATGCTAGAATCCTTGTCAGACCATAGGCTTTTTGTTGTCATCTGTGATCATCTTACTATGACTAATGGATCTTTTAATTTGATCTCTGTTTTAAAGCTGCATCTCAAGATAAACACATTACCAACCTTTGCACATTTTTTTTTTAATCTTCATCAACAGACAGGAAACCGCATTATTTCCTTTTGCTCTGGAGGACTTTTTCTTCTTTCTTGTCGTTTTTCTGACATGTTAAAATTATCCAGCGCATCAGGTGTCTGTTGTTTGCGAATGCCTTTTGGGATGCACCCAGTCTCCAGATGCCTATTCCTGTCCAGAAATGGCTCTTCTTACACACAGCTAAGCTTAGATTACAGAATCCAGTTCTGTTTAAGAGCAAAAATAAACCCCTTACTGTCCGGAAGTTTCTCAAGTGGGTATGTTATCCAACTTGACACACTTTACCTCAATGTTTATTTTGTGAAGAATGGCAAAATACATACAAAAATGCTAAAAACAAGTAAAAAAAAAAACAATAAAGTGTATAAGAAATAATATGATGGTCTAATATACTTTTCTATTATGGTTAAATTTCCAGAGCTTTAATACAGGAATTGTCATTGTATAAATTAAGCAAAAAGTCTGGAATTCATCCCAGGAAGCACAGGGCAGGGGGCACCCAAGACAGGATGCCAATGCAGAGAATTATAATATTACATAATATTTTAGAAATTAGATAAATAGGTGAGACTGTAAAATTTCAAGATACAACTGTACATTAAAGGAGGCCACATGACAGTTGAGAAGCTATGAGGCGTATTAGTCAGCACTGACTTATATGAAGGCTTTCACAAACCCACAGATAGATGGAATGCATTTTTCTAATGTAGGGGACATGATTCAGTTTGAACTGGAAAAAAGGTTTTAGACCCCCCCCTCCCCCCACCACCACCACCACACACACACCAGCACGGCCACCATTATTTTCCATTTAAGAGTGAGACAATTTACTGGAAATTTCTTTTAAATGTCCAACCTGTATAGTCCCTTGTCTTAGACAAGGTCATGGAAGGCAAGATGGAGCACCAAACCGTCAAATCACTCATGGGGATAACCTGGCAACTTAAATTAACCTTAGCATGTTTTTGGATTGTGTGAGAAAACCCTACAACAACACGGGGAGAACATGCAAACTCCACACACGTGAGTCCCAGAGGTATAAACTGACAGTGCCACTACATCGCTTCTGTTAAAGGTGATCTAATTTATCATACTTTGAGTTCTCTGGAAACTTAAGTCTGTCTGAAAAATATCTTTTTACATTGTAGCAAATTTGTCGCTATGATCATTTGTAACTATTGCCATAGAAGTCAGTCTGAGTAGCGAAGCTAGTATTGTAATGAGTGTCTAGCAGTACGCCCATTTTTGCCAGTATTTCCTTTGGCGCTGGCCGGGCATTGCGGGAAACATAACTCTTCTTCAGCTGCAAGTTCATCGGCGACTCCACATAATCGTGGCATGACTCGCCTCCCAAATTCGGCGCACATTCCACCTCCGTTTTGTAGTAGAGCTGGCCGTGATCCAGAGTGCACAGGTCCTCCTTTACCCCCGCCGTCAACTTGATGTCACAGGCGCCCAGCTGGTCATCGTCCCACTTGTTGTCTTCGTCCCAGACCTCAAACCGAAGGTTACTTTCCATCGACAGCACTAGTGTGCCCATATCAAGCATGTAGTTCCAGGTGGGGTGGTTGGTGTCATAGATCACCGGAGAGCGTCCTGCAGGGACACCAAGGCTAAACACTTTGACATACCCATCAGTGCCTGTACTATAGTCCCCCCAAAGTCCCGAACCTCTCTGCACGGTGACCTTCACCCGAGCCAACCCCCTCTTGGAAGGGCAACAGCTTGGGGTCACCCCTGGGTTGTTATGACAAGCACAGATGCAAGAATCCTTGGGATGGGTCTTCACGCCCATGGGGCAGGGTTCAGAGCAGTTTCTCCACAGAGAGTGCTCCAAGATGTAATGGCTGATGGCTTTCTGTAGATGCAGGGCCTTTGGTTCAGAGTCGGGTAGCAACTCATGGAGTGAGTCCAGTGAGTAGGATACCAGGTCTGGAGTGGTAGTCAAGGAGGTCATCCACTCCTTGTACGCCGTTGGGTTTTTCTGAGCTGAAAAAAGCAGTTCGGGCTCTGTGGTGTGACCCCCTCGGATTTCTGTGAATCTGTTTGAGATATTTTGCTAAATTAGGTGATACCTCCCATGACAAAACATCTTACGGTACCGATGACATGGTTAAACAAATAACTATACTATATCATAATTAGTTCAATAAAAAGAATTTAGCTATTGCTTTGTAAATATTACATTGCTACAATTTTAATTATATCAACGACGTGGATTTTATTGCCTAGAGTTTGGTATACCTGTCGTTAAACTTGCTGGAGAAGCTGGCCTTGTTCTCCATCTGGTTCTTGTCCTCCTCACAGTGCTTGTAGTTTGTGTTCGCGTTGAGCCGCTGGCCCACACTGGCTGCAGCCTCCACATCCAGGCAGGTCTTCACCTCCTCGACGCTGAGGCCTTGCAGTGCTGCCTCACACTGCCGGATGCTGGTCACCGAGCTCACACTGCCACCCAGTCGCACCTGCAGAGGTCAAGATTGGGCAGTCCGCAGAGATCAAAATGAAAGGATGGGTTTGATTGCCTGATGATTCAGTTTTTTACCCATCTGTTACCTTAGTGATGTAATGTGTGCCAAAAATATCAATAAATTTGTAGTAGCGGTGTTTGCTTTTAGAATTGTATTTCTTCGGGAGTTTCTTCACCGCATGCTGGAACTCGCTGTGTAGACGAGGCTGGTTGGAAATTCTGTAGCTGCAGAACCATCGATGTATGGAGAGGTTAATGATATGTGGGGCACAGACTCTTCTTCTCATGACCAATATCTTAAAGGGACCATATTTTACGCATTTTCACTGTTCATAATTCTACTCTTGAGGCCCACTAGAATAGATATACAGCTATCAAGGTCCCAAAACCACATTATTTTCGCAATACTGTACATCTCTGTCTATAATTGTCTGAAATGCTCTGTTACACCTTTAAAACCCACCCCTGATGAACCCTGTGTGCTCTGATTGCCCTACACATTCTGACCGTCTTGCAGTCGGCAGACTGATCCCTGCAGGTAGACAGCCAATAAGGATTATGTTTTGAAGTGACCTCACCAAGTCACGGAAGTAAGGGCTGGAATTTCAATGAGGCGTTTCAGGCAGATTAGAGGAGAGTGCTTTCTGTGGTAAGAGTTACTCCCTTTGGCAGGTATTTTGGGGCCGTAAGACTTTGCAGACCATTTAAACGCACATAAAGCTGTATAACACACTAAAGGAAAGGGAAAAACCAGAAAAGCATAATAGGGCACCTTTAAAGTCTGGGGGTTTCCGACAGGACCATACTCACCTGTAGTAGCTACATGACACCTGGTGACTGGTGAAGCTGAATCTGTCCTTTTTGGTTTTCTCCATGGAGTACTGGGCCAGCTTGGACTGGGTCCCCGCCAGCATGAGCTTCCCCTCTCCCCTTTTGTCTTGGACTTCCAGATTGACCTGCCAGCTGTTCTCTACATTATTTGAGGAGGAAGTGACCAGCGATTCACTGGACTCGTGGATGCTGCTGGAAACTTTCATGTTGCACTGATGGTTAGGTCTCCAGTCCACGATGGACACGGGGAGTTTCTCCTTTCTTCCCAAATACGGATTGTTGCATATCGTGCATGTCTTGTCCTGGAGCATCCACAAGCTCACGTCGATGACGTAAGCACCTTTGCGCTGCATCTTAGTTATGTCAAAGCCTTCCCCTGCCAGATTGGACCCGGGCGCAAACTCCAAATTCTTGCACACGTCGGCTTTGCCAGCGATGCAGGATAGACTGATCGGAACAGGGAGGGACAACAGCATGAGTCCCACCCAGAGGGCACCGACAGACACGGGCATTATCGGTTAATTTGCGTGACGTGCCAAGAACCCTTCTCTCCTGTAACATAATTAAAAAGGATCAGTCAAAATACAGCAATGGTAGTTTCCTTGCTGGTCTGCCAGTGTGACAACTGGGTGAGACTGGATTTCCCGTATCTGTACCTACTCTTTGTATGTGAGCATTTATAACCGGACACTAATTTCCTATATGTGTGAACATAATTGGCTAAATAAACCTGACTGCTATCTTAGCTAGCTGTCTGGCATAACAGGGGGGCATCACCAGGCTCAAAGAAGAACTAATTTCCAGCCAGAGTGTTTTATGCCAAGACCAGCCCAGTTTGTTCTCGTTCTGGGGGTACCTTGATAAATGATGCCACGGTTCAAGTCTTAATATCTCGACAAATTTATTATCGACATTTCAAGAAGAAATTAAATAATAGTCTGTTGAACTGTTCGAGCAGTCTGACTTTTCCAGCCCCGTCTGGTCTCTTTCTAACATCCATTGTTTGAGAAAATTCCAGTGGTTACTCATAGCAAGCTATTCCAAAGCATTGTTGTAGAATTTTAAACTATAATTATTTTGTTCCTGACCAGCACAACAGCTAATTCCTACCAGGAATTCTTCCAAGTGTCCTGATCGGCCATTCACGTCACTGGAATTCTCCTGAGTGTCCTCACTCCGGGCTTGGTCGTCACCCTCCATTTTTTTCCCCATAGCTCTCCCTACATTTTGCTACAGCCCATTTTATCGTATGCTCCTTTTCCCCTATCTGAAATGTGCCTACTGGCTAAGGCATGGTTCCCAAACTTAACCGAGGGGACCATTTGCTTCTGCACAAACTAACCACTTACGTTATTATATTTTTTTAGCCGAAAGAAATATCTTACATTTACAATAGAAAAAAATGATATAAGTACAAATCCGCTAAAATCTGCTGGTTATATTTGCCCACATGGAATGACGTTATATTATTTTTTAATTCTCTGTAGAAAACAACTGATCGATCTGCCGGCCAGGATTAATAATTAATTACAAACATTGGGTCGAACCTGTGACCCAAAAGCAAGCGCTGCTTTGAAATCAGTTCATGGCACTATCCCCAAATAGCCAACAATGGGCAAATGCGCCAGTCGCGCACTTGCAATGGAAGCATTTCCCATGCAACCGACAGACGGTAGCAGCTGGCGGACTGGCATTTTGTGTGAATCGCAGGATAGATTAAATTTATCTGGTGCCCTCTTGGTTACTTTAATAAAAAGATCCCTTTTGTAATTTATTCTTAAGGTATTTATAATTTATACTAAGGTATTAAAGTATTTATTTCAGCCAATGCCCAAGAAGTCTCCCCACAAAATACATCCATCTATCTTCCCACCCTGACGACATTGCGATTTCCCTGAAACTACACTTCATGGAAAGTGTGCCTTAGCTCCCTCTTATTTATTTATTGTTGACCTTATGATACTTTTTCTCCAGTCAAACACAATAAAATTCAAATCAATTGCAGTCTTTTTCTAATCATTTGACCAATACAGTGAAACCAAAGAATTGCTCATAGGGTCACTGAACTATATTTGAATATAAGGTTGACAGTAGGCCTACATAGTCGGGCAAGACAGAGGCAGTTATATGAGGCAAAATATTTACAACAGGATATAGCACAAGCTGTAATATTATAACGGTGTGACAGCATATTACACAGGACAATATCCCCTAATGTATCAATGACGTACAGACTTAGTTTTGCACGATAAACCCATGATTGCCATTGCCATGATATACTGAGTGTATCTTAAGCAAATAACAATATCTTACCTCTACAGCTAACTCGTCGTCTGCAAAATGCGTGTTATGAGACTTGTTCACACTTTAATGTGGTGGAGGGGTTGGGGGGTTGGAGGGTGGGCGAGTTTTAAAAATGAACATGAAACATTTGTTGAGAGAGATGATTCGATGCTGGTCAACCAGAGCACAGTGGTTTCCACAGAGGACGTCACTAGAGATTCTGCTGTCGGGGGAGGGGGTGCCGAGCGCTTGCGGAAACGGCTGCTTATGGTTGGGTTGTGGTGTTCCTGTCAAACTGACTTCTCGATAGCCCCGCCTCTCCCCTCTGCCGAAGACTGAGACGTGGCACGGCTGTGCTTCACGAAGCCCAAGACCGTCAAATGGGGGCACATAGACGAACTTATACTCAGACCACGATGGTGAAGCATGGAGGCAAAGACAAAACAAAATGTCACCTTCCCCCAGGCCCCTCCCACCACAGTACATTTTTCCAAGGTGGGGGAGGGGGGGGTCCCTCCAGAGCCCTGGGCCCCCTGAATCTCTGATGTTCCTGCCTGTATGTGATATTTTCGATTTTATTTTTAAGTCAGTTTATCTAATTGGATATCATCTAAAAAAGAAGCTTCAGTGAATATCCTACACTATCAAAAAACAATGAAAGATTACAGACAGGCAGACAGATTATAGACTGCGATAGATAAAGCCATTGCCTTCTCTCATTCTACGCAGCTTACATCACATTCGTATCCTCCCTTGTTTGCCATGAGCAGGATGGAAACTTTTCGTACAAAGGTGACTGCGGTTAAACTGCAGAGAAAATAAGGCAGATGCCATTGTTTTTCATACTGAAACTGTCAGATACAACGCATGTACACACATACTGAGCTTGATTCTGAATTCCACTTTACCGAGTTGGTAGCTTAAGTTGTCTGTCTGCTTTCAGTGGCCATAATGAGATATTGTTATATACATGAATGCAGTGAGTGATACGGAAATAAGGGAAATGCCACATGAAAAAGGACATTAACTTTCAAGTAACTAAACGCAGCTACGCAGGTGAGTCATGCTATGTTGAATTCCGTGTGGTGGTATGTCTCAGCCACAAAGCAGGGCTGTCAATCAGGACCTTCAAAGCAGCATCAGGCAAACAGTTATGGACCAATGGTCACAAAAACAGCTAAATTATTTACTGTATATGGGGAATTGTTATACCATAAGCAAAAAACAGACACCGTGCAGCCCTGGAATTAGCTGTTGACTGGCTGGGGTCCCCTTCAATAAATTTCACCGATCACGTTATCCATTAATCATCTCCTATGGTCGACCTTAAAAAAATGTCGAGGTGAATATAGGCTATATAATGGCGGGGTTGGGGAAGAAAGAGCAGGTACTCAGAAGACCAGCTCACCAGGAAAAGTCCTGAACTTCTCAGTGGCCTGTCTGTGCCTACACAAAGGTGCAATTTACGACAAGGCTGCCATTTGGAAACCACTCAAATGCAAGGCCAACACACAAGGACCGATAACCTTGTATGAGAAAGATGAAACCAGGGCCCTAAATGATGGAAAAAATAAACATGATCTGATGAGCCAACTTTTGCCCTATTTTCTACAGCCAGAAGGGTTTATGATAGAAAATAGCTAAAGGTCGCTTTCAACACAGAAGGTGACAGATTGTTAATGTATGAGCAGTCATCCGCTGGGAGGTATTAATAAGTGAACTGAAAGTGATTAATTGTCATTGTCGACGCACCGTAGCACACAACAATGAAATGTGTCCTCTGCATTTAACCCATATATGACATAGCAGTAGGCAGCTATAATGTAGCACCCAGGTGTTGTGATGCGTTGGTTGTGAGTGGCGAAAAGGCAGGGATGTCCAGTCAGGCAGACGGGGAAACAGGGTTTATTGATCGAGGACAAACCAACACTAACAAACTTCAATGACAAGTTTGCCGGACCTACGCTGACGCAGACTTAATATACACAAAACAGGCAGGCAGGAACGAGAGACAGGTGAAAACAATCAGCAAAATGAGAGGTATCGAGGTGGGCGTGGCACACATGAGGATCGGACGGAGCTGGAACGTAACACCAGGGAGGTGTGTGGGGATGTG
The DNA here is from genome assembly GCA_019775915.2 of Cyphomyrus plagiostoma. Taxonomy (NCBI): domain Eukaryota; kingdom Metazoa; phylum Chordata; class Actinopteri; order Osteoglossiformes; family Mormyridae; genus Cyphomyrus; species Cyphomyrus plagiostoma. The sequence continues at coordinate 16,934,089 of JABFEA020000048.1, read as the reverse complement.
GTACTTTGCAGGTCGGGGATTCAAACCAACAACCTTTCAATCACAAGCACACTTCCCAAATTACTAGGCCACCATTTGTAATGGGTCCAATGGTTGCTTTGCATGATCATACAATGGCCAAGGGATGTGAGCTCTATTTAACAGGACCAGGTACACCTATTCTGTTTTCCAAATAACGTTCCCATATTCCAAGGTAATAATACCGCCGTATGAACTGGCAACCACTGGCAACTGGCAACCATAACACAAGAGCATAATAAAACACCACCCATAGCCTCTCCAGTCACAAGTTCCAAGCATCACTGAAACTTTTAGAGACAATTTGGAGCACGATAAACCATCTAAGTTATTTTAAAAGCTACATTGATATTATCTGTTCTTTAAATGGAAATGGCCTGGCAGGCAGTGCACAGGTGACTGTGATCATGCAGTGCTACTCCATCATACCCCAAAGAACCCACTGCTGCATCTGCATGACAGCAGTCCAAGAAGGCAGAGCCCTGCTTAATTGGGTCCTTGATATGAATATATTGTGACCCGTTTCCGTTATTTTACGTTACTCTAAATGACTCTGTGTATGTGAAGGGCTGGAATAGACTACAGGCCCTCGCAAGATACTGACCAGGATAAAGGGTTAAAAGATGAATATAAATACAGAGTACAATTTTTGTTAGCGGACATCTTACGGAATAAAATATAATTAAAAACGTGCTTACATCGATATTTATCTGCAATGCCGGAGTTAAATTGGCAGAGAAGTCATCTTAAAAAAACAATACAAAACATGCAGCCACATTGTGTATTACATTACCCTTGCTGATAAATATTATTGAGTGATATATAGATCGCAATACCACAATGTATCAGCCTGATAAACTCTTTCCCCAGTTACTTCGCAGTGAGAGTATTATAAACGAGATGTAATGTATTTTAACTTGGATATTTTTCTTAGATTACGCGAAACTGCATCAAAAACCAGGGTGGTGGAAAAAAAACATTTTTTTTACAGCAAGTGTGCCCTCCAGCGGTGGTAATTACCACATTCCAACGAGCACGGATTTTAATGTTTGACAGTCAAGTAGCGATGGTGATCTGAACGCCTCCTTTTGAGAACCAAAACTAGGGAAGCGTTATACATTGCTGCAAGATATTTCGGTATTTCGATGATAGAAGAGTTTTTTTGTTAATGGTCGTTTCTCATGACATTTATTATGAAAATCTTTAAAACGGTTGAAAAGTAAATTTACCGCAGTAACAATGAGTAACAATAACAATATCGCAGTAACAATAAAATTCACGTAAAAACACATGTGGTAAGATTTATATGACAAAATGTGATCATGTGATCATCTGAGAGGGGATCAGGTGGAGTCCGGAAGAGTCAGCACTCGCACACATCTGGATATGATGGCATTTGCTCTCGCGGAAGTGCACAACACACAAAAATAACAGTTTAATATCCAGCTGTCAAGTCCTCTGCAATACAGTCACGAGGTAAATTGAAACTTGGTTCGGATACACAATTAACTCCAAATGAAATGTGAGGAAGGCACAACGCGTACCACTACGTTTGTCTACCATATATATAGGCCTGAACGAATTATAAATTGGGCAACAACTAAGCAGAATAATTTTCGCACATACAATATTTAAAAATATGGCCACTGCAGTGTGCCATAATTAACCAAAGATAAATGCACCACAAATGTTACAGTACAGTAAGAGCATGGCAAAAACACAATGTTAATGCCACGCATGAACACAATCTTTAATACACCACCTGCCAACACATTTACACCTAAATAACTTTGATTGGAACTTTTTAAAAATAGCATGCGCGGTTTATTTACAGTGTTGGGATTTGAATTCCACGTCAGTGCTGGCATCCTGGGAGGGTCCCATTCAGCGATCCCCAAGCCCTGGCACCGACACACGCCTCTTCCCCATTCACACCCGGGATTAAAGCGCCGCGGCTCCATCCCGGACGTCACCTGAAGGTGCGGAGTCAAGGCCATCGACCGGGCGCTGCGTAATCAGCAGCGAGGGAAACCGGAGCCGGGGGGAGCGGGAACCCTCCACACCACCATCGAAATATCTTCGTTTTTAATTTTCATTTTTTGAAAACATCTTGTGTGATCAACGTGCACGGGTGCTCCGGTTTCTTCGTGCTGGAAGTCTGCGGATGCAATCACGGCTCCCCCACACTGGTTCCAGTCGACTCAGGCAACGCTGGTCACAGACCCACCGGATGGACCGGACCTGATTATTTTCGGGCTACCTCTGTGAAGCGTTTCGGAAGTCGTTTTGACTTCCTTTTTTATCCGCATGTAGGCTGAATACGGAATACAGCAGGTGTAGCTTGGTTTGTGTCGGTCTGCTGGACACATTTCGGGAGTGGACATTTAGCTAGCCGTGTAACTGGCCATCGGAGCGGCACGGACGGCGCCGACTGACTGGCCGAGCGACCGTGCCGCATGCGGGCTGCTACTCGGGCCCGTGCCGGCGCATCGAAGCGGGCGCCTTCGAGTCGAGGGGGCCGTGGGACCTCGGGAGATGCGGCGAGACCTAGCCGGGACTAGCTAAATACCGCTGTGCGGTGCCGCATTCCCGGAAACCCGGCTAGCCGTTCGGGCTAACAGGAGCGTTGAAGGGTTGGGGGGGCTCGCATCGTCACGCTGTGCGGTCGCCGTGCGGGCTTGAAGCCGCTTTCGCCGTCCCGGATCTCCGATCGCCCCAGGCGACGGGATTCCGGGGAGCGTAACGCGGCCCCCTCCGGCCAAGACCGCGGTTCACTAGACCGCAGATAGCGGCACTAAGGCGACCCGATGGACGGCCGTTAGCCGGGCAGGTTGGCCGCGGACCCCGTCCGGTCGCCACGGCGCCCCCCATCACTGTCCGGATAACCGGGGCTGATCGGGACGCATGCCAGGCGGTTTAGCCGCGTTAGTAATCCGTGTAGCGTCAGCGGTACGACTGCTATCCTGTAATACCACCCGCATCTGAAACGTACAATATAATACATCTGGATGAACTTTTATTCCATTTTTAATATTTAAAAAAGTTGACGGGGTAGTCGGTAGCTGGGACGTTTTAGTAAAGGTAGTTCAGATAGCTGGCTGCAAGCTTTGACAATTAAACAATGCAGAAATGTTAAAAATAACTACTTTTTACAAAAGTAACAACCGCTGCTGGACAGAAACAGTGTAGACACGACTCATTTAACTAGTTAAGTAGTAAGAAACCGGGTGCAGTGTCCGACTACTGATTATATAAAATATTTTTGTTTTGCAAAGTACTTTGCTTTAAATTCCGTGTGGTATTTTAGCTGATATTACAAAGAGAATGACTGCTGTGGTTATATAGCATTTAAAGTGCAGATAAAAAGTACACAATGTTTGCTTTGTTAGGCTGTCGGTCTATAAATCCCTGTGGATGACAGAGGTTGTGGGTCTTTAAAAAGATCAAGAGTCTTTGGCCCTGGTGTTTTTGTATTTTTGAATATTTGTCTATTTTTCCCCACTATTTGGACTATGTAGTTGGCTGCCTTGCACCCAGGAACACTCTCAGAACTGGCCTTTTTTTTTTTAAAGGTGACATTTTTGCTTTTAACGCTGCCACTGGACGTGTGTACATAGGCGTGAAAGCTCCCCCCGCCCCCCAACAGTGCTTTTTTTTTATATATAAACACTTTTGGTTGCTATGGCATTTTTAAATGGGCCCAGGCTGCTGGACTGGGCCAATTCACCTCCGCATCTCCAGTTCAACAAATACGTCCTGACAGGTTACAGGCCCATCTCCTCTGTGCAGGACTGTGTGCGAAGTCTATTCTACCTGCACAACGAGCTGGGCAACATATACACGCATGGTGAGCAGCCTTTTCACACATGGGAGCGATGAAAGACGGATCATATTTCTACTACATGTCCACAGGTTTCGGATCACTGCTGGCGACCTGATAGTTCAGCCGCAAAGTGAACCGCCTTGTCTGATGTTTGTCCTGCGATGGCGCTTAAATTCGGCTAGAATTGCATCCGCTTTATACTTAGGGGTTGGTCATGTTGCATGTTAGTTTTGTATGGTTATTGTTTGTGTTTTTACCCCCTACCTTGAATAGTGTCCTAAATATAGCCTTCTCTTTAATGAGTAAAGGTGTTAACTGAGCGTTTTGGGACCTGTTTACAGTCATTAAAAGCAGTTATTCACGCTGGGAAAACCACAGGAACGGAGTAATGTAAGATGTCGACAGAAAGCCACAGCACCTGACAAATTCCTCAGTGTTTTGTTATTTTCGGATTATCCGTCCCGCATACTGACAGTGGATAAATCGTGTATGATTCAGCCCGTGTTATATGGTTGGTTTATTGTCTAGTGAAACAGCCCTATATCCCTACACTTTGTTGAAAGGGGTGAAGTTGTGAACTGAGCATCTTTGAAGCAGACCGCAAATCTGCTAACTGAATGATTCACGCTTGGATTGTCCCCGGGGTCTGGGCACAGCTGTGAATGTTTCCAGGTGTGTTGGTTTAGGGGTTGTCGACGAAGGAGAGTCGGCCCGCCCGGGTTCATCGGGCGTCGGCCAGTGAAATCAGCAGGGATTTATTTCAAGTCCGTGGTGTGTGCTCTGGCTTGTGGATGGACTTAATGCGGTGCTCTCAGAAACGATGGTGGGGTGATGGGTTGTTCAGTGTTCAGCAGAGGTGTTAAATGCTCCGTGCTGTATCATCCGGTCAGCACAATATCTGGCTTTGGAACCTGGGGAGGTGAGAGAGGAAGTAAGAGGAAAAAGATGCATGTCTCAGTAGATTAGATATCGGGATGGATTTTATTTACCAAAATAAGCCCTATCCGCATTCTACTACGGTCATGTTTTTTATGTTGGAGGAAAATGGTCAGAAAATGGCAATCCCCCCCCCTTTCTTGTACCCAATCTCTTGCATAAACGTGCATGTGCAGATTCAGGCCTGTGTGTAGGGGTCATTAACCCTTGTGCCCCACCCAAACTGCTAGATTTGACATTGTTCTGTCATGACTAAGTAGCTCTAGCTGTGCCCCCCCCCCGCAGGCATCCCGCTGTTGTGCTTCTTGGTGCTGCTCCCCCTCAACATCCCCTGGTCCCAGATCAGCGTCACCTGGCTGGGCGTGGTCCACTTCCTGGCCTGCCTATCCCCGCAGCTGGGCTCTGTGGTCTACCACCTCTTCATGAACCACGAGGGCGGCGAGCCCGTCTACCACACACTGCTCACCCTCGATATGTGCGGCATCTGCATGATCAACACTCTGGGTGAGTCCTTCAGCAGGCATCCAGATGATGGAATAATCGGACTGTTTCATGTAGGGATAGCTGGCTGTGATTGGTCAAGGTTAATGGCCTGTTCCCTGTCTGCATACAGGCGCCCTGCCCATCGTGTACAGCACTCTCCTCTGCTACCCCTTCATCCGCAGCGCCGCCCTACTGGCGTACATCCTGCTCTCCAGCTACTCCATCTACTGCGCCATCACGGCGCGCAACCGCGTGCGGCGTCTGCGGTCCTTCGCCTGGCAGGCGCTCTTCCGCTTCTCGTTCTTCGTGCTGCGCTGGGTGGGCGTGGGCGGCGGCAGCCCCACGTCGCTGCGGCACTTCCTCACCATGGACACGCTGGCTGTGCTGGGCGGCGTCATCAACATCAGCCGCATCCCCGAGCGCTTCCGCCCGGGCCTCTTTGACTACTGGTGCAACAGCCACCAGATCATGCACGTGCTGGTGGTGGGATCCATCCTCTACCTGCACTGGGGTGTGCTGGACGACCTGCTGTGGATCAACAGCTACCACTGTCCCCCCGACTGACGCCTGGGGCGTCCGGGTAACGGGGACTTCAGAACTTTCACTGGGGGGTGGGTGGGGTTGGGTTGCTATGGGTAGGGGGGACTCTTTGAATTAGAGCATGTTTTTTTTTTTTTTTTTTCCCCCTCCCTTCGTATGTGTCTGTTATTTTACTTTAAAATCGATGCAAGAGTCTTGAAGATTACGCATTATACATGCATTCAGGTTTAGGGGCAGATTCTCCTCTAAAGGCCTGTGGTAGTTTACAAGTTTACTAGCAGAAGTAGACTGTCCAATCTGCCCAGGGCTGCCTACACACACACACACACACACACACACACATACACACCAGATAGAGGAGCCAATTCATTAGCCTGTCCTCCATGTGAAGTGACGTTTGTGGGAGTCAGTACACCTGCAAAAGAAAACAGTGGGCGCAGGGTCTGAAATGGTTCTCGAGTACAATTACACCAGCACTCAACAGCCTCAGTTACACAAAATTGCATCTACTCGCCATCATTAAGATATTAGGCAGTTAAGCAATAGGAATATCCTCCAAAATAAGGAACAGAGTTTCCTACGTGATAATTATTTCACTCCTCTGGTCTGTGATGAGTGACATCCAGTCAGATTTTTCATTATTTAAATCACTGGAGAGCAGCTGTAGCAGGCCGGGGTTGAGCAGTCGTGTTCTTCCCCGCAAGGGCGACCGTTTGTCGTGGCCTGTTCTGCGCTCGTGCAGATTCGCAACTGAAGATGTCACGTTTTGCACTGACTCACGCGCGCGAGAACTCGAGAAGCCAGCGATCGCGCACCAGCTTCCGTCAGACATTCAAGAGACCATTTCAGTAAACGGCTCCTTGAAAGCTGACTGAGGAAGAAATGCCCCCCCCCATGCCCTTCTGTGGTTAGATGCAAAGGAGGTCAGAAGTGCCACCCTGGCATGTCAGTTTGCAGGCTTTAGATTCATTTGCATCACTTTTTATTTTTTTCCTCCTAGGTGTCATTCAGAGGGACCTGCATCATCTGTTGACGTTTCTGTTTATAATATATTTAATATTTATTTATTGATTTATTTTGGCTGCTTGCAGTGAGGCAGGGGCCCATGTTTACATTTCATCGTGTGAAGGAATGTGGCAATAAAAGTCCAGAATGCAGCTCCAGCTTACACAGTAGGGGGTGCTGTTGAGTCGGAAATTCAGCCATCGGCACTGAAGAAGCGTGCTGTACATTTTGGCAGTATTACTGTGCTAGATATGAGGTTTTTCGCAGAGCTTTAGAGCTATTTCCACATTTGACACTATCAATACTTCTGCAACACCAATGCATTCAGCTTGACTTGGCCTGGTTGTTCAAATGCTGATCTAAGATTTTTTTATTTGACTTTATTCCTTATTAAATCAGTTGCGCAGCCCCCCCCCCCCGACACCTTTGACGTTGGCTACCTCAACACAGACAAACCTTATTTTTCTAACAATTTCTGTAGCTTGTTACATAGTAGGAGATGTTATGCCAATGTGGTCCGGCTTGAGCCCACATTATGCATCATAGCAGAGCTCACCAGCTGGTTGAAAACACCACCTGATGCACAGATCTCGCCTAATAGGATTACCTTGGCTGTGTTTTCCTGTTACTTGGCCTGGACTGGATTTCTCCTCTGGATTATTATTATCGTCACTTAATACATGATTGGCATTCTTTGGTAGTTCCATATATGAGAAATTATTGCCTGAAGTGAAGATCAAGTTGCCAGCTGGTCTCTTGAATGAACCGTGCTGCATCTCCTGCACGGCTGGGCTGACCTGCATTCTGGACTGTGTAGTACTGTAGGGTGGAAAGCTTTCTGCTGATGTGCAGCAGATAGCTATGTTATACTTAGGGTCCTTTGTGGAAAATTGCCAAACACTAAAACCTCCGACTCCTTCCTTTTTTCGATGTAATTCGCAGCATTTGAAACTAATCCAGTCGCTTTTGTAGACAAGCGACGTATTACTTTGAATGCGATGTCAGAAAGTCTTTCGGCGAAAACCAGCTTGCTTACGGTTGATCTTATCAAAGTGAAACTCCAGACATATCAGTTGAATCCTTTTTTTTTTATTTGTAAAAAAAAAAAGTAATGGCATTATGAGTTTTCGTGTTCTGCACTGAGATTTTTTGTTTTCAGAAATGCAGGCATTCTGGTTGCAGTACAATGCAAAAATTTAAAATGTGGGGTAAGTAAGGGTTATGTTTTATATTCCACTTGAGGTGAATGTGCCTCGAGCAGTGAGGAGTGGGTTTCCCCTGATCTATATGAAACTGTTGCACGTTTGTCACAAAGAACGTCTGCTCGATTGTCCTCTTTCATTTGCTGGTTACTCATGAGTGGAGGTTGAGGTCACTGAATGCTCAGTAAACATAACATGAGACCTTTCTCTGTGGCTTATTCCATGTTTCACAGCAATGTTCATGCACCCTACAGGAAGTTGTATAACTCTAAGTATCCTGTCTCTTAGCGGGCAACGAATTTAAGTCTGCTAGGCTACAGAAAGGAATATCGGTACTACAAAGGTATATAATCATCCCTCCCCAAACCTCACTCCATGACAGAAGGCCAGTTGCAGCTCCATACACAATAAACTGGCACTCAGACTGATTGTCGCTGTAGGAGCAGAAGTGGACAGGCCAGGTTAACTACCACATAGTTCATCATGATCCTGCAGACGGTCGATTATGATGAGCGAGATCATACACCCATATCAAAAACCAGCATGCTATATGGGAGGGTTTGAACCCACTTCAATTATAAGACAAACTTTGGACAATAGATGTATATCTTACAAACCATACTGTTTATTATTAAAGAAGGGCTTTGGGTCAAAGTAAATGACTATAAAATTATATTAAATCAATATAATTAACGTAAAGCCAACTGTTTATGCAAATATAAACATCTGAACTACATTTAAGCAGGGATGGGAGAGATTAACAGTCAGTGATATCCACATCGAGTTGGGACTTGGGAGATTGGGCATGTTAGACATGTATCCACAACATAGGAAGTGAAGTGTACGATTATTCTTTTTTATTATTGGGAACATCTAGTCACCAGTTCCATCTCTATATGTGTGTTTACTCTTGACATAGTGAGACACATCCACAGACTTGAGCTAGAAAAGAGGTCAGTTGGTATGGTCACTGGCCAGGTAGGCAGGCAAGACTGCACTGAACTGAGGTGATGGATATGTGTCACGTTGGTACTTGGTGTTAATTCCTGTCTGGGATGCTAAGGGTTTTAAATACCTCGGAATACTACTCAATATCTATGCATAATCTGATATACACTAAGGTGGATGTGTCTGTTAAATACATTTAGAGTTTAAAATAAAAATAATAATCTCTATGGTTGAGCTGGTCACCAGGTTGTCTCAGGATGCTTTAACTGTAGTTTTATTGTGAAGGCTTTGGTTCCCTTTTTGAAAACGGGTTTCTGTGGGGGAGGGGTTACTCCCCGTCAGTAACACAGGGTTTGTGAATGGGAGAAAGGGGAGGTACTGGCGGGGGGGGGAAACGGCTGGTGAGGGCAAATTATTCACCCCTCTACTTCTTCGACAGATTTGTTTTTCAGAACTGGAACCCGGCCGTCATCCTTCACTGTAAATTTTTATGTTGATACTAGCTGATATTATGTATAACTAATGTTTTTAGTATGCTGGTGCTGGATAGCCTGTTTGTTTAAAAATAAATAAAATTAACCATAACTACTCTGAGGGTGATTAGTACTTCTAATACTGTATAAGTCGCATAAACCTAGAAGCAACTGTTCCGATTAAGCCTGAATGGGCGCCTCCGAGGGTCGGTCCGTCAATCCTTGATTTCCTTCTGTCTTTTCATCTGCACCCCCGTCTCTTAATGAGAACATCAGGCCAAGTCTCACATCCGCATCTTACCGCCATCTGCTGGGCTGAGCGCGTAATGTCTTAATGACCGCAGAGCAGGTGCAGGCGCCCTGGAGGGGAAGGCGAACTCGGCGTTTCTACCCAGCTGTACAATTTGTATGTCAAAAGGCTCCCGAGTGATTTATGGCGACCCTGGCTGCTTGACTTAATTTGCAAAACGTTAGTATGTTTTTGTCCCTTTATCATTGTAGGTTTCATCCAACACGATATTAGTTTTATGTTTTGGTTATTTGCCTTCCCCCTTACAGGTAAATATTTAACTCTTGTCAGGAAAACAGGCCCTCGTTCTCTAAAAAGTTGTGCAATAAACTCTATATTTTCAAACCTGTAGTCTGTCTTAAATTTCACTATAGTTTGTTGATTACACTGCGGAATACCAAGATTTCTTTGAGACATCTTTATTTATTAAATATATTTAGTGAACGATGAATTGTAGTAAAGTATCGCTCTGCCAAAACGCCCTCCATTGGCTGGACATTTATTTTTCAAATAACGGTTGTAAATGAATAAATGCACTGCAGACTAACGGCATGTCGCAGATGATTCACGAAAGGTTCTGTAGGCTACTTATCCGAAGAAATACAACGTTCTTGTTTTCTCTTTGCACCGTCTCAGCATCTAATGCATTTCTAGCTCAGGTAGCGAGCGGTTCTTTTTCAGTCTATGCTGAAATTATAGCCTGTATTGGCCGAGACCGGACATGATCGTGAATAATTGTCCAGACCAAAGGAACACGGGCCTACGTATGGGACAAAGCATTGGAAAATACGCCTATATTAGCAATCATAAGTAGCCTATGCTAAGCCAATTCAACTCTTAAAATTATGTTTTATTTTCATATTTAGATTTGTTGAAATAGGTGGGAATTTAGTTCATGAATAAATTGTGTTTGAAGTCTGAGTACTATTCAGAAGTTCAGAAATGTTTGTTAGTCGACTTTCGAACTTAAAAAACGACAATATACAGACACCTCCCCTTCCCATCTCTGCCTGTTTCACTTCCTCCATCACTTAAAAAGGTCTTATCGGGGCTACCGGCACACAATCTCTCCTTCTCGCAGTCTCCCTTTTGACGGATCCACGTCAGCCCAGACCGGTGCCTCTCCTCCCGTTTGACAGCAGGTCAGCCCGTCTCTTCTGCGACTCCTAACAGCGTGATTAAATGTCCACCCTCATCTATTATTGCATCTTACAGCTGTTGTGAATTTAAGTCCATGTGATCATTTTATTAACCTGTACATGCTTATAGCCTCAGCTCACGATTGTATTGGCGAGGTTTCTAATTAAAAGTAAATGTAAGACTGGATTTTGATAAGATGCACTTCTGGCTGGACCGAGCCGATTTACCGTTTCGGTGTTAACGGATTTGGACATTCAAAGTTAGGCGCGGCTGCAGATTAGAGGAAGTGTGCATCTGCGAATCTATTTCTTCAAAAACTTCAGTTCTTCATAGCAGGATAAATGTTTTGTTCATAGTTTGATTTACTGCAATTTACTGTGATCGTCCAGTGTGAAACCTTCCGTTAATTTAAATGCGCATTCCAAAGTCATAAATATTTTAGGATGTGCTCTGAAAATTCACGGTTTTCCCCATGACTGCTGAAGCATGTTTAAGATTGAAGCAGAGCGAGGGCTGAGGTTACATGTCTTATTAAAATAATTATACCCGAAGTTTATTCCAGAATTCATACTAGAATTTGAGCTCTTGATGGGAAATCAAAGTAGGATATGCCCAACGACTATAATAATACTGGACGGAGTAATCTCCATTGCATTGGTTTAAGGAGTAGATGCAATGAAGTATTATACTATCTACTGCAAAATAAATTTTATGCATGCACAATTCCGAGTAATGTGACTGACGTCTACATTTTAGCGAAAGTCTGAAGCCGTCTTGATTATTTTGATCAAATTTGGCTGGACGTTGTAATTTTTATTCATGTGATCACTGCCCTTTGCGAGGAGTGAGTGGGCCAGAAAAACTGAATGTGGCAACGGAGGCATATTTGACCTGGTCATTTCCCCACCGCCTTTTGTGAACTGTTACTATTGCCATTTCGTATCTGTTTTAAAAAAGAGCTTTTATTTTCATGGAAATCAATTGCCTTTTATGTTAAGTGGTATTTCCTATTAATTTCTCAATTATAGTTATGTTAAATAAATAACCGTTGTACTTATGCACTTGCATTTTATATACATTTTTAAGTGACAATGTATGTACAATAAAAAATATGACAAATAGATGTATACATGTTCATGGTGAAAGACCTACTTCCCGGGACGCCCTTACATGGCAAAAGAGGCGGAGCCTGGCAAACGTTGCCCATAAAAGTCGAGGATGCGCGAGTGTGTGTCACAGCAAGTTCGCAAGGGGGAGCAAAAAAGTGTTTAGACAAGAGGAAGTTTCAAAACTCGACACTTTTGCCAATGGCTGTACGCGGCCGGCTTTGCGCTCCCTTCGCTGTCTTTACACTAGCTGCATTTGCACTAGATGTCAGTAGATCGCGGGGTTTCCGGTCCTGAGTAATGTCCGTGTACGTGCAGTCCCCAAAGTCTTGTATGTCTTTATCCTTTCAGTCTGCATTTGTCTCTCATTCGGTGCATGGCGGTTTCATAAGCCTTGCCACTTCCTCTATCTGCATGACAGTTAAACGTGTTCTGGAGGAGCGTCGGCCTGAGACACAGCCGGCGCGGCGAATGCCGCTTCCATGTCCTCGCCTGACCCATGGCTCAGCCCGGGCTGATGTGGACCGGGGTGTGAAGGCCGATTCCTTTACTTAATAAACTGCGATGCTTTAAAAAAAATGCTTCGCGAGTACGGTTGAGTAGTTAAACACTTGAAATCTGTATGTTTCAGTGATGACAGGATGTGCAATAGAGAGTATGAATGATGAAAAACGGGTCGTTTAATGATAATATAATAAGTTTTGTTGTACTGACACTCTTGTTTAACACTAGCAGTGTCTGGTGTATATAATATCAACACAATTTTAGCTCACATTTGTTCAATTCCCCCTTGTCTAACCACCTGTCTCTCTTTGCCCCTATTAATCTCTGTCCATGTCCCCTGTCACCACAGTCCGTCATGTCCAGGAAAGTGGTCAGGAGCAGCAAGTTTCGTCACGTCTTCGGACAGGCGGTGAAGGCTGATCAGTGCTACGATGACATCCGCATCTCCCAGATGACCTGGGACAGTACCTTCTGCTCCGTCAACCCCAAGTTTGTGGCCATGATCGTGGAGGCCAGCGGTGGAGGGGCTTTTATGGTGCTACCCCTGAGTAAGGTAGGTGTAGAGGCCTGGGGGGGGGGGGCGTCATTTGTGTGCACAGGAGCCACCTGCAGCAAACAGAGCCCCATAAACTTGTGCATTCCAGGTTTTCATTGAAAAACTCCATTTCACGATTCCCTCCAATGCAATAAAGCTTGAATAAACACAAAACCTAAAAAATGCAATTAATCTAATATAAATAGCTTCTTCAACGCATGGTCAATACAGACATTTTTGTAGCTCTTATAACACCTCCCACATGTGGACGTGCCATCAATTTGCACCAATTTCTCGCCTTTCACACAATGGTCTGTCGATCACGCTGCCTGTGAATAATTTGTGAAGAGTGCAACTGCTGTGTGCAGTCAGCGGCGCAAGTGATTTGGGAAGCACAATGTCAGGAGTCACTGACATGAAGTGGATCTGAAGTGTCGAATAACTGTACAGTTTATTTTTTATGAGTAAAGCCAGGCAACTGACAATGGTATCACATGGATTAATGAGCTTCTTCAGCAAATGTTGGGTTGATCCGTTGGGTACATTTTGATGGCCAATGGAATAGCACTTGATGGTTTGCTGGAAAGCGACTTTGCAATAGGTTAAAGGTTGGTGGTTGTGAAAAGAAAAATACATTGTAAGTTAAGGGCATTGATGATGTCATAATTAGGTCACACAACGTGTCCTGCAAAATAATATGACTCTTAAGAAATGTACAAGGTAGACTGCGTTTGCTAATAGCTTCGTGTTTCATTCATGATGCAACGGATTTGAGTGTGAAAGGCAACGTGAACTGTTAATTTGTCAGTTAGATTGCCCCAAGCCAAATGCGTAATCAACGTTTAGCTGTACTGGCTGAGGCGAGACATTCACTCAAGGTTTTGAAATATAGATTCTGAGCAAAAGAAAGCACACTTTCTTAAATAAGGAAGTCTGGGGCAGGCTTTTGTTTTGCATGTCGCTCGCTGGCCTGTTGCGTTTTTTTTTTCCATATTTGGAAACCTTCTCTGTCACTGCGGTTGGATGCAGGAAGTGGGAGGCGGGGCTTCCAGCGGAAATAGGTGTAAACAAACACGTGTTTTATCTCCTGTGTCGTATGCTGGTCCTTAACTATTGAGGTTTTTAGTCAAGTCGATGCAGTACGATGTTAAAAAGACAGAGAACCCCCAGATCGCTTTGTGAACTAATAATCGGTTTGCATTCACCTGCTCTTTCCATGCACAACCCCATCTTTTCTCACCATTAAAGAAATTTGTAGAGAGATTTCAGGTTCAAGACTTCAGAGCAGCGTTTATCAATCCGGTCCTCTGTGACGTACAGTCGGTTTGTGTTTTTGCTCCCTCTGTGCTCCCTACCAGACAGTTTTGCTCCCTCCCAGCACCTACTAGTGTAGGAGAGAGACGTGGGTGCCAGTCACGCGTCCGTAACGCCATGAACGGAACAAAGTCAGCGCACATTTTAGCTGAACACCAAGGGCGAAAGGACTAAGTGATTGCCAGAGATAAAATTAGAAGGAGCTGAGCGTTGAGCAAGAGGAGAAACAGCAGGGCTGGCCACCTCTTAGAGGTCACACGACATCTGGTGGCGAGAAGTCGAGTCCCAATTTAATTTTTTGCAGGTCAAGATTTACAAAGATGTGAAATGTGAAAGAAATCCAACTGCTGCTTCAAACCAAGGAAGAATTTTAGGACAGAGACCTAATCAAAGAAGAATTTCACGACAGAGAGTTAATCACTGAAGATCCTCCAGCTCCTCAGCAGAGCAGAAAGCAACTTTATTTATTTTCTAATGTGCGATTTAAATATGCTGATATTTTATTACATTCTTCCCCTTCAGGAATCATCTGTTTTGTACGGTTCCGTTTCTTGTTTATTGATGGGAGACTCCAAAGCTCTCTTCACTTCCAGTGAAATAATTTGTTGGCCAGTATGGGTATTTTATTGGTTATCTGAATGAGTGACACCAGCTGCTGCTGATGACTGAGCCCACAGTAGGATTTTTTCCAGTCGTTAACTGAGCTTGAGTCTAATGGAAGGTTGAGCTAGAAAAAGCAGTAGCAGCATAGAGAACAATGATGTTATACCTAGAACCTTCAACTCTAGGCATCTCAAAGGCATTATGGGTAACTGGAGGCTTGACCTAACTCTTGAATCAGTTTCCCGATACTATCTTTCTTCTCCAATTTTTATTTTTCTGTTTTTGTGTCCTTAGTCCTGTGTCTGATCACCCAATACATGCCCATTCTTAGGTTCCTTCTAAGCACCATATACATAATTTGGTTTTCTATGCGTGTCTGTATTCATTTATTCTCACATTCATATATGGATGCATGAATCTTGAGTTTACCTCAGCACACAGTAACCACAACCACCACCCCCACCTTCCCCTTCCCCAGACGGGCCGTATCGACATGTCCTACCCAACCGTGTGCGGTCACAAAGGGCCGGTCCTGGACATTGAGTGGTGCCCTCACAATGACAACATCATTGCCAGCGGCTCAGAGGACTGCACCGTCATGGTGAGGGTCGTGGGGCGGAGGGACATGCTGAACAGGAAATTTGCATACAGACTGTGGTTAGCATCGTGCTAATGGCTAACACTTTACCTGTGGCCCTTCAACAGATTTGGGAGATCCCAGATGGGGGCCTGACTTCCCCACTGAGAGAGCCTGTGGTGAAGCTGGAGGGCCACTCTAAAAGAGTTGGCATCCTAAGCTGGCACCCCACGGCCCACAACGTACTGTTGACTGCTGGTATGTCCCACGGTCTCCTTTGGACCCCTCGGGGCTGTCCTCTTTCACTGCATGTATGGCTGCATCGGCCTACCAGCCCTTGATCGTAGCTCTGACACCCTGCCCCTCCCTCCCCTAGCCTGTGATAATGTGGTGATCCTGTGGAATGTGGCATGCGGTCAGGCCATGGTGCAGATCGACAGCGTGCACACCGACCTCATCTACAGCGCCTGCTGGAATTTGGATGGATCACGTATCCTGACGTCCTGCAAGGACAAGAAACTGCGCTTGCTGGACCCCCGCAAGGGCACTGTTATTGCGGTGAGCCCCTCACGACTTTCCCCAGGGTTGCAGGTTTACATCCACTCACCTCGGCTCCATGTTCTGTGTGTCTGGAGTTCAGGGTTTCTGTAAGTTCCCAGACAGTCCAGATTTTTGCTCTCTCATAGCGGGACTTTCTGGGGGTCTGCAAGGACTGATTTGAGAAACCCTAAAATTGGACCATAAAAAAATAGTATCACATGACCACAGGGTGTCACATGGTAATATTAATTGATACCAGCCTGTTGAAATGTGAGGTTCTGCTCCCTCTTCATGTGTGTCACATAGTCCCCTGCTCGCCCTTTTTCAGGAGAAGGAGAAGCCCCATGAAGGCCACCGGCCCGTAAGGGCAGTATTTGTGTCCGAGGGCAAGATCCTGACCACTGGGTTCAGTCGTATGAGTGAGAGACAGGTGGCACTGTGGGACCCAGTAAGTAACTTCCTCCTGTTTGTGGTTGTTGCCCCCTAGTGGCTTGGAGGTTTAGTGGATGACCACAGCAGTACTAATTGCTGCCGTGTTTTGATAGGCTAGTTTCTCAGAGGCCCTCACCTTACAAGACCTGGACACGAGCAGCGGGGTCCTGCTGCCATTCTTTGACCCTGACACCGGAATCATCTACCTCTGTGGAAAGGTATGGATGAAACCAGAGGCACTTGTTCCCGTGTCCTCGTGTTATGCAAACGACTTGCATCAGAACACATGTTGAAATTTACTTAAGCTGGCCATGACTGTTTCAATACATTTCAGTGTGTCGAAGTGCAGAGCATATGAATGTGCGTGCAAACACTCCACGATCTACACGGAGGTGTAAGCATGTTTAGTATGAAAGACATCATGTCTGGACCTGCCTTCCATGCGCAGTGCTTGAAAGCAGCTGTCCTGCACCTTGTGGGGGGCGGTGATGTGTTTGCGTGTGTGTGTGTGGGGAGGGGGGGGGGCTATGGCAACGGTTTTGTTGATCTGTAACCCTGCACCACCATTTCCCAGGGAGACAGCAGCATTCGGTACTATGAAGTGACGGACGAAGCACCTTACGTGCACTACCTGTCCATGTACACCAGCAAGGAGAGCCAGAAGGGCATGGGCTACATGCCCAAGAGAGGTCTGGAGGTCAACAAGTGCGAGATCGCCAGGTGAGACCCAAGGACTTGCCCTGTGTCCCCTCATGAGCAGAAGCGACCGCCAGCAGTGGAATGTTCTGACATTTCCTTTCCCGTCAGGTTCTACAAGCTCCATGAGCGGAAGTGTGAGCCCATCGTCATGACCGTACCTCGGAAGGTATGCACACATTTTCCTTGACTGCCATTGGTTGTCTATATGTCACATGGACAGTTTAAAGATGTTGGTAATACCAAATGTGTCCCCTCTACATGCACTCTGAGCATTGATTTTTTTTTTCTTTCATCTTTGTTCTCAGTCTGACCTGTTCCAGGAAGACCTTTACCCCGACACGATTGGCCCTGAACCTTCGGTGGAGGCCTCTGATTGGTTTACAGGCAAGGATGGCAAACCAATCCTCATCTCTTTGAAAGATGGCTTTGTGGCAACTAAAACCAAAGAATTCAGAGTTCACAAGAGTCTTCTCAGCACCACAACGTGCAGCAGTGGAAACAGGAACGGCGACAGTGCGGTAAGAGAATACCGTCAACAGCTCGCGTTCTGAGAGGAACCACGCCAGTGTTGTCTTGTCGATGCAGTGACCACATTTATTTATCACACTTCTCTGGACTATCACTCTTTAATGCTTGATACGTCTCATTGTTCTCCAGGATCTGCGCTCCATCCAGGAGGAACTGAAACAGTTGAAGGCGACGGTGGAGGAGCTGACTGAGAGAGTGAGCGAGCTGGAGAGCAAGTAACGAGAGAGACGGAGCAGGGAATGGATAGAAGGGACAACATAAGCTGTGTAAAAAATGTGAGATGCTTTCAAGTGGTGTAGCGGATGAAAGTGGTGGAGCAGTAGGCGTGGTGATGTGGCAGAAACTTGTGCAGCTTAGCTGAGAAAAGCATGACAGTATTTTACAGAGCGGTAACATTTCTTTTACAGGCTGAAGTTGTCATCATTTTTGACAGAGATTTGGTTCCAAGTATGTCATATGTTTCTTGTTCTGTAGTTTCATTCATTTATTGGTTTCAAGTCAATACAATTAGGTTTTAATATAATATGATAATGCTGTCTTTTTTGAAAAATCAAAATAAAGTTTTCAGAACATTTTTATAAGTTTTATTCGTTTTTTTGTGTTCTGGCAAATATCACTGCTGGAAAACAATGGAGAAACAAAGCTGGTGTTTTACTCCTGCTTAATTCTGACTAAGAAGACAACAAATACATAAATCTGAATATGTCTTTACACACTGACAGCAATTAAACACTCTGCTGTGCACCTAACAGTGACAGTTCTCACAAAATTAGGTGATGGCAGGTTTTAACACCGAATTTGGTCCTCAAATTTAAAATGTTATAGAAAAGAATTCAAAAAGAAGTCTTTTAAAAATATTTAGTAAACATATTATGAAAGGTTAACTAACATACTTCTCTAGATATTTGTCTCCCCGTACTGGAGCCTTTGTGTATATACAGTGTGTCCCAGCCCCCTGAGCTTTTCATCACCACAACTAATGAAACCTGCTAAATTAGTAGTATTTACACATCAACCTTTACTTCTATAATGCACTTTGTCTGTGACCCTGACCCCCCCCCCCCCCTTGTCGCCCTAGTCTCTCCTGAAGTGTCTTGCATGCCCCTGAAGCTGTCTGCCGCTACCAACTGAATTAAACATAATTTTTGCTGGGTGTAGAGGCACTATTGCTATAGTACTTAACAGTACCACCCGAGCCTCCAGAACGCACTTTGCTGAAGCAGCAGAGCAGTCCACCGCCCAGTAGGAGGAGCACTCCACCGGCCCAACCAATGAAGATGCAGGCACCAAGCTCCATCTTCTGCGGGTTCAGCGGGTTATTGAAGTCACGGATGATGTTGTTGGCCGTCCAGCTGACGGGAATGATAAGCAGGAGGCTGGCGAGTATCAGGCCGACGCCGGCTGTCAGCGCGATGCGCGGCTTGGCGTCCTCATTCTGCACGCAGACGGTGAAGTCGGCACCAGCAAATAGGATGAGGACAGAGAGCACGGTTAGCATGCAGCAGATGATTATCATGGCCCGAGCCGCCTGCAAGTTGGAGCCGAGGATGAGCAGCGAATCGTAGGCCTTGCACTGCTGCTGGCCCGTACTCTGGATCACACAGGACATCCAAAGCCCTTCTGTGGTTTCCTGTGTGGGGGAGAGCAGAAAGTTCATACTAGTGTTGACCCAAAGGGTTCTGCATCTGGTTTCTACACCTCTGTGTTCGCCACACTTTCACTGAGGCACATTTAACAATGTTAACTTAACCGTGCAGCACAGTTGTTAAGAGAATGAGGCTCATCACTGAACTTCTTCACAATATATGAACAAATGACTTGCTTTACTTTTTTTATCAACTTGGAGAAAAAAATTAGAGGGAATGTCAGTACCTGCGCAGTGACGATGTTTTGTCCTGTAAAGGAAGACTCTTTCCACTTGGGTATGGCACAGCAGATGATGGCTGCAACCAGACCCAGAATCCCTAACGCCACACAGACGATGTGTATCCCTGCGTTTCCCATCCTGGGAGAAAATGGGTGTGGGTCAAATCCTGTTTGTTAAAAATGTCGACCGTCAGTGGCTGTGCAATGATGTTGTCTTGCATCGCCCTTCTGTCGCATGCTGATACTCTGGGCATATGCGTTGGGCAAGTCCGTGCAAGATATTATAGCCAAAGGCTACACTTAAAAACAAAGCTATGACGAATGACACGCCCTAGGGCTCGAGGACCGGTCCTGACATGTCCATAAAATACTCTGCTGTTTTCTGGGGGGGTCATCTCCACTTCCAAACCTATGTCTCAGCAACCCTGAGTGAACAACACCCCCCCCCTCCCCCATTTGACCACAGTCCATACCTCCTTGCTGAAGGCTTTGCTGCAGGTATTCACTATCCCCCCCCAGAATAGACGTGAATCATCATGACATGGTAAATATACACAACAGGGTTCTTTACACTGATGTGGACTGGGGAGGAGAGACATTCTATGAAAGTAGCCAATAGCTACTCACTCTGTTTTTGGGTCCCGACAAGTAAGGCAAGGTTTCCCCTTGGGGGTGTTGGTCTGTGTAGCAAAGGGGCGTCATTTTTCCCATGATCCATTGACTCAAGACACTATAAGCCAACTGTGTTGGCTCCACAGGTATATGATACATTTAGCAAACTAATTTTGATAAGACTTGATTGCGAATGTCCATTATTATAGTTGCCTGAATAAAAACTAAGTAGATTGCTTATGATATTAAACGTTCCCCAATAGGGAGGATATCTGCTTGCATTACACATTATAATATGATAATTTAAGCAAGAGTGAATGGCCTTATTTCAGCATAAGAAAGAAAATACCAATGATGGTTATTTTATTTTGAAACGAAAAGGAACAGCAGAATCAGAAAAAATGTGAAAACCCACCACCAAAAAAACAGTATACAGCATGTCTGATTTTATCTTAACATAAATTAAATTATATTCTGATAATTAAACTACATTCTTATATGATAATGATTCTTAAAAGTTTCATATTGTGTCTTCAGGTATGCATGTTATGATGTTGTATATCTGGAAACAAGTTACATTTGATGAGAACTAACTAACTTAAATTAAATTCAGGTTATAAAGTAATGAAATGTTACCTTTAGCGTTGTTCCCCGGGTTCACAACAACAGAGAAAAGTCTTCGATGTTTAATCCTTTGCTTCTTGCAGTCGTGGTGGTGTGTACAAGCTCGATGTAGGATCCTCTGTGTTCAGGGAGCTCTTATGTTGGGGGTTTTTGTAGAGGAATGTGATGTGAAGGGTGGGGCACTAAAGGTGGTGAAGGGATTTGGCGGTTTGGACCAGACTGAACTTGTCTGTCTGTCTGTCTTGACTACTTTTGGTTCCTTATCTGCAGTGACTACTCCAAACCAAGAGGAACACTTCCATAAAAACTGGCAAAGATTGCCATGAATGGCAAAGCACTCCAAAATAAACGTTGATTTAATGCCTAAGGAAAAAATGCTCAATATGCAAGATCTGTAATATGATGCAGTTTTATATATATTAAAAAAAAATCAATTATCTGTGTATTTACATATATCGGTTTAACTAAGATTTTTTTTTTTATTTTACCAGTGTTACATGTAATATCTCCATTGTGACACTGCTACGTGACTAGGAAAAATGAAGGAGAAATTATTTATTTTAATATGCTATTTTCGACCCCCTTTCCCCACCATACGCCCCGGCCTCACTGGTCATGACGATAACATCGTTTGATCCCTCCCGTACCCGAAACTCGAGAAAAAGACTTGACAAAACAAAGACTGTTAGATAGAAGTTGCTGATAGTTACTGGAATTTCTAGGAAAGAATGAGTAATGATGTGAAACCCACGGGATAGATTGGGAAATTCATAGAGGTATACAGACATTGGGAAAGAAGATGTCACACAGCTGGAGACCAAAACAAGTTTTGCACGCGCGCGCACCATCCATACTTTTTCCATAGTTTACCCAATTCAGGGTGGTGTTCCTATTCCAAAATTACCGACAATTTTTTCCTGACTAGTTTATTCTGCACTGACAGAAGAAGACACGGGAAGTGCATTATCACACATCGATTCAACAGCCCAGTAGGTGGGAAGCTTTTGCATTCAAACATGATTAGCGTTCAAAGATTTTCAATTTGGCTTAATCAGATTCCATGACAGCCATGAAACCACCCGATTTCATATTCATATTTGGTCTAATTATTTCATACTAATCATTTCATATTTGGTCTAATTATTTGTATATCTCATTTCATTCTGTCATTCACTTCTATCACTTCCCGTAGCTCTCTGTGTTTCAATGATATGTTCGTTCAGTTGTAACGGAATGCCAATTTGTTCTGGGACATTAAGCTGAAAAAGTTTCTGCACCAGATGGCGCTCTTTCCCGTGCTACGTGGGGATCCAGGCATGAAGAGGATTTGTGGTAATTGTAGTTTTCTCAAAACCTCATCTACCGAAGACCTGCGTTATTGTCTCAAAGACGATTAAAAAAATCTTCAATAGGATAAACTTCTTTCGGTTTTATATGTTTTAAACTTTTATACAGTTACACCAACATGACGACTGTTTTTTGTAATATGGTATTTAGCAGTTCCAAGATGGAAGATGGATGAACAATTAGAAATGTAAAACATTTAATATTTCACGGGTCAGTTGAAATCGAGCGGTCGACAAGTCTCGGTGGTTAATACATGCATTCTGTAGCATATATGTTATATATTTGCATTTTAGAATGGCATGTCTTTCTGCATGGAATCGTAAACCGGAGAAACATAAAGCAAATGAGCAAATCGACCGATTTTAGGACCACGAGCCGCTACTATTCTCAGACACCGGTTTGCTCCTTCGCCCTTTTTCAACTCTGCTGACGTCATCCTACAGAACCCTAAGGCGGATCCCGCGATGGCAGCAATACGTTGCGGAGCGGACTTGTGACCAATTAAAATCGAGAAGATGGAGACGAAGGTGGGCCTTTCTTGTGAGATTGACACCGCGTCTACCCAATCGAGTGCATGTTCCTACCCCTCTTTTACTCTCCCTTTCGAACAACACGGCCCTTTTAATTTGAAAGTTGAGTGGAAGGAATAAGAAACAGAGGAATTTGGGTAAACGGGGTAGTGAAAAGGCGCCAGGGGTTATACTGAATATACATTCCTCGTTTCTTATTATCCACTTTATAAATTAGCTAGCTGTCGATAGTGCGGATAAGTTAGGGAGCAGGCTAAGGTGAGCTATCGATAGCTAGCTAAAGATAAGACGGGGAACAGTTATTAGCAAGTTGGCTGGAATCGGCGGATCTGTTGTTCTCCGGTTATATAATAAAATTACAAAAAAACAGCCGCTTTAGCAATTTTGTTGAGGAAAAATTGTATTGACGACGAATTAAGGGAGCAACGGGGGAGAAAGACTTGACTGCTTGAAAACGACCAAAAAAACTAAGTAAAATGGCGGAGCCGGACAAATTAAACATTGACTCTATAATACAGCGTCTTCTGGAAGGTGAGACGTTTTTATTTCACCTCTGTCGTTTGTTTTTATCAATTTGCTCTCCGTGCTGATGCGAACTGTCGTGGTCTGTGATAATTTTCCGAAAGGACGGAGCGAGGAGGGGCTCGAAGCCGGGGAAAGATGAAGAGCAGAGGGAGGAACATGGGCGGCTTAGGCGGCGAAGAAACGCGGCGCGAGCCGGGCGAGCGCGCGGAGCCTGGAAAGCGCCACATATATGCCTTATTAATTAGACTTCTTATCTCCGGTGTACGTGTTTAGGTTGGCGAACGTGGACACGCCGGACCGGGAGATTTGCATGCTGTTGAAACCGTCTTTTAACCCAGTAACCAGATGCGACCCTAGTGTAGGTAACACGTCTAGTTTGTTGCCTGGTCCCGGTTGCTAACGAATCCGCTATTGAGCAACCACAGAAATACAAGCCCAAGGCGATAACGTTTGTAGTTAATTCTTTGCGGCGGGGGGAATATATATATATATATATATATATATATATGATATATTATATTACATGTATATATTTATATTTGTAGTAATACATCGACCGATGCGCGCCTTTAGTCCATTTAGATATCCGTGCATGCATGTGAAACGGTGCTTTAGTTTAAAGAGCTAGACGATATAATCTCTTGATATTGGATCAGAAAACGTTCAGGTGAGCAGTGATGTTTCTTTGGC
The DNA here is from genome assembly GCA_019775915.2 of Cyphomyrus plagiostoma. Classification (NCBI taxonomy): domain Eukaryota; kingdom Metazoa; phylum Chordata; class Actinopteri; order Osteoglossiformes; family Mormyridae; genus Cyphomyrus; species Cyphomyrus plagiostoma. Next base: position 16,910,200 of record JABFEA020000048.1, on the reverse strand, counting down.
CTTCATTGTCGTGAAATTTGGTGAATATTTGTTAATGTTGAGTGTGACATAGGTCCCGGGAGTGTGGCCGGATGGCTGGACGCGAGGGTTGTGAATGAGGGGGTAAAATGGAGGGGGCTGAGAGTGAGGGGGCTGGGGGCGTCTAAATATCAGGGCTGGGAATGGACCTGATACTCCCCCATAGTGCCGCTCACGTAACCTTGTCATTTGCGTTGTCATATAGCTGAATATATACGTTCCGTATCTAATTTTTCAGCAGCCCTTTGGAAATCTTAAGGTCTGCGGGGGTAGGTCGAGATGCAGGGTGTGGGGGGAAAAAACCTGTTTAACGGTAATTTCGGAATAACGTCTTGCTCGTGTGTCATCCATAAGTCACGATGTCTAAATAATGATGAAAAACGATTTCACTCGACCGTTTAATGCCTTTTGAAATGCAAGCGGGAATCCGCGGGATATTTATTATATAATGTTTCTTTAAATCAGCTCTGGGTATAGTACGGAAACATCCATTTACCAGAGATATCAAGAAAAATGCAGTATTGCATGAGGCATCTGACGCGCTAGATTTGACAAAAATATACTTGTGCATGTTGTCCGGTAAATTAAATCTAAGAGGTAAAAAGATTGGCAGATTAAGGCAAGCTTTTATAAATGGCCCAAAAATGGATTGGGAGGGTTAACATTGAAAGCACGTGGTACGATGTTGCAAAATGAAATCATCATGGAATGATGCCAAGGGTAGTTGTACTCTTGATTTGAGCCTCATTTCAGTAATGCTGCTTGACCACAAAAATGAGCACATTTAAATTCTCATTTGCTAGCCACCATCTGTTAGGGATGTTTGTAATGGTTTTTCAAATTCTATCGACCTGGTTGAATATCTACCTGTTGCGAACTGATGGATGTAACAGAATTCCCTTTGTTCGATAAAGGACCTTACTGAAAACAGTATTGCAGGAATCAAATGTGGAATTGATTTAACCTTAGGCTGATGTTCCATGTCTTCAGCACGGTAAACCGTATCAGAAGGAACTTTTTACATCATTAGCCCCTGCCAAAGGCTTGTATAGCCAAAAAAGGCTATCTGTAATTCTGTTCTCAGCCGGATTTAAAAACAGGAAGCTGAAGCTTCTGCCTTGCTCTGAACTTCTGATATTGTAGATGGTTCAGATTTGTATCTTTGCTAGTTGTGCATTTTTTATTTTTTTTTAAAAACCTTTTAAATTCTTATTTACTGCACTGTAATGGGAGGCAGTGGCCCTGTGTGTGCTCCTACTACTGTGCTCAGGTTAATTGCCGAAGCTCACTGTAGCTTTGTGAATCTTACACCAGTGAGGTCATGGGTTCGCCACCACCGGAGTGAGTGGATTAATCACAAGTAACTAAGGTGTACCATTGCACAGTCAGGATAAGAGCACAGCAGACATGTCAGATCCAGGGGTTTGGGGGGGGGGTTGACAGGAGGCCAGTGTCTCACCTGCATGATTTATGGTGTATGGGTTTGCACTTGTGCATGCAGTAAAGTTTTTGTAAAGGTTTTGTATTTGTAAAGCTTTCTGCTGAAATTTGTCTACATCTGTAATTGTACATGCTTCTGGACTGGCCCTGCTTTTCTTAGGAGGCCCTCTTACAGCATTTCTATTACCACCTTTATAGCAGAAGAACACTGGGGGGGGGGGAAATGGGCCAGATGATCCAACCTCTGCTTCCATGGTTACTTTGTTGGTGTGACGAGAACCTGAGGGTGACTGAAAACCTGCTTGGCAAAGGGGGGGGGGCAGGGGGTAATGGTACAAATACCAGAATAGTGGAGTTGTGGGTCAGGTCAAAGGTAATATTATTGATATATATTTATTTTAAATGTAGTAACTAGGCTTTCAGTAAGAGTTGTCAGTTTAAGTCCAGATTTCATTCTCTTAACCACTGTGTACTTATAACCTGAAGGCTGCTGGCTTAAATCTCAGCAGGGGCCTTGCTGATGTGCCTTTGAGCAAAGTATTTGAGCACATTGCTCCAGTAGAATCCGCAGCTGTAAAAATGGGTAACGCTGTGAAAGCTCTGGTAAGAAAAGCTTTTTTCCAGCAAAGCCCTTAACCTGAGTTTTCCCAATAAAATGCGCAGCTATGTGTGTGAGAAACTAGGAAGAGTTAAAGCATTAATGGTGCTTCTGAGCACCTTTTTATAATGCAATTTTTATGGGTTAAATGAGAAGGGAAGCAGTGAAGTTGATCACACTGACATCTTTGTCAAGAAGGAGAAGCATTTTGATGTTGCCCTAGTGACGGGGCTCTGTACTTTTCCTTAATTACTTGCCAGTTTTTATTTCTGGTTGGATTCTTTTCTGCAAATCGAATCAGCTCTGTTTTGATGCTGAAGATCTAGCCTTTCGCTGTCGACGTTTGTCTGAAAGTTTACTGCTTTGGTTCACCTTCAGTCCAGACTGAAGTCATTTGCTGTTATGTAATATGATTTTGTTTATGTAATGTCTGACTGTGTATTTTCTTAATTGCTTTACCTTACTCCTATGCCAATGGCTTTTTTTTTTTTTTGCATTGATGCTTTTTTAAAAAAAAAAATATATATATATATTTGTTAAGGATTATTATAACTGATAATTTACAGTGATATTCTGGAGTGTTTCAAGCAGACCTTTGTGGTTCGCCTTTTATGGAAACACGCAGAGCTATCAGCACTGCAGATTGTACACAAACTTGACAAGTCAGGTGTTGGTCTTTAGAATGCTAGCGGATTGGGCTGATAGCCCTCACTTTACATGATGTGCATAACAAGGGCCTGGGCAGCTCTTGTAATAGCCACAATATTTAGAAGGTTGTGGGTGCTTGCAGGTTTTAGATGCATTGGGGGGGGGGGGGTATCTGGATTTATGTTATGCTGGCCGGACTCAGTGACTGGCCCCGTGGGTTGGGGGGCGGGCCCCCCCCCCCCCCCCCCACACCCCGCCCGGGGCCCGGGGGTCCCCGGGGGGGGACGGGGGGGGGGGCGGAG
>JABFEA020000048.1:16840562-16853676 GCA_019775915.2 Cyphomyrus plagiostoma | reverse complement strand
CAAACCCCCCCCCCTCCCCCCAGCTAATTCCTGCCACCCTGCATAACTGCCACATTGGCCCAGCTTACTGGGGGTGGAGTACAGACACCAGCTGCCTGTTCCATTCTGCAGTCCTGTGGGGGCCTGAAGAGTTCACCTGGGACATATTCTTGGTGGTGTTTCAATTGTGTGTGTGTGTGTGTCTGTCTGGGGTTCTTTTTCAGAAGGGGGTATATCCATAGCTACATTTAAGAGGGGGGTGCTATCTAGCACTGTGAGAAAGGGGGGACATTGTCTCCATTGTGCTGTCTCTCATTCTGGAAAAATCCCAGCAGGACTGTTTGCCGAACGCTGCTTCTCTGTCGCCAACCAGCACAGGAGTTGCAGTTTGCTGGGTCGCTTAGCGCCTCGACCTCGTTTAGCGCTCGCTCGAGTCTTCCTAGGTTCTGCTGTGCCAGGATCGGACGTAACGGGGCAAAATGGGCGCATGTGTGGCAGAGGGATGCAAATTTAGCATGTGTCGGCAAGTAATGAGAGAAACGGGCGGTACAGGTCACAGGCAAGCATCACCACTAGTGCCCTACGTGCGAGACAAAGTGAAATTGGTTTGCTGAGTCTGCTCCCCTCCAGAAGATGGCGCCCTAGGTGGCTGCCTGCTTCACCAAATGACTTGGCCCAGTATGTAGGTTTCAAAAGTGAAAAGCACATCCGTTTTCCTTTTGTTAGGGGGTGGGGCGGGGGTTCCCCAACCCTGGGGTCTGCGACTGGATCTGCTCTAGTGTTATATTGGTAATACCAGTACTCGTTAAAAACTTGCGCTTGCCTCACCCATCTGGTAGAGTCTGAAGTATTTTCACAAACCATACTGCCCCCCTTTGGGGTTTGGTGCCCGGTTTTTCGGACTGTGTGCCAGGTATGAGATGTTTAATCAACGTCCGATTACCTGCTTTTACAGCCAGTGTTTGTAATATTGATATATTGGTTTAAATCCCTTTAAAAAGTTTGTTCTAAATGATTAGCAAGTATTACATTCAATTTGTTTTTTTTTCTTCTGCCACCAATACATTGTAGTATTCTGGACTTTTAAAAATAAGCACACATCTGGCATGTCACCGGGCCCCAGATAACGACATTAGGCAAAGAATGTAACAAGACTAAAAGCACTGAAATATAAGTCTGCTTGATTGTATAGTGTACATCGAGACCTTCATTTTATTTTTGGATTTGGCTATATGTTTGTTGTAACATTTTCCTCTATACATAATTGTGTATCTATACAGTATGGGAAAAAGTAACTGAACACATGTACAATTGTAACATAATTGTGGTATTTATCATTGAAGAAAACCGCCATCACTTAACTACCCAGCATTCCCTCAGAAGCTTTTATTCTTTGGTGGTGGTTTTTCCACTGTACTAAAGAAAACCCTCCTATTTTCCATCTTTATTTTTTTTATGAATTCTTTAGAATTAATGGAACACAACAACTGCAGATTTTTGATGTTTATGCATGCAAGTTTCTCCCCTGTAAGTTTCTAGTCCTCTATTCCAAGCGTATCCCTGTGTGTGTTAATTTTTTTTTCTTTTTTTGAGGGGGGGTGGTGGTGCCAGAATTCTCATTCATTTTAATTCTGGCAGCTTCCTGTTAGACGTGGAGGGCTGTAAACTGACATCCTTATTGCTGGGTTCAGGTAGGCTGAAAGTTAGCGGTGGCTTGGAGCCCGGGCCTCTGCTGCCCGCATGAGTCATTCCAGGTTTTGTAAAAGTATTATTACCTTGCGTCAGCGCTGAGCGGTACCATTACCTTCCGAAACTCACCATCCAGTAAGAAGCTGATGGTCCTTCCCACTAACACAGCATTTAGACGTGTATAAAGATATTATCCTCTCGGTGTGAGGCTCATTAACAAATAATTTGTACAATGTACTGTAAATTTTATTTGCTGAAATTTTTTTAAAAAAAGTGTAATATTGATCAACCAGTATCATTAAAGTTTAAAAATACTTTTCCTGCTTGAGGGTTCCTGTTTATCCGATTGCTTGTAAGTGCTAGAGCACATTTGGCATACGAATCTATTTTCTAATACTCGTATAGCTTTCTTTTAATATATTTTAGAATACTTAATTAGAAGCATTTCAGGAAAACCAAATTTGATAGGACTCCCCCCCCCCCCCCCGTCCAAAGTGAGGACACAGTAAAGAAACTGGATCATTTTGCACAATAATCGCTTTACGGTAATTTGTTGGCTTCCTGTTTTCACGGATTAGCATAACGAGCTGTACATAATCCATTGAAGTGCTCCATTCGGAATCAGGCAGGAGGAGTAGATATGCTCACGTGCCGCTCATCTACATTAAAAGCCGGAGCCTGGACGAGTGTACATACCTAATTTTGCAAAAGCAGTGTCCCATTAACCGCTTAAGTCAACCAACGTGTCTGAAGGTTCGCCTTGGTGTTCCGGAGGCGTGTCCTGATACTGTAGGGAGGGTGTGACGGTTTTACCGCGGTACTGTCGCTGGTGTGTGTTGGCCGAAGCATCCGTACGTGTTTGTGGGTGTGCAAGTCTATCGAAGTCGAGCTCAGTGCTGTTTAACCCTTGCATGTGTTGAACTCCAATAAAAACACTAGCATTGTGTCACCTGTACCTGATTGACTCTTTGGTCATTTTAATCCATTTGTTTCCACGGTTAACTGTTATATATGACATAGATCAGGGTGTCTCCTGCTTTCTTGATTAAACCCTGCAACTGTGTAAACCAGGTTCCCCCCCCCCCACTTCTTCACATTTCTGCTCCCTCCCAGCTGCCAGCACATTTGAGCCAAACAAACAAGGAATGAGACATGTGTTGAGATGTGGGAGGAAGCAAAAATGTGGACTGTGTGGTGATCCCTGAGGACTGGTTTGAGAGATACTAGTCTAGGATAAGCAGGATTAATTTACAATATTTTGCCTTTATTGTAGAAAATATGTCACTAACAGTTATATTTAATGCTTCTGATATTCATCCACTTTCAATAACTGCTTATTGAAGTGATGTGATCATGCATATGCTTATAGGATGTATAAGGGTTTGTTATGGTCAGACACCAGGCTATCTTAGGAGGTATGGATGTATGTGGGTGGGCCAGAAAGCCTAGGAAAAAGACGGAGCATGTGCATAACTGCTCCGATCAGAATCCCTGACCCTGGAGCCATCGCAAGCTGAGCTTCCTTGTCATATTTATTCATATCTTGCACATGATGTAAAGGTGAAATGTTTCCCAATTTGAAAACCAGTATAAGCCGCTTTGCAGTTCCTGAAGGGTGCAAATATCATCATCCATCCATCCATATTCCACACCTGTTCGTCTTATGCAGGAGCCTATCCTGAAAGCTACTGGTGCTGGGCAGGGAATAACCCAGGATAGGGTGCCAACCCATCTCAGAATATCATAGAGATGTTAAGAATATCAATCAAATCTACTGGGAAAAACATACAATAAACCCGTTCTACAGCACTCATGTCTATAAATAAGCACTTACTAGCTCTTTATTTAATGCAAACAGCACGTTAAAGCAGTACAGCAGTACAACCTCTGTTTAGCAACAGAGCAAACAGTCTCATGTCACGTCATTCAATGCCCTTCTCTCCACCCAGTCTCAGTTCCAGTGCTACCCTCGGTCATTAACCCACATTGTCCCAGCATTTTGTTTTGATTATTTGGAAGGCAAGAGTTTGTATAGAACGTTCTGCGTGTTTTGTAAGAAAAAAACGTTCCTACTCATTTAGTGCCGTTTTTTTACGTCATTATATTTTTTGTATGCTACGTCGTACACTAAACTGTGCACCATCTGACATTTTGTGGAGCATAAAACGATAGTGTTTTCCCATGCTGAATTGTTTACAAACTGAATTGTTTTCAAATATTTCCTCAAAATCGTTGCTCACTGACATGCAGGTCCGTTTTGCCTGTTAACCTGAAAACTCACCCCCCGGCATCAAGTAGGAATAAATGATGTAACCGCAGAGCCACCGCTGTGACGTCATATCACCCCACTGCTTTCCCAACGCAGCAATTGGTCGCTCGCTCTGGTTCTACAGGCGGAGTCTTTGGTGCGCGTCACACTAACTTGAGCTTCCACTAAGTCCATCCCCGAGCCATGTGATTGGCTGTTCCCCCGGTATGTCCGCGATGGGAACCGCCGGCTGTAGTTACCTGAATACCGCCCGTTAAATGGCACTCTTCGAGAAGTGGCGCCAGTATTGTGCAGCACTCTTACTCTGTCGCTTTCGACAATCCACCCACCATACACAACCACTTGATACAGTCCGATAATGATGCTTAAAAAATGTGAAGCTCTTTCAATGTACATATAAAATCCAGCTAAACAGCAGCAGATTTCTGACCATAACATGGTCACAGAAATTTTAATTCAAATTCCTGAAAAAATAGCACTTGCACAGTTTCTTGCTGTCAATAAGTTATGGCTAAATTGTGTTTTTAAATAACAAATGCAACGAGTACTTTTAATGCAAGTGTTAATGTGATCTTAGTGACTGCCTGAAATAGACTTAAAGGGAACGTGATGATTCTCAACATATATAAGCGATTGAGAATAAACAAATAATATGCTGGATGTACCCCCATGAAAAAACGTATAAAAAATAGCGGTGTTAATATTATATCTGAAGGGTGTGCTGGAGAGCTCGCAAATTACAGCGATTCGTGAGTCACCATAATGGCGTAGATGATTGGTTAATCTGTGTGTCAGTCATTTGGGACTTGGGGGCTTGTCTGGATCCTCCTCAAGCACGTTAGTGCACACTCATTACAGAGTGTTTAGACAAGTTTGCTTTGAGTATCAGTATGGAGGCGAAGAGTCTTGCTTATAGGTAGACAAATCAGTACTAAGTTATGTACTTTGAGGTCTTCTAGTGTACTCGACTGCTTACTTTTACGTGTTGTAACGGCAAAAATTCTGTCTTTTGAATGGCACATCGTAGATATTCGGAATCGATTGCGATTGGTATACATTTCTAAAACAAGTCAAGATGAACAACTTGTCCTTTGACGATCCGTCGCTGGAGAGCTTGGACCCAAGCATCTCACTCAGCGATCCCAGCGACATTGACACAGCGCTGCTGAGCGACATTGATGGTAAGACACCGATCGTGAGTGTCCCGTGACCCGGTGTAACTAAGAGGGGGCTACAGTTGCAGAATATTCCAGGATCGCCAACGAAATGTGTAGGCTTTGTGGTCACCACAGTATAACTGCGGCTAACAGACCTCACGATTGTCCGTACGGCTAATACAGTAATGATACACCGGCATAGTCGGCTAACAGCTGCATTGATATGTTTTGAGGAAAGCGAAAATGCATCTAGCTGGCGAATCTAAAACGTTCCATACCAACCATCATCTTTAGTGAGTACGTATGTCATATTGCAGCTTAAAGGCGTGACATTCTATGTAGTAATGTGCATTATTCTGCGCAGGTTTGCAGTTCGGTGTGGGGAGCATGAGGTAAAGTTGCTATGCGAGCTCCCCGCCCCCTTCAAACTTGTGTAAATGACGTCATGTAGGGTTACTATCGTGCGTTTCCTCGAGTTCACCCGAAAGACGTAGGCTTTAATTTAGTGATACGTTGCTTTATCCTGTTCCGTGTATTTTTCATGACAAGCAAACATATTTCAGTGATATTTTAATGTCTTTGTGTATAGGGATTATCCCACCAGGTTTCTTTTGATACAAAGCTAAGCTTTTAAATTTTAAAGCATAGTGTAGACAGAAAGTTATTTATAACTACAGCGTATACATTCGTTTTTATCTATTCACGCACGCATTGTTCATTTATAATAGTTTTGCTGCGAGATACATATAAGGTGTGTTGTAAAAACCACATTAGCAATGCTAAAAACGTTAGCATTGCCCGCTGGTAACCCCTCGCTGGAGTGGTTGGTGACATTGGCCGATAGTAACCCCGGGTCGCTGGTCTCGGGGAAGCGACAGCTAACAGACGCGCTTTCTTCCAGTCTCGGGGGCGGGTCCTTATGGCGAAGCGTCTAGGGCGCGTCCCATTGGCTGTCAGCGATCACCTCATACACAACATTGCCTGACCGATCCCGCTTATGTTTTTTTGATTATTTATTTATTTTTTCCCCTGCGGGTAGAGATCCCTGTCATTCGCACCCCTCGGCACCCCGACATTTAGCTCCATGTTGCGTGATGAGTCATCGGTCTCTTTTATGGCCGATATAATTGATCTCATAAATGCTCATTTTTAAAATACATTTGAGATTTATCTGTTCTAAAAATCCTATGATGCATAATATGCAATACTTTTTAATTTTGTTTGTGTATGTTCCAAAATTCCTAGTATAATTGCTGTTACCAATGTTATTTAAAAAACAATTTTTATTAGTTTATATATAACTATTTTCTAATCATCTGTGTGGTTATAGCCTATTGCAAGGACCAGTTTCCTGAATGATCAATCTGCCTTGCCGTGTCAGAATACAGAGCGGGTGGGATGGTGCTTCTATCTTCGTTTTCATGCCCACTGGGTGCAGCATTTACGTTCTCGGCAAACATCCAAGCATCGACTTCTATCCTTTTTTTGCCCGAACGCTTCTGAATTTTTCAGCCGGGTATTGATGACTTTTAGCGCCCCGTTAAGCTGGTAATAGATTTCCTCCCGCGGTTAATGGACTGTGGTTGCGAAGGCCTGCAGAGACTTAGGTAGGGGGGTGGGGGCCTTGCCCCTCTGTTGCTGCAGGAAAACAAACCAGCCCCCTCCCCCCGAGTAAAGTGACATTTCCCTGCTTTTCAGCACCCTGGCCGTGACTGACCATGTCAGAGGCATCATAAAAAGGCAGTTATCACCAACAACCATGCAGTGTCAGTAGACAGAAGCCACTGCTTTTACAGTGTCTGTTTACTAAAATATGTACATGTCTGGTTGTATGCTGCAGGGGGTTGGTTCTGCTTTAATACTAGTTGTGAAGCCTGATTGGTGCTGCCCGGAGTGGCTGTACTTGTTAATGAGCCAGAGTGTATTTTTTGTGGTATAGGAAGTGAGAGTGTAATTGCACAAAATGCAATCACAAAAGTTTTGTAACCAGATTGTTCGCCTTTGTTTTCACAGACATGCTGCAGTACCTGAACCATGATATGGAGTTTCCGGGACTATTTGAGCAGCAGCAGTTTGGTGGTGTGGCTCTTCCCCCAGACCTTCCTCCCCCCTCCCATGCCACCTCCTCACCCTCATCTCCATCTTCCTCCTCCACCTCCTCGTCTCCCCGAAAGCCTGGCAGTACCCCTCACCTGGATGCCCTGTTGGGCCCGCCCACTGTCCCAAGCTCCACTCCTCCTTCCAAGGCACTCCAGTCCCCTCCTGCCTTTCAGCAGCCAGCGCCCCTTCCCCTGGCCCTGTGTCCCCTGGCCCCGACTCCCCCTGCTAAGCCAGGCCTGGCGGTGTGTCCGGCCAAGACGCTGCTGACCTCGGCAGCCCTGCACCCCGTGAGCCAGCCGGCATTGATCCACCCTGTGGCGGGGATGACCCAGGTGATCAGCACCAACACGCAGACGCCCTTCACCTCTGCTGCTCCGTCATCGCAGCAGCTGACGCCGGTGCAGACCGGCTACACCAATCAGAACACGTTCACAGGTAAGTGGGCCGGCCCTCGATGCCCATGCAGTCAGCGGCGCGCTTTCTCTGCTTCTGTCCGACCTTTGCTATGGTCTTTCCCCATCTGATTAGGTAACCCCCTCCCCCGGTCACATTTACGCTGCAGGTTTTAGCTTTCATACTGGTCATTAAGTGGGTATCGAGCTGCCCCTTGTTACTGGGCCTTTTCATTAATTAAGCTGCTGATTTGGATGATATGTGTCTTAACGGGTTTCGTAGTTTCGATGTTTTATTTGTCAGGTACACAGTTATATACTGTGAAATGCATTGTCGCCTGACTGCAGACTGAGACTCGAGACTTAAATCTAAGTATTTCTGTCTGTGAGCTGTACATGTGTAAGTTGAGGAGCCTGGAACCATGGCTTTGCAGGTTCTAAACACTGCACGACAGTATTGCCTATGGAAAGAAGGGTTTAGCATGTGTGTGCCCATTTCCGGATGGTCGTGAGTTTGAATCCTGTGGCTGGCAGAGTAACCATATCACACTGGGGCTGCAAACTGGCTGATTCAGACCACCGACCCCTAAACTTTACTCGCCTGTATATAAGTGTGTCTGGTCTCTCATGGAGCTTGCATTACCCAATTTCCTCACAGGAATGGAAAAGTAGGAACAGTTTCTGCTCTATGAACTTGTGGTTTATTTTGGGCGTTTTCAGAGGTTACCGTCAGTCTACCGCCTTGTCCTTGAGCAGTTTTTACTCCCATGAAGCTCTGTGAGGAAATGAAAGGTAGGGTCATTAATGTCAAGGTGTAGATTTATGTAATACTCTGCGAAACACCACCTGGGAAGATTAGACTGAACCGGGAAAAAAATCAAAACAGCGAGTTGCATTCCTCTTGGACTAGTCGGTGAACTTGTGAACCGTGGATGAGAAGATTTTTAGTTTTAATTGGTCTATATCATTCATCCTATGGAATATTTTCATCTGTAAAACTGTTAAATAAACTGTTAAATATATCATCAGCAGATGAATTTAAATCTTCTGTGCAGATTGAGTGGTTTCTGGTAGCGTTGTTCCTGTTTAGGTGTATTTGGAGTATTTTAATTGTTGATTATGATCCTACGTGTAGAATCTTCATTTCAATGGCTTGTATGTGGAGATCTTGCATGATTTTCTGTAGGACAGGACGAGGCACGAGAATGACTAAGATGTGCCATTGTTAGTGATCAGGTGATGAAATTCCAAAGCGTGTTGCGTGTCCCCGTTGAGTAATAGCGCGCTCGGGCCGTCCGCATGTTTGGCTCTGACTGCGACTTCAGAGGTCGCCTCGCTGACACGTGGGATCCTCCTACCTGACCACAGGAGGGTGGCAAAGGGACGCCTTCCGAAAATGTGTGGCAGACCGGCACAACCCCCCTGGCCGGCCCCTGGTCCTCGCTGAAGACGAATGCCGCGTTAGGTAACCGTGCTTCGCGGGACGTGGCCGGCGGGTTCAAAGAGCAGGTTGCTGTTGGCAGCTGCCGTGACCCCGACCTGCTGCTCCCAGCTCCGGGTGAACATCACTCTCCCTATTCCTTGCGCCGTAATCAGATGATAATTGGGATAATCCTCACTATTACCAGCAGGTTACCTGGACTATTTACCACGAAGCCTGTGTACTACAGAAACACCTGGTTTCATTGGTGAAATCTACGTTTTATTTATTTATCATATGCTATTATTGGCCTTTTTGTGAAAGCTGGCTCAGTCAGTCCTTAGAGCAACTGGCGGTTAAGGGCCTTGCACAAGGACCCAGTGGTGACATCACTCTGCCAACCATGGGATTTTAGCCAATGACCTTCTGATCGCAGGGACAGAGTTCTAAGCTGTGCAGTTTGTTCAGTGGATTAATGTCATGTTTTCTTTATGTGAGCGTTAAGGAAATTCATACGTGTACGGCCTTAGGCAAAAACGTTTGCCTGGCAGGACGGTTAGATGAATAATATGAACGTTTTTGCTGGCTAATTACGGTGTTTAGAACCTGATGGGTGATACTATCCTGAATTCCCTGTCCCTGCTCCTCACACGGTCTCACAGCTGTCAGTCAAGGAAGCCCCGCCCAGCCCTCTCCGAGTTTGTCCACCTCACCTCAACACATCCAGCCAGTGACCATCCAGACTCAGGTGCAGGGAGTGCCGGCTCAGCCCCTCTTGGCCACTGCGTCGAGCCCCCCTACACAGGCCATATCACCGCACGTCCAGCAGGTCCCTGTGAGTGTATCTCCTGATGTGTTGTCTCTCCTTTTGCTAGCAATCTGATTGGATTCTGGGCGAATCCCTGAAGACCAGTGACCCCGGATTACTACTGGCAATTGCCAGTGGGCAATGCTAATGGTTTTAGCATTGCAAATGTGCTTTTTTGACACTGCATTAAATGAAGTGTGTTTGGCTGTTAGAGAGTCTGGAGTTCGTGTCTGCTTCTTGGGGGAGTTCCCGCTGCCACACCTCACTCCAGGTCACCCACCCTCCCTTCAGGTACTCCTCCAGCCGCAGTTCTTCAAGGCTGACTCCCTTGTGCTGACTGCTCTGAAGCCAGAAGGAGGCAGTGTGGTGACGACTATGGCATCGCCCTGCATCACCACCTTGGCCACCTCCACGTCTTCTGTCCAGAGCACTTCTCTTCAGGTACGCATGTGCAGGGGAGGCATCTGTGCCCAGACCATTGCTGTCGCCATCTAGTGGTGCCTTCTTACACTTTATCCCCGCCTCGACAGGCCCTGATGAACGGCGGCACCATTCTGACCACGGTGCCCGTCATGGTGGATGCCGAGAAGCTGCCAATCAACCGGCTGGCCGTGGGCTGCAAGGCCACAGGCCTGCCCCCCAAAGGAGAGAAGAGGACCGCCCATAATGCCATTGAGAAGCGCTACAGGTCCTCCATCAACGACAAGATCATTGAGCTCAAGGACCTGGTGGCTGGAACGGAAGCCAAAGTACGAACGATGGCAGTTTCTGAGAGCATTAAGCAGCTTCTGGCAGCTTCAGTATTGCTTTGAGTAGAAAATAAGATCCCCAGACAGTGGACTTTTGGGATTAAATGGTGTTATTTTTGCTTCAGCTGAGACTTATACTCGCCCCCTCCACCCTCACCCCCCAAACAGCTGAACAAGTCAGCCGTGCTTAGGAAGGCCATCGACTACATCCGCTTCCTCCAGCAGTCCAACCAGAAGCTGAAGCAGGAGAACATGGCCCTGAAGATGGCCTCCCAAAAGAACAGTGAGTGCGCCCGGACGTCACCCCCGCCACGCGTCTGCCTGGGGTTGTTGACCTCTCCTCTCGCCCCCCTCCCCGTCTGCAGTGTCCCTCAAAGGCCTGGTGGCCATGGAGGTGGACGGCCCGCCATGCAGCGTGAAGAGCGAGATGCCCACACCGCCGCCCTCAGACGTGGGCTCGCCTCGGGACAGCAGCCCCTTCTCCCACTGCAGCAGTGACTCGGAGCCTGACAGCCCCATGGGGGATGAGACCAAGGTGCCCCTCCCCCCCGAGGGAAGCATCATGAAAAAGGCTGCTAGTTCAAATCCCAAAATTTGCCTTTGAACCTTTGCACCAGTAGCCTGAACTGGTTCACTTAGGGTGCTTTTCCAAAACACCAGGTACCATACTTTTGGTACTTACCCTTTTCCACCGAAAACGTCAGAGACCAATGATAAACGAAGTAAAAAATATACAAATTTAATAACAATGGTTGCACGGACAAATGAAAGACCCAAGCTTAAACTGCGACCTGGTCGGGAAGAACAGATACAACACAATCAGGCTGACGTGACAAGAAATAAAGTATTCTGTATAATATACTAGGACACTGATTATGATTGTCTCTGAGAACGCATGCAGCACTCAAGCAAAAGCAGTGGAGGTGAACTTTAAACTAATTTTAAATATACTAGATAGCCTTGAAAAGGAATAATCATTAAATTTGTAAAACTTGCTGTTTTTCTTATGACAGAAAGAACTTATGTAAGAACTGGATGTGCATAACATGTGATGTCAGTATTAATATCGTACATCGTCCAGCCCTATAATATACTACAGCCATTTTTTTTTATCTAGTATGGAATACCCCAAATTGTGTGAAGTCATTTGGTGCCGGTACCAGTTTTTACGCCAGTGGAAAACCAGAACCTTGAAGTACCAAAAGTACTGTACCTGGTGTGGTGAGAGACTCAAATGGAGAACTGTTTGTACACTGGGAAATATCATGATTCGATTAGTTGATTCATTAATAACAGTTTTGCTGTGGGGGTGGGATGACCTGATGTCCTCCGTTTATGAACCCGTCAGGTGCCGGTGAAGCCGGACACCGCCCCCCCAGCCGCCGGAGGCATGCTTGACCGCTCTCGGATGGCCCTCTGCACCTTCACCTTCCTCTTCCTGTCCCTGAACCCGTTGGCTTCCCTGTTCTATGGGGGGATGGCCACCAGGGGCACCCCAGGCTCTGCTGTGCATGCTGCTGCGAGCAGTCGGGCCATTCTGGGCCATCTCGAAGGTATGGAGGACCCTGCTGTGATGGATGGATGGATGGATAGAATAAATAGATAGATGAATGGATGTGCAGCATGGCACATTTAGCTGCTGGGGCTTTCTTTGAAGTGGAGATTGACTCTGCTGACTACGACATGTGCTCCCCTCACTCTGTCCTGCGCCTCCCAGTGGAGACGGCCAGCTGGCTCAACTGGATGTTGCCCACCCTGTCCGTCTGGCTCCTGAACGTGGTTCTGCTGGCACTCGTCCTGATCCGGCTGCTGGTGTATGGCGAACCAGTAACCAGGCCCCACTCAAGCTCTTCTGTGCTATTCTGGAGGCACCGCAAGCAGGCTGACCTGGACCTGGCCCGGGTGAGGGGTGCTCAGGCCCAGTGGGGTGGGAGCCGCCTGTATGCCCCAGTCTGGTGCATCTTGGTACACGCAAGGCGCCTGTAATCATACTACGAGGCCATGCTTCTGATGAGATTAGTGCAAATTAATCCTCCGGAATCCTAAATCCCGCACTCTCCCTTTCTGACTGGCTTCCTGGCCGCTGTCCTCGTTCCTGTAGAATCAGGCCTAACATTCTAGCTGCTTCCTCCGCAGTTTTGCTGTCTTTCCTTTGCTCTTCCTCCCCCACCTCCTCCCACTCAGCCCCCCCATTCCTGTCCTCCTTCAACCTTACCCACGTCAGTCATCTATCCTGCTTGTTTCTTTTCCAGAATCCTTTGCAGTTGCTCACGCCTCCACTCTCTGATTCTGACTCCCCTTTGCCTCTCAGTCTGTCTCTCTGCCTGAGTCTGTGCTCTCTCTGCCTCTGTCCTCTCTGCCTGACTCTGTGTTCTCTCTGCCTCTGTCCTCTCTGCCTGAGTCTGTGCTCTCTCTGCCTCTGTCCTCTCTGCCTGAGTCTGTGCTCTCTCTGCCTGAGTCTGTCCTCTCTCTGACTCTCTCCTCCCTGCCTGAGTCTGTCCTCTCTCTGCCTCTCTCCTCCCTGCCTGAGTCTGTCCTCTCTCTGCCTCTC
>JABFEA020000048.1:16817378-16836859 GCA_019775915.2 Cyphomyrus plagiostoma | reverse complement strand
GAAGGTAGAACAAAACAAAAGAACTAGATCATGTTCTTGGCTTGCTTTGGGTAAAAGTGTGAAGGACACCAGAAACAGCTTAGTGGTCCCAAACTACATATTATATTACATTATTTTTGTGTAGCTGATCATAGTGACATACTTTTTTTGAGAACGCAGGGTTGCACAGTAGAAATTGGGGGTTAGGGGCCTTGCTCAAGGGGCCAACACTGACGTCACTCTGCCGACCACAGGATTTAAGCCGGCAGCCTTCCTGTAATAATTAGACAAGGGTAACCAGTGCATCAACTGGCTGTTTTAGCTGCCTTATAAACCACTCAGAAATGGGGGGGAAGGGAAAGGGACAGGGGTATATACAATGGTGGGGCTCCAGCAGAAAGCTGATTGGCCCCCAGAGTGTCCCCCCCCCCGTCACTCACTGATTCAAAACACATCATTGGCTAATGATAAGGTTGGCCCCGTCATACGAATTATGGCCCCTTGAACGCTCCCCACCTTAAATGAAATCCCAGAATCGCCCTAGGCAGGTTCGAGTGGACGGCTGACGGCGCGTAGCGTAGCTGACAGGCATCCCTGTTCTCTACACCTGTAGCTGTTCCTGCACGAGGCCACGGCACGCCTGATGGCGGGGGCCAGCCCCACGCGCACCCACCAGCTCCTAGACCGCAGCCTGAGGAGACGGGCCACCCCGGGGGCCAGGACAGGTGAGGAGGGGCCTCCGGCTGGGAAGGCGGGATCTGCCACAGGCAAGTCGTCTGGAGGGAATGACCCACCAAGAGCAATTTCTGGAAAACAGACATTGTGGGACCCCTCCCTCCCCTCACTAAAGCTATATTTTGTGCCAAAAGCTTTAAAAACTAAACCATTTGGTGTTGGAAATAGTGATGTCATGAGATCAGGGTGAGAGAGAGGATGCTAACATGTG
This sequence comes from Cyphomyrus plagiostoma, assembly GCA_019775915.2. NCBI lineage: Eukaryota > Metazoa > Chordata > Actinopteri > Osteoglossiformes > Mormyridae > Cyphomyrus > Cyphomyrus plagiostoma. The sequence goes on along the minus strand of JABFEA020000048.1, from coordinate 16,835,934 downwards.
TCTGTGTTCGTTCGCCTGTCAGCAGAGGAGAGTGAGACCCGACCGGGGCAGCGGGAGCAGGCGGAGGCGGTGATGCTGGCCTGCCGCTACCTGCCCCCGTCCTTCCTGTCGGCGCCGGGGCAGCGCGTGGGCATGCTGGCAGACGCTGCCCGCACCCTGGAGAAGCTGGGCGACAAGCGCACCCTCCATGACTGCCAGCAGATGATCATCAGGCTGGGCAGCGGCACCACTGTCACGTCCACCTAGAACCTCGCATGGACACAGACACACACGTTCCGATATTGTCTCTCCCTCGCGCACCTTTCTTTCTATATGCAAATGAGCTTCAGGAACAAATCCCCCCTCACCCACACAACCCCACTCCCATCAAACTGGAGGAGTGATGCTTTGAAATTCCATTGTCCATGACACGGATCACTTGAACCTATCAAGTGAGTCCAAATACACAGTCCAATGATCATTTGTCTATGTTGCAAGTCGCCCTCCCCCCAAGTCGACGTGAAATAGAGCTTCGCGATCGCAGGGTGCCCGTCTTACCCGAGTCTCCTGGTTCCGTACAACAACAGTGGGTGCTCAGAGTGTTCTGGGCCGGGTGAGCGTCTCGGGGTCGCCAGTACCTTTGCACAATACGGCTTGAGTGCTACGGTGTAGTTGGAGGGGAGCGAGAGCCGCCATACCGCCGCTGTGTGTGGCTGCGGAAGAGGCCGTTTGACTAACTGAGCTGAATACTGATCGCTTTCATTCGACGGCATTTCACTGTTTTTTTTTTTTTACTATTATTTCTAGCAAGTTGCTGTAGAGTCGCGTTATACTTTGTTCACTGATATATATCATACATGGATGTGGGCTTGCTGTTTTCTAGCCTTCCTTTAAACCATGTAGTTACATTTAGCTGGCTACAGCGTGATATAAAGGCATCGCGTTTTCCTCCGTTCTGCAAATCTTCCGGAAAGCGCCATTACTTAACTGAAACCGCTGCCCTGACATTGGCGACCTGCGTTAATACGGTTGCTACGTGGAAACAATTCAGATTAAAACACAATCAGCACATATTCTCGCTAGCTAAAGCTCACACATATTGGGGAGACGCAGGAGCTGTTTGAAATTTGTGCCATTTAGGTTTAATGCCTGCTATATCGGCTAGGGAGCTACTTCAGAGGGTCGCGATTGGCTAAAGCTTTGACTTTAAATTGTCGACGTATTAGGCTCAGGCGACGTTGTTTATCATTAGCATAGAGTTAATGTTTACAGATACAAACCTCTTGCTACCTTAGTGAGCGATATTGCTGTCATCGTTAATACACAGTTTTGGTCTCTGTGTGGCATGATGGAATCACCAGCTGTGGATTTGCAGAAACAGTATTCCCAGCATGCAGTGTGGGTAACGTGGTCATCAGCCTCTTTTTTCCTACGGGAAAGTATCGAGCTTTATTGCTGAATTAATCAGGTCACGTATGTTTTTCGTCTGTACTTAGAATAAACATACATATTACTGCATGTATTGTGGGAAGCTTAATGGGGTGTATTTGTCCCTCGAGCCACTTTTCAGGTTCAAAATTGATTACAGGCGCAGGCCCCCTCAGGCTGTCATTAGAATGCACTAGCAGGGATGTCCTCAGCTCTGTCCTGTGACTGTCACACGTCATACATGGTAACCACCTCAGAGGTCACGTTTTACGAAGAGCTAAAAATAGCTACAAATAATAACGTTATTAAAAATAATAACAAGCTTTTTTGTTTTTTGCTGCAGGTGTGATAATTTATTTTTATTTATATTCCCTCAAAATTAATTTATTTTTCTTTGAACATACACTGCAGTAACAAAGCCCACATTAAGTGTCTTACAGAGAATGGTGTTTAGACTGGCAGCATCCCCTTTTCCTAAATTCTAATAGCGTTCCATCGTCACTTTTACTTCAGGATTGTTGTCTTGTGCTCTGTCTGATTTGGTTATGCCGCTGTTAACTGGGTGACAGTGTTCTACGTTCTGTATAGATCTAACCTGCACTACTCAGACTGGGCGTAATATTTTCAAATGAGAGGCTTTATTACAATATTTTTTTCTGACACTTTCATATGCTTTCATTGTAAATATTTAAATAGTATATTTATCGATTGTGTAAAGATTGCGTGATCAGCATTTTTCATTTATACTGATTTATACTGTTATCCCCCCCAACCCCCACTCCAGCCACTGGAGGGGTTTCCTCTTAAGAAGTGTGTGGTAGGTGAGACTGAGCATGTGCAGAGGGCTCTAGTCAGAAAGTGGCATCTGTCTTAAGAAGTAGAAATCCCCCAACCTCAGAGTATATGTGACAGTATTCCCATTGAATTCCTATTGTACACTTTCCTGGTGCGGCACTCAGGTGATGCCAAAATGACCTTTAAACAGCATTTTTTCCAGCACTTAGTCGCACGTGGTGTCCTCGCGTTGTTACGGTGATGGCGTTGGTAGTGGTTGGGACTCAGCAGTGGCCTTACAAGAATGTTACACATGCATCATAGGCAAGAGGGCTGTGAGCTTTACCTTAAAGACATTCTGACATACTTGGAAAGAGAGCGACCGTGTCGTCTTCAGAGTTTCCCATGCGTGAGGATTGTGCCAGAAATCAGGTGTTTAATCTGGAGCATATTGCCTGTGGATAGTTACATCCAAATGACTGCCTAATTACATTGTAAAATTCTAAGCAAATAAAGTGATGAACTGGCATATGTTGAATGAACTTAAGAAATTTACAAATGAAAAGGGGCCATTCGGCCTATCAATGCTTGAATGGGTGACTGATGTAGGGGTATTAAGATGAGGTTGTCTTATGTCGATGCTCAACTTGTACTGCTGGATGCAGGCACAGTTTTTGCAGGGTCATTGAAATCCCTGATCTGCTCATAGCCTTTCTGCCTGTTAGGTATTTGATCTGATTTCAAGACAAAATTTTATGAACAGCTGTGCATTTGGCCCAGCTTGAAAAACCAGTCTGTAGTGAGTGTGAACATATCAAAGAGGTAGAATTCTTTTTTTTAACTAAGATGTTCTGTCAGACTGTATGCTCATTGATTTCTCTTTAAGAATGTAAATAAAATTAAAATTTTGTACCCTGGTCTTTTTGATGTTCTTTCTCATGACAAAGAGGGTTTCAAGAAGGTGGGAGGTATATGTATCCATATGTAATAGAAATATACAATTATAACAATAGTATTTATACTTATCAGTAATACAGTATTAATGATACAGTCATGTCCGTATAATTTCATACAACTTCAAATAATTGTGGCTATATTTCAGTACGATTAACTAGAATGTTAATTCTGTATTGATAAAGAATCAACTATAACAATAAGTGGTTCAAGTGACAGTGTTGAGATTTAGAAGAGATTCAAAAACAGGAACCTGTTCCCATTCAAATGGAATTTTGTATTGGTGCTGACAAGTGCTTACATTTTGTATTATTTACAGAATCGTTAAAAAAAACCGTCTACCTTTTAGACAGCATTCCCACCCTAGACAAGTAACATTCCAAAAAACACTTTAAGTCGTTCTTTTAATAACATTTTATAGGCAATTAACATATTTATTTATATAAAATAAACATCTCTAAGAAATACTATACACAATTATTTAAGTACATCACGTTTAAACATTGTTCAATACTTATGTACACCATTAAGTAATAATTATATTAAAGAATCATTATAAGAATCGTTTGGTGCGATGTCCACGTTGCCTGTATGTTCTCTATATAATCTGTTACAAATTTAACCTAAATGAGATCATTGCAGTACATTGAACGGGCTACGTTGTATGTATTCGCCTTTAATTATATCGAGTCGCTTGAGCTGCTTCTCCATCTCGTTCTGTCGCTGGGTCGCGGCACGTGCACGCTCCACTGTCGACTCGCGGTCGCTCTCAGGATGAGCCTGCGGAATATGAGCGGTCTCGAGCTCCAGTTGAAAGGCGCACGCGGCGCAGCATAGAGGAGCCGCTTGCGAGCTCATTTGTGCAGCAAGCACGAGGTCCAGCGCCGTTCTCCCAGTGATGCTCTCGTTTCTCTCGTCGACTCCCACGGTTAAGATCACACATATTCGCGTTGCTGAACTCGGTGAAACTCAACAGCTTGAAATGATAAAGCTGAACAGATACCGATGATTCAAATGTGGTATATATTTAAAATGCACATCAAAATACATCATGGAAGAGCATTATATTAAAATACATTTTATGTCAGAATATTTACTCCCGGAAAGCACACCATATACATTGTTAAGACGTAAGCGTACATGTTGAATCCGAACGCATTTGAACACATTTTAATGTGACAGTTCTGACAACTGCAAAATTTGGTACCGAGTGTCTTGGTAGGCCTTCTTAGTCCGTAGATGAACCAATGGCTCTTCAAACAAAATGGCAGACTCAGTTTTACAGCACATCCAATTGCCATTTGACATTTTACGGTAGATCAAATATACCATAGTAACGATGTCTTCTTCAGGATGCCTACTTCGTTAAAGGACTTAAGTGCTGCTTTCTAAGAGAAAAAAACATGAAAAACTGAAATACCCGGTATCATAAGGATGCTGTACAGTTCTGCCTTTTTGTCCAGCGTCAGTATTGCTGCAGTTTTGCTACACAACACCCTCCCCTTTTCGGTTTGTATGCGGCGCGCTCCGCTTTAATCCATTTTGACTTAACAGCACTGGGACACGTCTGTGCGCTGCATAGGAGGTCTTCAGAAGATGGGCTTGCTCTCAAGCGGACTGAAAAATAAAGCACAGGAACGATTCTACAGAGTGTTAGGGAGGAACGTCTGCTCTAACAGTGGCATGCACAAAGACAGGAGCATATGAGTGTAAACATACACATACACGCGGTCTAGTACATCTGCAGGGCAGGATTCGAGCTGCCAGGTCTTCAATGTGCAGTTCTGCTTCAGCGTCTGCTTTTAATTGGCTGCACACTATGGTGGGTCTCCTTGCAGGGACGAGGGATGCACTGGGCAAAACATTGCAGCTGGCAAGCCAGCTCCCCTTGCTGAGAGACACACCAGAAACGTCCTCCAGTAGCTTCGTTATTAAAATAATTTTCTGTGTATAAATATTTATGTTTTCTTTTTTCGTTGCTTTCACGACACGGCACATTTTTACTTCCCTCCGAAACACGGTGGGATACAACAGCGCTCTTTTCAAGACACCTACGCGATTCCCAAAGCAGGGAAACGTACCTTAACGCCCTTGTGCTTTCGACTTATTATAAAGGACGCTCGGTAACGCTGCCGTTTGCGCGCCGTACCTCCCACTGTAACCTTGTTGGTGTCAAAGGGAAAGAAAAGAAAAAAGATGCAGCTTAAGAGCCCCAAATGGAGGCGGCATCCGTACTCCCACCACCTTTTGATTAAGGCTGCAAATTGGCATCGCTGAGACCGAAGCCTTAGATCCTCGGGTCGGCGTGCACCCTGTCTGTTCTGGGTGCTCATTATTTGGGAAGCAAGGGTAGGGGGCTTTATTGATCAATGACAAGTTATAGCGGATCTCTGTGTTAGGAAGGCTGTTGCTACTAGTGACGCGTAACCCACCCTCTTTTTAGGTAATGCTTTCCCTCAATAAAGATTCTCTGAACGATCAGTAGATGGCGACCGAGGCAACCGTAAGAACCCAGCAGGACAGAGGAAATATGGGTGCCAGCAATGACGCCTTCCGCGGCTAAGATATGTTTAGTAATACTTCTAACATTTACTGTGGTAGTGAATAAGCTGGTAATGACAGTCATGTTTTGCGTCATAGCCATTTTCGCGAAAAAACGAAATGCCATTATTTGAAGGTTTTTTTTTTTTGGGTGGGGGGGGTTGTACCTTGAACAAGTATATAATCTCATTGGCTTTGGTGTGAGTTATTCAGTAAGGGTTTGTTTGCGATGCTTCCTTACGGTTGTCGATATTGCGTTTTGCGTTGTTTGTATATGATTTTCCCGCAAGCCGCACCAGACAGGCGTCGCGGCGCACAGAAGCCACCCCTTTTATATCGGAGCATGGTGTTAACACGAGTGCCAGCACAAGATACAGCAGTCAATAACTGCAATTGGCTGTTTTCCCGGAAGATCATATCAAAGCAATCTCATGTGTCGCTTGGTTTGGGTTTGGGGGACTTAAGGAAGAGTTTTTACCTTGTGTTTTGTACATTTCATCGAAAAGTTGTCTTCTTGCAACAAGCAACCTGAGATGACATGAAGGAAAAGGTACAGTTTAAATTTTAGAAATTAAACAAGGATGCAATAGTCCTTGATTACATCACATTTATAATATAAGCAAGTCTTGAGAACCATTAATGTTACAATTTACAGTTATTCAGTAGTTAAAAGAGAGAGTGATGAATTTAGAGGCACGTTTCAGCTTTGCGTGGGCACTGCGTAATTGGGGCAAGGGTTCCGCACAAACATGAGCATATACACGCTCCCCGCTCTCTCTCTCTCTCTCTCTCACTCACACACACACACACACACAAACACATAGACCAAGTGAAGGGCCTCACCCGTCTCTTTGGCACAGACGAAGTGGAACTTCTGAGGACAGCCTTTCCGGCAGCAGCTGACGGACGCGCCCACGTTCTGGCAAAGCGAGCACGGCTGCGCGGTGAGAGAAGAGAGCGCAGCTGAGCGACACCCGTGAAGCCATTTCCACCCTCTAGCTTAAAAGCGCTGGCCTGCTAGCGAGTTGAATCTCGCCGAGATACAGAAAATCCATCCGCATTAATGTGTGTTTTTCATATTGTAGCATAAAGGGCCTGTTCGATATGGCATTCGAAACAATACTAACATGCTGTAAGTCTCTAACGAATGGCAAGTTTTTGTTGAAGTACGAATTTCATACAATTTAGGGAGTAGATTTTCGTACAATAACGATTATGCAAAACGTAAACGGACCAGCTATTTATGCACATGTAATGTATTATTGTTCATAGCATCACTCTTAAAATGTATATTGAATTGTATATGTAACACATGTTGGGGGTGGTTTACTCTTGCATCTCACGAAGCTAATCTTCAACAGTGCTGACAAGGGAGATCACTGAGGAGGGCATTTACTGTTTGAGCTGCAGCTTGAGCAGCCTCCTTCAGGCCATACAACTTTCCCGCAACCAGAACCACGCCATTAGTCCAGACAATGCAAGCCTCGTGTGCCCAGTGCTCCTTTGCCTCTGTCTCCAGCTGTATCCTCCGCAGCAGGGTGTGGTCGGCGTCCCCAGGTCTCCTTTCGTAGCTCTGGAGCCGCTGCAGCTTTCGGTACTGCTCCCGAAAGCTAGGTCGTGGCGTACCACTCCCCCAGGGAAGCCCCTCTGCCCTCCTGGTCAGCCCGGACTGGAGCCCGCGGCTGCCCCAGCAGCTAAAGCCACTCACAGTCTCTCTCATTGGAGGGCTTCTTGGCACTGCGCTGCAGCTCATTTTCTCTCTGTCACCCATGGACTCCAATTTGTGTCTGAGAGAGAGAGTCTTCCTTGGTATGCTGTCCTCAGGGTAATATGGCCCACAGAGGTCCCCGAGCTCTCTGTAATTTGCTGGCTTTCCACACAGGCAACAAGTTAGACACCTGTCAGTTAGGTTTTTATTGACTAAGGGCCCCTGCAGCATGACTGAGGAGTTCGGTATTGCCTTGGCAACAGTAACCGAGTTCTTTATTTTCGCAGAGTTCTTTTTCATGGTTTGAAGAAGAAGCAGTTCTTCCTCAGGCCTGTTGACAATGGTACAAAGGGAAGCAAAGTTTTTTGAGCTGTCAATGTGAACGTATGGGCTGAAAAAGGGCCTGCTTTCATTTTTCTGAGTCTTATACAAGATGTATTTTAAAGTCATCTCTGGCTGATTCTCCTGCACCACTGGAGAGTTTTGCTCCATCTGCCTTGCCTTAGTTCTTCGTCCCATTTCTGTAGGTTTCCCTGGTTTTGAAGTCTTTTTATTCCTCCTTTTGGGCCCAGATTTTTTTATAATGTTTTGCTTTTTGCTGTTGTCTTTGCCCAGCACTTTTGCCAGGTTCTTCCTTGCAGGGGGTATCTTGCGTTTTCCCCTTTTGCATGCGCCGACTGCTGTGATTGCCTGCAAGCTGCCTGTCAGGTCCCCCATGTACTGGGGCACTACAGAGGCAGGGTGCGATCCATGCTGCTCTGTGCTGGTCACACTCTGAGGGAGAATGGGGCCTTTCCTCCTTTTCCTCCTCTGCTTCAGGTGCATCTCATAGTTGTTCTTAATTGCTCGCTGTTTTGCAAGCCTAGGTGTGTTGACAGTGGGGCTGTTGGCTTCTGCTACTACCCTGGTTTCCGCTACTACCCCAGCATCTGCTGCCACCCTGACTTCCTCCTCATTCTCGGTGGATACCCCTTTCCTCCTCCTGATAGTGGCTTTGGCACAGTCGGTATCCGGCATTGGAACAATGCGCCACATGTTGCTGTCCTCTGGCATCACCTCTGGAGGCTTTTCCATCTCCTTTGGCAGTAGATCTTGCTGTGTCATCTTTGAGGTCACTTCCATAGGAGTGTTCTCAGCTTGAGAAAATGGAACATGTTTTTTCGAGCCTGGTGATGTGATTTTTTGTACCATTGCCTCATACTTTAGACCTCTGCCTTTCCTTGGTGGTAGATACTTTGTTTTTGTCAGACACTGAGGAGGAGTAGAGTGGATATCACCTGTACTGCTAATAATAGGTATGTCTTTTGCAAGGCAGCTGCTAGGAGATGCTTGAAGGTGCTCCACCCGCTTAAGCTTCTTCTTAGGGCCTTTCATGGTCATCAGTGTAGCTGGCAGATGAAGCTCCTTTGACTCAGGTGTGCCTGGTTTCATCCCTTTGTGTTTTTTTAATGGGATGCTTGAATGGAAGCTTGATTTTCTTTTGTTGAGGGACACAGTCTTCTCATCAGGGTAGGTAGTCAAGGTTCTGTAAGATTTCGGTGCACTGGCTTGGTTTTGCTTTGGGCTTAGGCAACCATCATCGTTCAGCAACGTGTCTTTTGGTCTCTTAGGTTCCTTTATCTTCTTGGGAAGGTGGCACAGCATCTTTTTCTCTTTTCCCTTTTCTTTAAGTGGGTTCTCCTGCGGGGATTTCCGGGACCTAAGTACCATTGGCTTCTGGTCTTTAGTCAGGGGGGGTAACTGTGAAGCAGTGTCCTGGTTGACTTGTTGACTGCTCCCCGTCAAGCTTCCCATGTAGCTTGCTTCATCCGTAGTCGTGTGCTCTGGGCCTTTTTGCCTCATCCACTTGATCTTAGTGACTAAGTCCTTGGGGAGACCAGGGGATTCCAAAGCTGTTCTCTCTGGGATCTTTGGTCCCAGTTGCCTTTTTAAGTGGTGGCAGTCTTTGGGAGCAGCCAAAGCAGTAACAGAACGGGTACACATCCTGGATGGGAAGTTTTCTGCAAACCGCTTGGGTGTTTGGCTGGAATTTGGCTGATCTGGGAAAAGGCCACTTTCTGCACATGGCAGAGTGTTTGTCTGGGGAGAGGCTGTAACCCCTTCTGCCTCCATTCCGGGGTGCCTTCTTATTCGACCTCCTGTTTCTATCCGTCTTGTTGCCTGGCTTCTCCTTCCCCGTCCAAGTTTTCTGTTGAGTACCCTGATGTTTGCCAGAGGGGCCAATGGCTCAGACTTTGTGGAGGGCGTCACTGCACTTGGACTGCTTATTCCTGGCTCGATGTCTTCATCGCCTTTTTTCGGGGAAGGTGGGGTGTCGGCCCAGGAAGGCGCTGAGTGCAGGATGGACTTGCCGGGCAACTGGGGGGAGTCGGGCTCTAGCACCTCCGCATCGCGACGGTCAATGTGCTCCCTGGCTTGACTTGGAGGCGTGGCCCTTTCCACAAGGGCAGAGAAAGCTGTTTTTACAGAGTGTGAGGGGGACACAGAATCACGAGCGACTGACCTCCTTTCAGCTCTGGTGAGCACTGCGTCTTGCGTCGCATTCTCTGTGTTCGCTGGAGGTTTGTCTCCATGTTCCTCAGCCAGATGGCAGAAGTCTCCAGACTCCCGTGACCATATTGTATTATTAATGACCTCCTCAGAGGGTAGAAGAGTCTCCTTCTCCTTTCTCACTTCAGCGGGCTGATGGGAGAGGACAGAAGGCTGAGCTTCAAGAGCATCCCGTGTCTCCTTCTCGACAGTTAAAAGCCTCTCTTCTAAAAGCTCACTCCTGGTGGTAAATTGCGGGAGCTCTGAGTTTTCCTCCTTCACGGTTAAATATTGATCTTGTACAAGGTCATCTCTCCAAAAGAATGACATTGTTTTTTCTGGCATGTCAGAATCGGTGGGCATCTCTGACCTATACATTTCCGACTTCATCAATATTTCGCCATCATCTGTGTCTCCTTTGTGGGTTAGGTGGGAAATGCCGTCTGACTTTTCAGCAGAATCCTCTCTGGCTAGATAGTACTGGTTTGGTTTGTTCTCCATGTCGTTGTGATATTTTTTTTCAGCCAGAGCTTTGCTTACACTGTGAAACAAAGCCTGACATTTGTCCTCCTCAGGCCATTTTTGCTCAGTCTTTTGTGCCTCCTGCTCATTTGCTTGAGAGACCCCAGTCTGGTTGCTGTAGTCGGCGACGGCAGTTTCCTTCATCGCCCTGTTTTCATCAGTTTGCTTCTCTGACCAAGCTAACTCCTCAAAGTTCTCTTTTAGTGGGTCCTCTTGACCCTGCCTATCTGGTGGGGAATTCTGCCCTGCTTCCTGTGGGCTGGGAGTGACAGTGCTTTGAGGTGACTTCTCCGCTGTGTTTGTCAGTGAGGCGTTGACAGTTTCTTGGGCTGGTGTGCTTTGCAACCATGGGAGAGCATTTAGATTATCTCCGGTCTGGGCACTCTGCAAGCTGGGAATGCAGTCCTCTGACTTGGACATGTCATTAGGTGATGTTAGCGAGCAGGAGGACACCAGGTCCTGGGTGAGCTGTGGGTTGGCATTTGCTTGTGCTGGGCTCCTGTTTTGGCCACAGCAGTAATAGTTCCTCTCCATCTGATCCTCCGAGCTGCTGGAGTATCCTCCTTCTTGCATCTCTGTGTGGATCGACTGTGGAGTACTGAAAGTCTCTTGTACAGGGGTGCCCTGCTGTACATCTGAGCATGAACTTTCCTCAAGGGATCGAAGCTGGCCCTTAAATTCATCACCCTTTTTTGTACCATTGCGTTTGCTGCCCTTTTTGTTAGCTATTAGGGCTTCTGAGAGCAGCAGCTGCTGAACGTTGTTAGAGATGTTCTCCACTTGAGATGTCAAGGCGTTGAGGCTCCACAGGCTTGGGTTGGACAGCAGTTTCTCTGAGAATCTGTCCTTCATGGAACTGGTATAGCTTGCCGTAGGATGGTTGATGCTGGGGGATGTGTGGGAGTGCGGGGGCATCAGAAGGCCCTGTTCTGGGAGATTTGCCGAGGATGGGTTCCCTGTGTGGATTGGCTGCTGGTTGTACTGGAATGTCTCAGAATTGACCATCAGAGGGGAAGGGGTGGAGCTATAGGAAGGAGACCTTCCCACTGACCGGGCTGGTGAGTGGCTGGAGCTGGGGCTACAGTTCTGGTAATAATGCTCTGGTGACCTCACTGCCATATCTGAAAGGCAGTAGTTTTGCTGCTGCTGACTGAAGTGTTGGTATTTTGAAAGGCCATCCTGGCTGCCGGAGATGCCCTGGAGGGACGCCTGCTGGTCGTACCCAGCTCTGGAAGCAGGTTGCTGATACGTGTAGCTGTTCTGGGATATGTAGGTACTCTGCTTTAGGGTATTGTTGCTTCCTGCTGGCCGGTTGAACTGGGAGTTGGGAGGCATGGCGTAGCCTTTGTAACAGTGGGGGATGGAGCTGCATTTCTCCATGTAGGAAGATGTGGAGGTCGACAGGGACTGAGAGTGCTGAGGGAAATGCAGGTGCCCTTGGCTGTAGGCTAGAGGGGAGGGGGAGGTGTTCTGGGGCAGGTTCTGCTGATGGTGGCTGGTATATATAGGAGCTGAAGGCTGGGCAGCATGGGAGCACTGACTCTGGGAAATGGGCTGCACGTTCTGCTCGAGATACTGGGGGTTGCTTCCCCCTGGGCCCGCGGCAGCCTCCAGCCTGCCCACCATGTCCTGCTTGTACTGGGGCAGGTGAGTAGGGTCCTCCCACTTCTGCTGCAGGTGGCCCTCACTCAAATATTGGGCCAAGTAGGCAGCACCCAGACGGTTGCCAAAACCACCAGGCAGGGACTGGCCCGAAATCTTGCCCCCTTTGTACTGTTTCTTAGCCGGTGCAGGGCTGGCACCGTAGCCCTGGTAAGCCGTCTGGCCGTAGCAGTCTTTAGATCCTGGTCCTGCGGCCGCGGCGGCCGGTGCCGAGAGGGAGTGCGTCTCGTAGCCCTGTCTGGCCTGGCCGTGATGATGTCTGTAATTCTCAAGGCGTGATAATTCATGTGGTTCCTGCTGGTAGCAGGGTTGGTTGCCGTGGAAACCGCTCCGCTCCCTGAAGGACTGCATGACTCCAACAAGGGGCTGTAGAGGGAAAAAAAAACAGAAACAAAACAGAGCATGTGCTTTAGTGCCCCGCTTGCATTTAGCTTTTCATCTCGACTTGCTTTATCTGGGTGCAGTTAAATCGATACGCTTTGCCCTTTTCCGTGGTTTCGGCCAAGCTAGCTCTCCGCAAACTGCCAGGCATGCCAGTGCTTTCCTGCTCCATCAGACCCATCATCCTGCTCATTTTAATGCATCAGCCCTCCATATTACTGTTGCTGTTTTGAATATATTAAAGCATTGTTCCATTTAATGTCTCTTAAATCCCTTCCATTAAACCAGAAATAGGCCCGTGACACAGATTTTTGTGATGTTTTTCCGTAGCTATGTGTCGCCATCGTTAGCGGCAGGTTTTCACGTTAACGACGCATCAAGGTTAAAATCTCGACAGTATGTTTTCTGTGCGCGGTGAAATGAGATGTGTCACAGCGAGGCTGACGTTTAAAGGCCTAATATCGCACTTGATAACTTCTAGGTTGTATCTGTTCCGTCTTTTTGGGGGGTGCAGCTCCCCTAAAACACAGGAGAACAATGCAGGAAGAGCAGCGTATCTGAAGAAGCTTTGTCTGTCTTGTGATATCTCATCACGTCATGCTCTGTGTGGGTGTAGTATCGGTGGACCTGAGGCAGTCAACCCTCATACTTTCATTGTCCATCAAATAGTTTAATATATTACTGTAAGAGTCTTAATCCGTCTACAGTTATTTTCGCTGTGCACATGCTTTGTGTTCCTTCTGTAACATTCTTATGTATGAATTCTATATGTAAATAGATCCTGGCGGAATGAAACCTTATCGAGCAGTAAAGCTCTTCCATCGGGCGGTACTGAACCGCCGGTAAGCTGAGCCTCTGGCTGGGGCCGGGGGGGTTCCGCTTGTTGTGGAAACTCTGACCCGTCACTGGTTCTGCCCCTTCCCGACCGCAGCGATTCTGGTGTTGGCAGAGCTGACATGTGCTTAAGGGTGCGCGGGAGTCCCTCACCAAACAGAGCGCATTACCTGACCAACGCAGCACTGTTCTGCGGCACAATTAAGAACCGGTGCCAGGCTACCTTCAGATTCCCATATAAATCCTCCTGTAACAGCCTTAACCAGGTCTTAATCCCACCCCCCCTCCCAACCACCCCCCAACCTGGTTACAGCAGCGTATTGAAGCTGCTCCATTTTCGCAATTTTAACTGTAAACACTGCTTACATCACACCATGTAGGTGTACACCAAACACAATCAGAACATTTCCTCTTAAAATTAGGCACGAAAAAAGCCCATCAAAATTCGGAAGTAGGTAATAGTAAGACTATTGCTGGAAGTGATTAATTTGTGTTAATTTAAAACAACTGTATATATGGGATGAGACGTGGGTTTGATATTTCATGATTAGCAGAGCGGGTGAAGGTCAGGACAGAGCCGGGTTTGGTTTGGCTTTTCTGCACAGATATGGTCCATAAAGCAGCCAGTGCACCACTGCTCACTTATGACAACCCAGGGCACGTCAGGGTCAGAATCGGGAGGGGGGGACCGTTCGACATGGGGGCTGTTACACATCTGGAAGCAGCAGTCAGACTCCATCCTTTCTTAGGTTAAATGTCTCTGTTTATAAGTTTTTGCGTTTTAGTATCCATCCCGTGCTGAGTGAGCTGTGGGGTGGGGAGGATAGGTGGGAAGATGTGCATGAGGTTAATTGTTAATTGGACGAGGTTAATTCTGAAGCACTGCAATGTCCTATTTGGCCTTTGCCAGCTAATGCTGCTGCACTGCATTATGGGTTGGCACAAAGGATAGATCTCCAAACCGTCAAAGGAGCTGACAGTCAGAATGGTGGGGAATGGTTGCAGAGGTAAGCGCATGCCAGGAAAAGGTAGATTCTGGGACAAATAGGTAGGTGCTTCAGCTTTGCATCTGCCTTGATGAAGATGCCAGCTCCAACCTTTTGGCGACTAGTGGATGCAAAGCAATGACTGCGATGTAACGTAAACAGGCGCACACAAAGGGCTGCTGCTGATCCTCTGCAAAGGGTGTGCAGCTGAATAATAAGCTGCCTCCGTGGGGGGGGGGGGATTGTTCCACTGCACAGCGGCTAATCCCACACGCAGTGAACACCAGCCACCGTGTCCCCCGCCCCTCCCCCTCCATCTCACCATCGTCTTGCCAGCAGCTGAAGATGGGGCCTCTCTCCCCCTCAATCATGGTGGTGGTGGGGGGCTTCGGGGTCAGGGCGCACTAGCCCCTCCCCGTGTTTGTGCCGCGCTCCTTCATTATGCATGCCGGAGCAGCTGGTCGGGGGTGCGAGGCACTCCTGGAAAAGAGTCTGTGCCGTCCTGCCGTGCGCCGCTCCGAGGACAACGCGCTCCACCATTGTTCTCCTCGCTAAAGACCTTGACATTTGATAATGCGGCTTTTGACGTTTTCTCCCTCAGACGGCCTGGCTCCTGGCAGCATCCCCCCCCTTCCTTTTTTCTTGTTCCGCTATACATAAAATGTCACATTATTAACCCCAGAATAAGTGCCTTCATATTTAATTCGCTCAACTCTGATTCCTCACCTATGTTATTAGTATGGAATATAACAAAAAAAAAAAAAACACGACAGCATGAAATCCTAATTAGATCGCTTCAACCTTTCCTGTCCCTCTTTTGTGTCTGAGAAGGAGTGCGCTATTACAGGTAAATAAGCAAACGTTACAGATCGTTGTTCCCCTGATTGTTTGCGAGCCATAGAAAAGGAGAGCCGGTATCTTTCTGGAATCTTCCGCCGGTGAGTATCTGAGAACAGTGACATTGGGAGGTTGAAGGTCGGTTCACGGTAATTGCTTGCAGCGGAGAGGAGCCAGGCTGGAAATCTGCAACACAAGACGGCTGTGACTGCAAGTGCATTTGGCCACGTCCCACGTTTCTGCTCGGCCGTGCAAGTTGGACACGGATACTGTCTCTCACAGGAGGATGGTTCGCTGTCGCTCCCAAGGGGGGGAGGGGGGGATGCAGACGTGGACTGACACACACCCGCCCCGGGCTCCCCTCCTCCCCTCCCAGAATGCCGCTCAATGGTGCCCCCAACAGGCTGACTCATGCATGCGTATATAGCTCACCCTGCCCCTCAGAGCAAGAGCTCCTCCTTAAATCCATTTCCAAAGGACCAAATGATGCCACACTTTTTGAAAACGCACTCCTATAAAGGTCAGTCGTGGCATGCATTAAGTCGCAGTTGAAGCGCTGGTGCCTGCAGGAGAGAGATGTCATAATCCCCGTTGACTTGCCGACTGCATCCTTTAGAGATGCATGGCTGCCAGCACGTCGATGATTACACGTGCCTTTAATTAAACCAGCGAATCGGTTACATCACGTCTATCGCTTTGAACGTTGGGGGTGCGGTTCCTGCGCCTGCTTGCAGTCGCCTGACCATGTGTGAGTCGTGCAGTATCGGCTTTGCAGGCTTCTGCTTTGTGTCCCAGCTGCTCGAAGGTTTAGGTGCGAAAGTATCGGCTGACTTGTACATCGAGCAGGAAGGGAAACAACATAAGGGTAACACGGCTTTTTCAAATCGACGTTTCTGCTTTTAACAGCAGGAATTCTTCCGCAACATACTGAACGGTCTTATTTTTTGGACAAAAGCATTGTTTGACGGGTACATGTTATCCATATTTCCGCAATGGTTAATCATACATAGTGAAAACATGTATTTGGCGAGGAGATTTCCCAAATAGCGAGTGCGGGGCTTTAAGGTCCCCCGCCCTTGCCCTTTACGGGCATGTCAGATGTGCCTTTTGTCCCCTCAGCCGGTAAACAGAAGTGCAGAGCCCTTTAAACCATTATCGTTACAGCTGGCTCTGTTGACATGGCGATGACGGGCGGAGCAAGCAGACTGCCGGAGCAGCCTCCCCCCGCAGCGCCCGCCATTCTCATCCACTGCAGGGGGAGTCTGCGCGCCTGCATGCTCCGCTGCCGAGCGGCTTGCTCCGGGGGGAGCCGGGCCAGCCTCCAAACCGTCCTCCCCTCCCTTGCCGGCCCGGGGAGGTGGGGGTGCGCGTGCCGGTGTGACAGGAGGCCGGGCCACCGTCCTGTGCTTCACTGGAGCCTTTGATCCGGGTATCTGTGCCGTGGTGGCCCTGCCAGTTTATCGTGTGCCGTGTTACTTCCCTGCTCTCTGCATTTTATCTGCCCCCTCCCCTATTGATCTTCTAAACTGAGAAAGAAATCTCAAACGCTGGTAAACCGGGGGGATTATTTTCTTTGAAACAGACTTCATCAATAACGCTGGCACAAAGGCACGGTGACATTAGTAGTCTGAAATACTATATGCCTTGCTGCGTTCAATAAGGGCACAGTCATTTATTTCTCCCCGTGAGCCGGACTGGTTTGCACTTGTTCCTGCTCTGTGCCACTTCAGCTCGCCTAATTGATGATGCAGAGTGGTCGCAATGTCACTCATGCTGTCTCTCTCTCTCTCCTCCTTTCGGTTTTTGTCCGGTCTCTGTCAGCAATGCTCCCAATCTCCCATTTATTTTGTCCAACCTTTCACCCCTGACCTCCAGCCCTCCAGCACGGGGGTCGCATGTGTCCGGGCAGGGTGTGTGCGTGAAGGGCGCGTCCGGACGCGAAAGAGCGACCTCAGCAAAATTCTCATCGCCGCATGCCGGCGACCTCGGCCAGCTGGCTCAAGGCGAGACTGATGATTGGTTACGTCTGATAGCAGTCTGCCGGGATCCAACCTCCTGTCGCCACTTCTGTCCTGCACGATGCTGAGTATCTCTCGAACATTTACGAATCTGCGCAGACTGGGTCTTATTGACGAGGGCGCAAAGTGCTCCTCACCGCTTCTTCTTTGTTTTGTTTCTTCTTCTCACAACGCAATAAAGGGTCAGGAGCTTTACAAATGGCCACGAGAATGAGGGGAAATTAGGTATAAATAAAGGCTTGCAGGGAAGAAAAAGGGAGACTTAATTTGAGGGACCGGGAGCAGACAGAGAGTTTAAATGCAGTCTGTGGCTGTGTGTCTCCGTACAGTGGGGCATCCAGCATGTGTAGCCCCCTCCATTCCCAAGCGGCATTTCCCTCTGGGACTCTGCAGATAGTCATTAGGCCAGGTCACCGGCGCGGGCGAGGGTGTTCGTTCACAGAGGCTGCACCGGCAGCCCTGACGTGTTTTATTATTTATTTTTAGCTGGTCTACTTATGAAAATAATAACGGCTGTGGGGTTATGTGGCACTGCAAGCGAACCACCCCCCCTTCCCACCCCGAACCCTGACAAATGCAGTCGAGCTTTCAGACAGCAGCTGGAACCACGGGCGTGACCCCGTTAGGGACAGCAGCGGGAAATGCTCGGAGACCTGCGCCGCTGTCATGGGGGGGGGGGGATGTGTCAGGTGATGAGGCTGGCGGGGAGTAGGAGAGTGCTTTGCTAATGTCACCAGCTTTCAGGGGAAAGAGGGTCGATTAGAAACAAAGGATGTTGTGGAGCTGTCCCCCACCCCCCACCCCCCACACACACCAAACTCCTGCTGAACCAGCAGTGTGCCTTGATTAGGGGGGGTGAGCATGTGGACAGGAATGGGCAAGTGTGAATGTGTTTATGGACGGCAGCCAGGCTGGCGGGGGGGAGTGGGAAGCTGGTTCTTTGTCGATGAAAAAAGGAATTGGATCCTTCTGCCACCCCCCCTTATGCCGGGCACATTATGGGGGATTCGGCACACCGTTATTATATTAAACGAAGGCCTTAATTACTCCAGTTTGTCTAATTAAACTTCAATCTCCAGTACGTGCAAATTACCTGTAATGTAATTGACCGTAGCGCGGCAGTAGTAAAAAGCCATGGATGTAGGGCTAGGACAAGGAGGGGGACTGAAGGTCGCCTTCTGCTGCAAGGGGAAATGTCTCTCCTATTTTTTTCGCAAAGGACTAGGAGCGAAGGGAACAGTCCCAGATACGGCGATGGCTAGAGCCTCTTTCTGTGCCGCCACATGACGTTAGCGCTGGCAAGTGAAGGGGGGGGGGGGGCCCCCCCCCCCCCCCCCCCCCCCGGGGCGCGCCGGCCCCCCCCGGGGAACCAGCCACGGGGGGGTGGGGTGGGGGGGGGGGGG